>MU968382.1:19633991-20059337 GCA_034641835.2 Pinus albicaulis | reverse complement strand
GATTGGAAACTACTTAGGAAAAGTAAAAGTTTAATTAGAAGTTTTTCCTCATGATGGAAGAGTGAAGGGTATTTATCCAATATTTACTCATTTGGATAGTAACTTAAAATATTGTGTATGTAGGTTGATGAGATCACGAGTATCTATCCAAATAACAAGGATGAAACCTTTTAAACTTATATTATTTTTAGAAATCATGATGCCACAGCTGTGGAACAATATAAAAAATGTGACAATGTTGTTCAATTGAGGCCCATGCACAAATCCCTCACACAAATTTGAATCTTGCTTGTTACTACTTTAATATTTTCTCCTAACCATTTTTGGATTTCTCAGTGTTGCGTGGCTAGAATATGCTGGGGATAACAGATTTAGGGATATTCAGTTTGAAGCTCGCATATAACTAGTTTTAGTAGTGCATGTATCCCATTACCCTTCCTTCATGTCAAGACTAGATCTATGTAATATCCGCCGACTATCCTACTTGAAGGAAACTCTAGTTATTTCAATACATCATTCCCTAATTTTATTTCACAACAATTTCTGTCCATGGTGGCATCTATATTTTATAGCTAAAGCTATAATATTTCAATCTGTCAAAATTATTCGGTGCACATTCCTTACTCTACCCTTCTGACCCAAATTATCTTCTAGCTTTTGCAATCCCTTTTCAAATTTTTGGAATTCATCATGCTCTATCTAAAGCCCCACTTTTTAATTCATTTGGGGAACCGTATTCCTTGGTTGAAATTTTGAGAATGTTTTGATCGATGTCAAAGCGGGAACAACTGCAACAAATGTAGGATGTCGAACATGTGCAGGATGTAGAGAAGATGTACGATGTCGAGCAAGTGCGGGATTTCAAGCAGATATGGAATGTTGTCATTGATTTCCTTAGTATGCTAGTTCTCATGGATGATATGATGTATTAATGAAACCCTATCTCTATGGTTTTATTTCCTTATATAAATCAATGTCCTTATTTGATTGATCTTGGGGATAGTAGGAAAAATAGTTGTGTGGATACATCTCAATGAAAATGATAAAGAAAAAATAATATACAGAGTCAATTTGTTAAAATATATTTGATACTTATTTGGCTATGAGAGAGCATGAGCATCATCATGTAATCTATATAGAGACATTTGATCAGAAATTGGACTAAGCCGGAAGCTTGAAGCAAAATGAGATGACTGTAACAATGGTATTTGTGTTGCCTATGTGCATTGGACAAAACACATTTCTTCTCAACCATGAAAATAATATAAATCTATTTTGCACAAAGGGAGTGTATGGAGTAGCTTTTGCACACAATGAGTTATATAGGTCGATGATTTTTCTTGTAGAAGACATTGATGCATTGTGTTGTATTACCAAATGTTGTGGTAGAGTCAAGTTACATTGAATATACGATGTATGGCATTAATATATATGATAAAATCTTGGTGGAAGTGATAACATAACCTTACAATGAATTGGTTGACGAAGAAATTCTACATAATTCTTGAGGTTAATGACCCTTGCAAATAAACATGATAATGTAGTAGCACTTGACTTAAAAATCCAATACAGGGATGTATGACTTAGACTTTCCTATATGTAGTTGTTGAAAAAACCTTGCAGTGATGATCTCATGACAATATACTCTTTGTGACATGAGAGATTCCATCTTAATTTGAAGGTATGTATGATGGGTAAAATGTCTGGCTGGATGGGGAAGGATAACCATGCCATCCCACCCCTCTTAAATATTATGGGAGGTGATGGGGTGGCGGGCTTACCCCTTCTCCTTCGCTAGCACACATTCTGACACCTCGATAGGATATAATTATTTCCCATGCTTAAAAATAATCTTTACATTATCTTTTTTGCATAAGACAAGCAAGAAAAGGAATACATCTCTTAAGGATTCATTGTCCCTGCAACAATGTAAGAAAAAAAAAAAAAGTAGTATTCAAAAATTTCTCTGTGTAATTTTCTTCTTTATTTTTAATAGAAATCAATTTTCAAGATAAAAAAAAATTGTTTCATTCTATACTCTACCCATTTGGATTTGAACGTATGACCTTTTAGAAAAAAGGAAGCACAAAGTGTTGATGATTAAAAACTATAAAAACACATAATATTTATTATATATTTAATTATATTAACATACAATTTTCAATAATAAATTAATATAATTAATAATTATTGTTTACTTATCATTTATTAATTAACAAAAAAATATTTATTAATTATATTTAAATTTATATACAATCTTATAAAACATATATTTATATGATTTATGATATGGATGACATGTAATACATGTACCATCACATGTTACATTATAAATATTGCATGACATATGAATAGTCAATAATTTAGTTTGATGTTAGAAGCTTTCATATAGTTTATTCATCTAAGTATATATTTAAAATTTTTAAGTTCATTCTATTCATCTAACCTTGTTGTAATCTAGGAAAATGTTCTTATCCTATGCCACGAATTTCAACGATATGTTATTAATAAAATTTCTAACATGCTTTAAATCATCGATATCATAATCAAATTTCCATGTTGATCATGAAATTGTTTAGTGTCTCTTCTAGTAACTCAATATATCTTTTCTTTGCTTTGTATATTGTTTGAATCATTCAAGTCTTAAAATCACTTCTCATAGTTTTTTAACTTCTTCCCAAGTCCAGTATACCTTGGAGTTTGGATAATATGTCATTATCATTTAATTTTTTCGATCATGATTTATCCACTTGTATATATCAATGATTCTTATTCGGTGTTTTTTCCCTTAAAAAAGTTACAATTTCACCATTAGAATTTCTAAATTTCTCCAATCATATATACTTTGACTTAATATCCTAGGTAACAAGTATCTATACTAAGATGGTTGTAATTCATAGATGGCATGAGCATCACTTGACATGGTAATTCTACTTCCCACTTATTACACAATAAGCAACATAGTCACTCCAAGCCATAATGACTCTATACATACATATTGGAGTGTGAGTAGGATAAAAATATATTATTCATGCACATTCAACTTCCTTTGATGTGATACGAATTATATTCTAATGACTACCAATATTTTTCCATTATGATTATTCCATCAAAACTATTTTAGACCATTCCATCATGTTCCGAGATAGGTTAGTACTTCCTATCATTTCCTTGTGTTTTATTAGAAGGTCACTTACTTGTTGCCAACATTTTAAATTCCATGTTTTGAGTCACTTTTTTCTTCCACAAAGTTAGTATAACTATGGAAAAATCATGAGATTTTATTTCAAGGAAAATGATATCCTTGAAATGCCATTTATGGTGGTTGAGGGTGTCATTCTTATTTCGATAAGCCTATAAGCTTCCTTTAAGGCCAAACTATTGGGTTTCCCCCCAACCATATCCATGTTATAGAGACATGTACATAATATTTAAAAACTCACAATGGCATTCAGAGACCAAGGATACAATGGAAGGTTCCCTCAAAATTGTTTATAATGTTATTGATGTATCCATGTGTTATGGATGAATTTCGATATATTGATGTACATATGGATCAATTGATCTTAAATGATTTAAGAAATAATTAATGATCCACCATGCGTATTTGTAGTTTTTTATTGTTTCTATGCAATTAGTTATTTTGAAACAAATTGCAGATCCATCACTAGGCATGTGGACCTCCTTTTACGACACATCTGTGGAAATATGTTGGCAAGTACATCTATAACTCCCTTTGTTTTGAATGCAATTTTGGGAAATATAAATACCTAAGGTTCTGTTTGAATTTTTGAAGCATTCTATCATGAAACAAAGTTAATACTTGCATCATTAAGATTAATCGTTTTGTCTACTTATTTTTTTGATGTTTCTTTTCACTCTTATTATGTTCTAGAATAGGTTCAAAAGACACACAATAGACGCAATGATACTTTAGGTCAGATTGAATTCCTCTATCATTGTGGATCTAACTCCAAATCCTTAGTGATCAACTCAGAGCACATGAAGGGATCTTTGTATGATCTACATGGAGTATTTAAACTTACATTTTTTTTTTTTTTAATTCTGGCTCTATTATTATTATACATGCTAGTGACAATATGATATCGTCAATCCAATATGTAATCATAAATGATCTACTATGAATTTTATTGATCAATCCTTAAGTATATAGATTTTGGCTTGATGGTTCTTCACCTAGGTTCAGATTTATTGCGCGACCAACAACCCTCCAACTACTCACCTTTTTGGCAATGACATGCTTATGCAAATCAAAGTATCACCCGAAGCAGTATGTGGGGTGCTAGAACCAGGGTTCCACACACCGACGAAGAATTTAAAGTGGTAGCCCCCAAAACACTTATAATAGACAATATTCATAGGTCATATCCATATGTGCACATCAAAAGATTCACAAAATAAATAAATAAATATATGTATTTTAGTCAGATCTATTCATCAACACAATATTTCGTACATAATATACTTCATTCATTCACCAAGATACACTTGATCATAAGCAGAAGTAATATAACACATCATAGAACAGATTCCAACCCTAAAGCCAATAATAGATAAATACACAACATTCCCATAACAACCAGATTTCCCTAAACTAGTCTTCTTTATTAATAGATTATGTAGTTCAATATATTCAGTCTTTCAATATATTCTACCCTTCTGCTAACACAGGCAGCAGAGTCTGCACACATCCAAGACAATACACTAAGACCAATTTTTCCCCGCCTATATATAGAATCTCATCTATTGTATACAAACAAGCATGAAATAAGCTCAACTGCAATTCCTTCTTTGTATTGCATTGTTTTGTAGTTGTGTTTAATTACTTGCTATTGGTTGTTGCAATGGAAGCAAGAATGATTTATGTTACAACAATATTGGCGTTAATATTTAATGTGCTTTATCTTGAAGGTAAGGTTACAATAACCCCTCGACTTCATTGTATTTTTTGTACGTAAATGATTTAACATATCATAAAGAAATATTTGTATTCTTTGGTAAGTACAGCGGCTATGGGTGCGACCTTTGCGATCCAGATTTATTGTTCATACACGGTATGGACAGCAGGAATTCCCATAGGTGGCAGTCAAGCGTTGGGGTAGGGCCAATCATGGAGTGTTGACGTGACCGTAGGAACAAGCTCAGGCAGATTTTGGGGACGTACCGGATGCTCCTTCGATGCCTCTGGTAAAGGAAGCTGCAACACTGGTGACTGCGGCGGCGTGCTCAGCTGTACACTCTCGGGACAGTCTCCTACAACGCTGGTTGAATATACTCTGAATGGGGGGCAATAATCAAGATTAATATGACATCTCAGTAATTGATGGTTTCAATGTCCCTCTCTCCCTAACTCCATCGGACGGTAGCTGCAAAGCACTGACTTGCAAAATGGACCAGTGCCCAGATGCCTACCTATATCCCACTGATGACACTAAAACCCACGCTTGCCCTTCTGGAGCTAATTACAACATTGTGTTCTGCCCTTGATGTGAACATAAAAAAAATCCATCCTTGCTTATCATACTGAATCCTCTGTTAGTTACTTAAATTCCATGGCTAGTAAACCGAAATCTATGTAATAAAAATAATACAATGTTTATTGTAGTATCATATTTATAATAAGAATACCATTGCATGCATGGTTGCAAGAAGTTACATCCTATATAAAGGATGTTCTATGGCGTAAAAGCCAAAGATAGTTGAAAGTGAAAATAATTTTTATAATATTTTTGCTATTTGGGATATCTCAAGTTGTATATCCATCATTTGGATATCTTTACCTTATTTTAAATGATTTAATAAAAATAATTATGGATGATTTTATAAATGTTAAAAGTATCAAATTTTAAATGATTTGATAAATAATTAGAGATGATATAAATGATAAAGTAAGGGAAATGATTATATAGATAATAGATTTCTTATTCTTGATTAATTTATTATTATTTTTAATAAATTATTATGTGATGCGTTTTAAATTATAATAATAATTGAATTGATTTTCAGTTGATATAATTATATTTTTTATTAACATTATGTTATAATTGTTGAATTGTTAGTGTGAATTTTTATTTTCATTCCTTTTTATTAAAAGTGTTTTTATAATTTTATTATTTAATAAAATTTATTTCCCATTTATGTAATATCTTATTATATTTATAATGATAATTATATTACATTCAAAAATCAATTTGACAAAGTAACAAATAAATAACATATATATATATATTTTGTAAGTTTAGTAGTGTTTTTTCATTTTTCTATTTATCAAAAAATATACGGGTTTACATATCAAAATGTTATAACCTCACAAAACAGGTCTATTGGCCATCTTAGCGAGTTAAAATTCATCCAGTATTGAAAGTCTTTTTTCCTCCTATATTCTATAGAGTCCATACTATTATATCTACCAAAGTCTCACAACAACCTAAAAATATAAATGCTATCCTCTAAAAACATGAAACATCAAAAAAGAGAACCAATTTATCAGTCATCTAAGGACTCAACTACATTATATTTATAAATTAGAAAAAGTAAGAAAAAAATAACACAATTTAATACAATATATTATAATATACTCCAAGCTCTTTGCATTGAAAAAAGAAAGGGTTTCAAACCTTTTTCTCCATACATTTAATTTCATATCAAAATAATAAATAATCATATACATAATGATAAGCTCACTATTAAAGGTAAATTTCCCATTCGTGTGATTCATGAATTATTGGATGAATTACATGGAGGAATTTATTTCAATAAGTTGGATCTTTGTTCGTGAAACCATCAAATTAGAATGAAGATTGAAGATTTCAAACTCATTAGGGTCATTATGAATTTTTGGTCATGCCTTTTGGCTTTATGAATGCACCTTCTACATTTCAAGGGTTGATGAATTCCATTTTCAAACTCTTCCTTAGAAAATTTGTGTTAGTATTTTTTGATGATATACTAATCTACTGTAGGGCTTGGAAGGATCATGTACAACATGTTGACAGGGTGCTCAAATTGTTGGAGGATAAACAATTATAGGAAAAAACCTTCAAATTTTTCTTTGCAGTACAAGAGGTGGAATATGTAGGTCATATTGTATCTCACAAGGGTGTTATGGTAGACCCTAACACAATTAAAGCCGTTAAGGAATGAAAATTCCCCACAACTATAAAGAAGTTGTGAGGATTTCTCGAGTTAACAAGGTATTATCAAAACTTTGTTAAGGATTATGGGAGAATAGCAGCACCTCTAATAACATTATTGAAGAAAGATGCATTTTCATGGACTCTTGAAGAAACTAAGGTCTGCAAACATCTTAAAGAGGAAATGTTCGAAGCACCAATTTTAGCTACACTAGACTTCATAAAAACATTTATTGTGGCATGTGATGCCTCAGGAAATGGAAACAAAAGCATATAAACCCCTCTCAAACCTCTTTGTACGATCAAGAGTTCTCTCAGATCTGTCAAGTATCCTATACACCCGAAAGACTTGAAACGGGTTTATATTTTTCCCTGCTCCTGTGGTACTCCTTATATTGGTGAAACAGGTCGATCCATTAAGAAGAGAATCTAGGAGCATGCTTCAGACGTTAGGTACAATTTATATCACACTTCAGCTCTTGCAGAACATGCTGAGAAACCGTGTGACCATGTCTGCATTTAAAACTCCACAGTCATCGCTAAGGTGGATCATTTTCATCATAGGAAGTTGAGGGAGGCTATTGAAATTGAGAGGCATCCTAACGATCTCAACAGAGATGATGGCTGGAAATTAAGTAAGAGTTGGACTTCGACCCTCTCCAAGTAATTCTCCCCTTTGTGTTGGATTCCTTTCACATTTTTTCTTTATTTATTTCTTTTCTCTTTGTGTTTTATTCTCGTCCCTTTGTTTTTAAATTTTCCTCTCTTTTCTCTATCCTTCCATTATCTTTTTCTTTGGCTACTGTTCTTATTCTCTTTATGGTTTTTTACATTATAATTTTGATTCTTTTTCCTTATATATATATATATATATATATATATATATATATATATATATATATATATATATATATATATATATATATATATATATATATATATATATATATATATATATATATATATATATCATTTTATTAAATTTTTCAAGATTATTTACTAGCCTTGTTTATTAATATTTCTTAAAAACTTAAAAATTTGAACCTAAGAGTTTTAAAATTTTAAGATTATTCCCTCTTTTATTATTTACCCCTTCCTTTATTTTAATAACTGTAATTTAATCATTAAATTCTAGGTTATTTTTTAATTATTTGTATTTTATTTATGCTTTTTTTATGTTATAATTTTCATTCTTTTTCCATATATATATATATATATATATATATATATATATATTCCATTTCTCCGCTTATTATAATAATTGAATTTTATCATTCATTTTTGAATTATTTGAGATTATTTATTAGCCTTTTTTAATAATATTTCTTAAAATATTAAAAATTAAAAAACTAAAATATTTAAAATTTAAGATTATTCCCTCTCTTATTATTTACCCCTTCCCTTATTTTAATAACTATAATTTAATTATTATATTCTAAGTTATTCTTTAATAACTAGTCCAATAACAGCTAGTTTCTAACTTCTAGTTTTAACAAATATTACCGAGCAATGTCAAATCCTTACTATTTTTTCAGTGAGATCAATTTCTTTCTTCACCTTGTCCTGAGGATGAACCACATTAGATGGTTCAAAATGTTGAGAAAATCTGAATGGTGTGATTAATGCGAAAGACATTTATCTACATTATGGATCACAATAGTATTAGATCTAACAAAATATAAATTTCAAAATAGCATACATTTGCATGGGAAATGAATATCTCTTTAGATGGTATCTTTGTAACATTGGCATGATTGGAAATTACTTAGGAAAAGTAAAAGTTTAATTAGAAGTTTTTCCTCGTAATGGAAGAGTGAAGGGTATTTATCTAATATTTACTAATTTGGATAGTAACTTAAACGATTGTGTATGTAGCTTGATGAGATCACGAGTATCTATCCAAATAGCAAGGATGAAAACTTTTAAACTTATATTATTTTTATAAATCATGATGCCACAACTATGGAACAATATAAAAAATGTGCAATGTTGTTCAATTGAGGCCCATGCACAAATCCCTCACACAAATTTGAATCTTGCTTGTTACTACTTTAAGATTTTCTCCTAACCATTTTTGGATTTCTCTGTGTTTCGTGGCTAGAATATGATGGTGATAATGGATTTAGGGATATTCAATTTGAAGCTCACATACAACTAGTTTTAGTAGTGCATGTATCCTATTACCCTCCCTTCTTGTCTAGACTAGATCTATGTAACATTCGCCAACTATCCTACTTGAAGGAAAGTCTAGTTATTTCAATACATCATTCCCTAATTTTATTTCACAACAATTTCGGTCCATGGCGACATCTATATTTCATAGATAAAGCTATAATCTTTCAATCTGTCAAAATTATTCGGTGCACATTCCTTACTCTACCCTTCTGACCCAAATTATCTTCTAGCTTTTCCAATCCCTTTTGGAATTTTTGGAATTCATCATACTCTATCTAAAGCCCCACTTTTTAATTCGTTTGGGGAACCTTATTCCTTAGTTGAAACTTTTGAGAATGTTTTGATTCATGTCAATGCGGGAGTAAATGCAACAAATGTAGGATGTCCAACATGTGCAGGATGTAGAGAAGATGTATGATGTCGAGCAGGTGCAGGATTTCAAGCATATATGGAATGTTCTCATTGATTTCCTCAGTATGCTAGTTCTCATGGATGATATGATGTAGTAATGAAACCCTATCTCTATGGTTTCATTTCCTTATATAAATCAATGTCCTTATTTGATCGATCTTGGGGATAGTAGGAAAAATAGTTGTGTGGATACATCTCAATGCAAATGATAAAGAAAAAATAATATACAGAGTCAATTTGTTAAAATATATTTGATACTTATTTGGCTATGAGAGAGCATGAGCATGATCATGTAATCTATATAGAGAGATTTGATCAGAGTGTGGACTAAGCTGAAAGCTTGAAGCAAAATGAGATGACTGTATAACTATGAAAAAATCATGTGATTTTAGTTCGAGAAAAATGATTTCATTGAAATGCCATTTATGGTGGTTGAGGGTGTCATTTTTATTTCGATAAGCCTATAAGCTTCCTTTAAGGGAAAACTATTGGGATTCCCCCCAACCATATCCATGCTCTAGAGACATGTACATAATATTTAAAAACTCACAATGTCATTCAGAGACCAAGGATACAGTGAAAGGTTCCCTCGAAATCGTTTATAATGTTATTGATGTATCTATGTGTTATGGATCAATTTTGATATATTGACGTACATATGGATCAATTGATCTTAAATGAGTTAAGAAATAATTAATGATCCACCATGTGTATTTGTAGTTTTTTATTGTTTCTATGGAATTAGTTATTTTGAAACAAATTACGGATCAATCACTAGGCATGTGGACCCCCTTTAACAGCACATCTGTGGAAATATGTTGGCAAGTACATCTATAACTACCTTTGTTTTGAATGCAAATTTGGGAAAGATAAATACCTAAGGTTCTGTTTGAATTTTTGAAGCATTATATCATGAAACAAAGTTAATACTTGCATCATTAAGATTAATCATTATGTCTACTTATTGTTTTGATGTTTCTTTTCACTCTTATTATGTTCTGGAATAGGTTCAAAAGACACACAATAGACGCAATGATGCTTTAGGTCAGATTAACTTCCTCTATCATTGTGGATTTGACTCCAAATCCTTAGTGATCAACTCAGAGCACATGAAGGGATCTTTGTATGATCTACATGGAGTATTTAAACTTACATATTTTTTTTATTCTGGCTCGATTATTACTATCCATGCTAGTGACGATATGATATCATCAATCCAGTATGTAATCATAAATGATCTACTACGAAGTAGATTGATCAATCCCTAGCTATATAAATTTTGTCTTGATGGGTACCCAGGTTCAACTTTATTGCGCGATCAACAACCCTCCAGCTACTCACCCTTTTGGCAATGACCTGCTTGTGCAAATAAAGTCTCACCCGAAGCATTATGTGGGGTGCTGGAACCAGGATTCCGCGAGCTGAGGAAGAATTTAATGTCGTAGCCCCAAACACACTTATAATAGACAATATTCATAGGTCATATCCATATGTGCGCATCAAAAGATTCACAAAATAACAAATCAAAAATGTCGCAGATTACAACATTGTGTTCAGCCCTTGATGGGAACATAAAAAATTCCATCCCTGCTTATCATACTGAATCCTCTGTTAGTTACTTAAATTCCATGGCTAGTAAACCGAAATCTATGTAATAAGAATAATACAATGTTTATTGTAGTATCATATTTATAATAAGAATACCATTGCGTGCATGGTTGCAAGAAGTTATATCCTATACAAAGGATGTTCTATGGTGTAAAAGCCAAAAATAGTTGAAATTGAAAATAATTTTTATAATATTTTTGCTATTTGGGATATCTCAAGTTGTATATCCATCATTCGGATATCTTTACCTTATTTTAAATGATTTAATAAAAATAATTATGGATGATTTTATAAATGTTAAAAGTATCAGATTTTAAATGATTTAATGGATATATTTACCTTATTCTAAAATGATTTTATAAATGTTAAAAGTATCAGGTTTTAAATGATTTAATAAATAATTAGAGATGATATAAATGTTAAAGTAAGCGAAATGATTATATAGATAATAGGTTGCTTGTTCTTAATTAATTTTTTTTTTATTTTAATAAATTATTATGTGATGCATTTTAATTTATAATAATAATTGAATTGATTTTCAATTGATATAATTATATTTTTATTAATATTATGTTATAATTGTTGTATTGTTAATGTGAATTTTAACTTTAATTTTTTTTTATTAAAAGTGTTTTTTTTTTTTTTTTTTATTATTTAACAAAATTTATTTCCCATTTATGTAATATCTTATTATATTTATAATGATAATTATATTACATTCAAAAAAAAATTGACAAAGTAACAAATAAATAAGATATAAGTTTAGTAGTGTTTTTTCATTTTTCTATTTATCAAAAAATATGCAGGTTTACATATCAAAATGTGATAATCTCAGGAAATCAGGTCTGTTTGCCATCTTATCGAGTTAAAAACCATCGAGTATTGAAAGTGTTTTTTCCTCCTATAGTCAATAGACTCCATACTAGTATGTCTACCAAAGTCTCACAACAACCTGAAAATATAAATGCTATCTGCTAAAAACATTTAACGTCAAAAAAGAGAACCAGTTTCTCAGTCATCCGAGGACTCAACTACACAATATTTATAAATTAGACAAAGTAAGAAAAAAATAACACAATTTAATACAATATATTATAATATAATCCAATCTCTTTGCATTGAAAAAAGAAAGGGTTCCAAACCTTTTTTTCCATAAATTTAATTTCATATCAAAATAATATACAATCATATTCATAATGATAAGCTCACTATTAAAGATAAATTTCCCATTTGTGTGATTGATGAATTATTGGATGAGTTACATGGAGGAATTTATTTCATCAAGTTGGATCTTCATTCGTGATACTATCAAATTAGAATGAAGACTAAAGATTTCAAACTCATTAGGGTCATTATGAATTTTTGGTCATGCCTTTTGGCCTTACGAATGCACCTTCTACATTTCAAGGGTTGATGAATTCCATTTTCAAACTTGTCCTTAAAAAAATTTTGTTAGTATTTTTTGATCATATACTAATCTACTATAGGGCTTGGAAGGATCATGTACAACATGTTGACAGGGTGCTCAAACTATTGGAGGATAAACAATTATAGAAAAAAACCTTTGCTTTCTCATTTGGGTGGTAAACTTCCTGAAATTTTGTATCTACAATTAGAGAACACTTGTCGTGAAAAAAAAAATCATATTGTTTTTGGATATCAAAACAAGCTTGTTGAATTGAGAATTTTTCATAAGGTAAAGGTTGGTTTCCTTCTTGTTGGGCACAATCACGACCATATTGATAAGATGCCTAGTTGTTTTTTAGTAACATTGAGGAGGAAGAATGTTGGGAGCTTGTCATCATTAATTGAATGTATGAAGAAATCATATATTCCAGAGCCTATTTTTAATGTGTTAGAAGAAACTGTTGACATGTGAAGGTTTATTCTCGGATCGCATGGTGAGGAGAAATACATTGAATAACTTAATGACATTAGCTTCCAACATAAATTTCGTATCAAACAAATTCATGTGAAAAAAATTATACGAGGAAAGAATTATTCAACTACTACAGAATGGGCGCCATCATCAGGTTTGGAATTTTTGAAATTCATTCAAGATCATCCAATATTTGCGTCAAATATATTGTTATTACAATCATTTGGTGAAGTTCATAATGCACAAAGAAAAAAGAGAGATATAGATTATTCTGAATGTCTGGAAGAAATTAAGAGAACCATTAGATATACATATGAGTAATTTGATGTTGTTGATACAGTTTGGTGGGAGTCCTTTTTCAATGATCATAATGGTATCCTTTCAAGACCATAAAATGAAGATATACATTTGAAGACTCCATGTATTTGGCCAGAAAATTTGTCAAATCAATAGGACACAAACATTCTTGAACAAAAATAATCACAATGTATTATTAATTATACACGGGTGGAGGAAAGAGAAATGTATATTTGTTCCAGAAGATCTCATGCACAACGTGAAGCCATGGAATACCTTTACAGGGGTTCAGTACCATATATTAAGGAGGGTTGCATGATCACAATCTTAGCACATGAAGGTCCACATGGCTATCCATTCTAGGTTTCCAAGGTTATAAAGGTGATTACATAAGATGAAGATGTTACAGGTGTTGAAGTACATTGGTATGCCACAAACACACACCCATTCAATGGTTTGTACAAGCCAGAGATGGTAGCTGATAAAAAAATTGGTGGAAAGAGAAAATGAAAAGGTACAAATATAAATTGTTGCCGCACAGAGCTCTTAAAATTGGAGGAAGTTGACATACTTGTTTATGAATTGAATTTAACATAAGTAGGAACTCTTCACTCCATGACGATAGAGATTATTAAGTGGTTGCTACCACAAGAAACATTTTTGAGATGACATTTTGTTGAACCCAGTCATAGATCTAGAAGAATTTTGAAACCACAAGTGGTGGGAAAACATGTTGACTGACATGGGGCACTAGTTGATGAAATAGAATAATATGGAACATCTTCATCTCCATCCATTCATTCATCTTAAGATGTGAATTCTCATGGTGTGCAAGAAAATATGAGTGATTTTCAATAATTGTGTAAGACAGTTGATACAAATGATGTTTGCATTGAGAAATCAAAATGATATTTTAACTTCCCTATGATCTTACATGAAGTTATGAGTCATTTTTATGTTTTTTGTATTATATATTTTAATTATGATGAATTCATTTGTCTAAAATATTCACAACGCAACAATAAATTAGAGAAATAATTTATGTTTCATTGGGTTATTTTAGTCATATAATTTGTTCATAATATCATGGTTGAAATATGTTGAAACTTAATATTTTTTAATTATATGGGTGAAAAATTGTGAATAATATTTTATCTTTAACATTATGGTTTAAAAAAATAGAATTTGGGGATTGTTAGTGTCATGATATTATATGTTAAATGACATATATAAAAAATATGAGAATTTTAATGTGTTTAAAATCTCATTATTTTATATTTAACGTCATTACTAAAAATATGTTGAAATTGTACGTCATTATGGCATTATTAGAATTGTACACTTGTGTGTTTTTTCGGTGTATTTGGAAAATGAAAATTGCTTTTACTGCCATTTTTAAAGAATGTTCCAAATTAATCATGAAAAAAATAAAACCTCGTTCTGGAATACACACTTTTTGTTTTTGGGTTGATTTTCATGTTTGTTGGGTTTTTTTTCGCTAGAGTTCTCATTTTCAGTTTATAGTTCCTGATATCACAAAATTGTACTTGATTAGCTGCTTATCAAACAATTCAGTGTAACTGTTTCAAACTAGCTTTTGAATGAAGCTTAGCCCCTTCCATCTAAAAGGGCTCTCTCAAGGGGGTTTTATGATATTGAATAATTATGGTACTAGATGGCTAACTCTATTGGGAATGTAGCTTGTTTTTTATGTTTGCAAGTTGAAAAGAATTTTGGCTTGCTACCATTGGGCTTATGGAGTCAAAAATCAGTAGTTTCAGTGGCAAGGTTTCTTGACATGGAAGCTGAGGTAGATAAGGGTCTTTAACAAAGGAAATTCACTCATAAAACATAAGATAACACAGTCATTTCATTACTAAAGGAACTCAAAGCATAGAATTATGAATTCTGAGTAATAGAAATGAAATCTACTGCAAGTGGTAAAACATAAAATTGTAGATAAATAAGACATTAAAAACCCCATTAGAATCTCAGGTCTGTCAAGAAGAAAGTCACTGTGTATTACTTATATAATTTAAATACATAAAAGAAATAGTTTAGTGCAAAAAAAATTTCCAACCCTTCACTACTTCGATAGTTTTGTTCATTTTCTGATAGTTTTGATATGAAACTATTAGCCAGTTTCGTAGCAAAAATTGCCCTTTTACAGGGTACAACGCTACGAAAAGAAGAACAGCTAGCTGAAGTGTCCTTTTCGGATTTAAACGCTCGGGAGATGGAATCTGACACCTAATGATGACGGATGGGAAATGATGTCACCTATATTGAGGTGGGTTTGAACCTTATGATAGGTTTAAAGATGAAAAATTAAAATTTTCCTACACCAACTTCTGACAAATGAACTCTATGACCATGTCAAATAATGTTTCACTTTTTCTTAGTGATAAAAGTGGCTCCACTTGGGATGATGTGCCCCTATGGTATACCAAAGAACCTGTAGTTCCAGTGCTATCCATATTCTTGGAAATAAAAACTCTCAAATTTTCCAAGCTTCCTTCGAACTATAATGGCCTTCACCTCAGGCTAAAGCTTGATTATCAGCTTGTCTTTATTTGCAGAAACATATAAAAAAGTGGAATACATACAATTGAATGAAAGATCAATATAACCTAAGAGGAATAGTGGTTCAAAAACATACCATTGACAGGCTCTCCAGCACAAGGATGTCCATCCATCTGTTGTAGTATGTAATTTTTGTTTCCATGGAATTCAACCACTATGAATGGGCCTTTCCAAATATTCTCAAACTTACCATGTTTCCCCTTTTCTTCAATTCTAGCCTCCCACTTCAATACCACATCTTAAATCTAGAATTTTTCCTCTTTGACCTTCCTGTCGAATGTCTTCTTAATTCTATTTTTAGATTGCTAATTGTTGGTATAGACTTCCTCCCTATTTTCCTACAGAGCTACCAACTGGTTTATTCTCCTCTGAATTTCATTTGGCTCCTCCTATAATCCTTGCAGAAACTTCATAACAGACACTCGCAAGGTTGTAGGAAAAATGGTTTCAGCCCCATACACTAAATCATAAGGTGACGTACCAATTGAGCTTTTTGTGCACACTTTATCAGCCCACAGAGCATACTTTAGTTTCAATTGCCATGACTTTTTATTTTCCTACAACACCTTCTTAATAATCCATGACCTTGTGGATAATATGCAGTAGAGTGTCTAAGTGTAATGCGATATTAATGACAAAAATTGATCAGCCTCTTGGATTTGAAAGCCTGTGCATTGTCAGTGATGATCTTCATACGACAACGAAACCTAGAAAATATGTTATTTTCCAAAAATGAAATGATAACTCAATCATTTTCTTTCCTAGTTGGGATTGCTTCAATCCACTTGGTGAAATAATTAGTTACTGTTAGGACCCAACGATGCTGACCTGAAGATGATGGATGAATCTCACCAATAAATTCTAGCCCCCACTGCTACAATGACGCCTCAACATAAATAGGCATCAAGGGTAAAGGAACGGGATTTTTCTTACCATCAAAAATCTGGCGTTCATGGCAAGTAGCTATCCTTTTGTAGACATCTTTGAACATTGTAAGCCAGTAGTACACTGCTCTCAGAATATTGTTTGCTATGGCTTTCCAATAATGATGACCTCCACAATCTCCTTTGTGAAACTCCTCAATCACTTTTTCAGCCTCCTCTTCCAACAAGCAATTCAAAAGAATACCACCAGTATCTTTCCAATATACATTTTTATCGATGATGTAGTAACTCAGGGATTTCAGCTTCACAAACCTTGCTTTAGGTTTTTTCAATTCAGCACGAGCTCTATGATGATGTAAGATAGAAACAATGTCTCTGTACCAGTCTAATAGGATGTACTTCTTCAATAGGAATCAACTCTTCATCTTCATATGATAATTCTGAAATTTCTGCATTTAAATTCATATCAAGATAGTCAAAATTGGATTGTGCCATCGGCTTTTCTAGCCCCTGACCTTTCACCAATTTAGTTGGTCTGATGTCTATATCATACTCCAACAAGTTAGCTATTGACTTCCCTCTCTTACCATCAGGATCAGCTTGAGTTAAGATGTCCTTCACAATAACATTAGGAACAAATGCTATAACATGAGAATGTATAATGTAAATTCTAAAATCTTTGATGGCTTTGACCAAAGCATAGGCCTGTTTCTCTAGGATATTTTACTTCAGTTCTAAATTAGCTAAGGTCCTGCTAAAAAATAAAATGGGTTGCTTAGTACCTTGTTGTCCTTTCTGCAGCAAAACTCCAGGAATTGTATTTTCTGATGCAAATGTAAAACCATAAATTCCTTTGAAAAATCTAAGCTGATCAACACTGGGGCTTGAGTGAGTGCCTTCTTGATCTCCTAAAATCACTGTTTTGCTTCCACTATACATTTAATGTAAGCTCCTTTCTTCAGAATCTTAGTTATATATTTGACAATCTCAACAAAATATGGAATAAACCTTCTCACAAAATTTACTCTCCCAAGGAAAGACTGAATTTCCTTCCTGCTTCTAGGAAGATCCACTTTTTGAATGGCATTGAGTTTATTTGGATCTATTTTAATCCTATATTTAGATATAATATGCCCAAGTAATTTCCCTGAAGTCAAAAAAAAATTACTCTTAGTGGGATTGAGAGAAATTCCAAACCTTCTACACATCAACATAAATTTCTCTAGATGCTTCAAGTGGTCTTCCTCTCTCCTTGAGAAAATTTTTATGTCATCCAGATAGAAAACCACCAACTTATCCTTCTCTTCAGCAAAAGCAATATGCATTGCTCTTTGAAAATTGGCTCCTGCATTCATCATACCAAAGGGCATCATCGCATACATGAAAGTCCCCCATGGTGTGGTAAAGGCAGTTTTCTCCTGGTCTTCTGGATGCACTAGAATCTGATTGTGTCCTAAAAAAACATCTAGCATAGACATCCTTTGGGAACCAACAATGTTCTGTAGAATTTGGTCCATCTTAGGGAGAGGGTAGTTGTCTTTCAGAGAAGCTTTGTTCAAGCTTCTAATGTCAATGCATATTATGATTTCTCCACTCTTCTTTATAACTGGAACCAAGTTAGCAAGCCATTTGGAGAATCTGATAGGGACAATAATTTTTGCGTCAAAGAGCTTCTTAATTTCCTTCTCAATCAGAGGCATAAGAAGTGGATTAATCCTCCTCGGCTTCTTTTTTGAAGGATTTTCATTTTCTTTAATAGGAATGGTATGCTGAATAATAATAGGATCATATTTCTTCAAATCAACATAACTCCATGCAAAAACATAAATGAACCTTTTCATTATCTAAATATATTTCTATGTCATGTCTACTGAAAGAAACTTTGAAAGCTTAATCATTTTTGGAATTACTACTGTACCAAGGTTACAACTCTCTACCTCTTCATCATCAACTTGCATCCTAGGAGACTTGAACACATCATTTTGGTTAAAAATATTTTCAAATGGGATAATAACTTTAGGTATAGAATTATTCTTCAGTTGTAATACTTCAGAATTACCCTTAGTTTTAGAAAGCATGTTTTGTTGATCTACTTGTGTGCTCTCAAACTCCTCTTTCAATTCTATGAATTTTTTGACTTGTTGGTCATCCTCAAAAACTTGCCAGTGAATTATGTTGTCAGGGATAGCATGCTTATGATGAACTTCAACCTCATATCTTTCGGTAGAATGTGCAGGGAAAAAAAATAAACTTGCACAGACAACTAAGGAGTCAAATACTGAGTTTTGATCCCTAGTCTTCACAATAAAGGAATATTATTGAAAATTCTCTAACATCTCCATGATCAAATTTCTGTTTGCTCTCATTCTCACATCTTTTGTTTGATATACACGCTCAACTTGTTTAATATCTAATTCAGAATCTCCACAAACAGAAATGTCTTGGGCACCCAATATTTTAAAATTTTCTAAACCCAAAAATAGAGATTCATACTCAACCAGATTATTTGTGCAATCAAAGTTCAATTTGAAAGAAAAGAACTTAATTTCATCCTCTGGAGTTGTGATCCAAATTCCTACTCCAGCCCCCTCTCTTCCTGTTGATCCATAAAAGTGTAATAACCACCAACCTTCTCCTTTTCTTCACTGATTTGTTGATTTTCTTCTTGGTGATTTTCAACCTCCTGAATTTCTGCTTTCTTCTCATCTTATACCTCATCAGTTAATTCATTGAAAAGTATAACAGATCCTAATTCAGTCTCAACAACATAAATTGGGAAATTCTGAGGTTTTTCCTTACTAATTACCATATAAGTCATCCTTGTTTCTCTATACAACCTTATTTTCTCACCAAAAATAGGAATGATGGCAGAGGTTAGGTCCATTTGCATGGTGCCTTTGATAATTTCTGTCCAAGACCTAGATAGAAGCATGCCAAACTTGGCTGGAATGTCTACTACTACAATGTTTATTACCACTATCTTGGCAAGGACTTCTATGAGACCAACAACAACATCTTTTATCAAACCAATGCACTAAACTCTTTTTGAATCAAAAGAAAATAAATCCTTATATTTCCTAGTGATTTCTAATCCCATCCTCTCCATGATCACTTTAGTCATGAGGTTTTGAGAGGCTTCTAAATCCAACATGACATTATGCAATGTCATGTCATGGATACTAACAATCACATAGAAAAGAGATAATTCTTCATTCTGATAATCTTCCAATCTTGGTCCCAAGTATATGGCTAGATGATCTTCTTGTCCATTAAGTATGTCAACAGCTCCTGGTTGGTAATTCAACATTTTTACAATTTTACTTCTGTATTCATTCACCTTAAGAATCTCTCCATAAGGGACTGGAGTTTTGATATTGGAGATCTCATTTTCCAAACTAAAAATATAAGCAGTATTTTCAGTCTCTTTGACAAGAGGAGGAGGTGGTGGATCTTTTCTAGCCTCGGTTTCTTTGGAGGCATCTTCCTTGGGATGTGTTTTGTTTGCAGTAATAGGAAAATTTCTATTTTTGAGGTTATAATTCTTCTTCATCTCAAAGATTGCATGTTGGTAACCTTTAAGGTAATCAGATGGTTCCTCACCATTGTTTACATCATGATCAGACTCATCATGTTCTTCCTTAGTAAAAAGCATTCCTGACATGTTTTCATCTAGGCAATGAATGGAGTCTTCTAGTATTTCGGGCTAATCTTCTTCATAAAATAAGTTTTGATAAAAGGGAGGCCTTACTTGAGGGTCAAGCTGATTTCTGTTTTCCCTTGGTCTTTACTGATTTTGAGGTCTTCTGAACTGAGAATTTCTAAACTGTGGCTCATGTTTTGCAAGAGGACTAGAAGCATTGCCAAGGGCAAGCCTATCCATCCGTTTTTCCATTGTTTTCATCAAGGAGTCAAATTTTTCATATGAGGTGGAAGGCTTATCTTCTTCTTTCAATTGTCTTTCCCATCTTAGAATTTTCAGCTACTATCATATTGACCTCCACCTTCACTGCATCATTTTGGATTTCAGCTAGTGAAGGGGATTCTCTTTCTCTTAGCAGGATAGAAAAGTGATAATCAAAGGCCTCAGCATATCTCAGTTGAGTTGCTCCTGCTGGAGGCTTTAGATGGGAAGGGATGGAGTCATAAACTTTATTAAATCTCTTGGAGAAATTTTGGACAGTTTCATCAATAGCTCTTTTCAGACTATTAAACTTAGTGAGGTTTTGTACAGGGTTGGTTCTATTTCCCCACTTTCTCAAGAAGTTAGCTTTGAACCACTTTCTGACCTCACCAGTAAAGCTCTAAGAAAATAGTCTCATCTTGACATCCTCATGGTCAACCTCCTCCCTATATATGAATTCATTAAACTAGTCTACATGCTCTTCAACTGTGATCTCTCCATAACTACCCCAAGTTTTGATTGTAGCAGAATATTTTCTAGGAAGGGAATTAAGGACAATTGGGAGAGCAAGAGGGGCATACCTAGCAAGTGTAGCAGTGGATGGAGGTGGCACATTTCCTACCATGATTACTGGAATTGTAGTATTTTTAGGGACAACAGTAGTAGAGGAAGAGGAACTGTTAGGAGTTGGACTGGTTGGTTTTTGTAGTCTAGTTACAAATGTACTCCAGTCAGGCAAAGGGAAACCAAATTTACTACTTAGCAAGGTTTCAAATGGGTCTAGTTCCTTAAAATTATCTAAATATTCTCCTTCTAACAGTAACTCTGATGTGACTTCCCCCAAGGACTCTTCTTTATATTTTTGGGTCACTAAGCCTGAGGTATCAATACCTCTTATTTGTAGGTATAAAAAAATCTCAGAGAATTCTTTTTCATTTTTAGACCTAAACAAGAATTCCTAAATATTATCATCAAAAATTTTATCTTCGAGACCTTTTAAAACTTCAGAGGACAAGGATTTTGTGTGTAATGGAGTACCTGATTGTGCAGAAATTCCTTCAATGCCTTTAGAGGTTGTGTTTGGATTGTCCACAATTGTAGGTGGATCTAGGTCAGGATTACTCCTCATGTATCTCCTTTTCGAAGCCATCTTTGATAATGATACTTTTTAATGGAGTCACCAAGGTATTTTCAGCCTCGAACACATTCTAATATCCTACTACCTTCAAGAGTTCAACTTCAAAATTTTCGATAAAATTATATCTTCAGACTCTCGGCCGATGCACCAAAATGTTATCAAAAAATTGTACTTGATTGGTTTCTTATAAATCAACTCAGTGTAACTATTTCAAAATCTCTTTTGTCTGAAGCTTAACCTCTTTAGTCTGAGAGGGCTCTCTCCAGGGGGTTTTGTGATATTGAATAATGATGGTACTAGATGGCTAACTCTATTTGGAATTTAACTTGTTTTTTATGTTTACAGGTTGAAAAGAATGTAGGCTTTCCACCATTGGGATTATAGAGTCAAAAATCAGTAGTTTTAGTAGCAAGGCTTCTTTACATGGAAGCTGAGGTAGATAGGGGTCTTTAACAAAGGCAATTCACTCATAAAACATAAGATAACACAGTCATTTCATTACTAAAGGAAGTGAGAGCCTAGAGCTATGAATCCTAAGTAATTGAAGTAAAATATACTGCAAGTGGTAAAACATAAAAATGTATATAAATAAGACATTAAAAACCCCATGAGAATCTCAGGTTTGTCAAGAAGAAATTCACTCTGTATTACTGATATAAGTCAAATGCATAAAAGCAACAGTTTAGTGCAAAAAAAATCTCCAACGCTTCACTACTTCGATGTTCTATCTTTAAATAGAACTTATCTACATCAAGGATGATCTTCCTGGTGGCTAGACCATCGAATTATCCTATGACACATCACATAACTGAAAGACGTAACTCCTAACAGAAAACTGACAGCTTTACCTTAAAGAAATCATCTCCTAATAGGACTCTAACTCCTATTTATTATATAACTCTACCTTATCTTGTGAAACAGTTGCATGACAGTTAAAAAATAAGCATCACTACTTGAAAGATACATGGTAGTTCCATTACCACTTTACATGTTTAAGACTCACCTAGAAACGTGGAACATAACCCTAATTTTCAGAAATATATAACCCTTATCTTCGAAGAGTGCTTTAGTTGATGACCTGTCTCCACAACACCTCCTTCGAGTCATAATTATTTGATGATAAGATCCTTTTTCATGTTTGAGGAGTCCAGCTGTCCAAAACTGCCATTAAGATGCTCCAAAACCTTCAAAAATAACTCACTACGAAAATAGGACTATTTCATAGCAAGATTTGGTAGCATTGAAAAAGTAGCTTCTATACGCAATAACTTTTCTCCTTTTCTATTCCATGGTGTCAACCAAGTTATGACACATCATCACCATCAAACTCCCTCCTTGAAAACTATAAAAATTGACTTTAGAGGAAAAAAGGCTGCTACAGGTTTTTCGGTAGCGTTTTTCTGGCTTCAAGCCTAGAAAACTCTACGAAACTGTGTGAAAGTGAAGAAATTACCCATTTCAAAACTGTCTCCAAAAAGTGACCTCCAATTGCCAAAACCTGATCTTCTATATGCAATGAACCTCTATAAATCATATTCAACCTCAACTTATGAACCCTGTGGTGTTTCCTCCTCATTTATGATCAGTTGAGAAATGGGCTCCTCAACGAAAGTCATCTTCAAACCTTTCTTCTCCAGCTCTTCATGAGTCAGTTCTAATTGCTCTTGAAGATCTTTGATTTGGACTTTTGGTGTCCTATTCTTAGATTGCAAGTGCGGGTTTACCTTTTTTATATGCTTGACCTCTTTTCTTAATGGCTAAGTCCACTTTATCAGTTTTGCTGCATTATCCAAGGTCTTTGAGACACTTGTGACTTGATCCTCCCAAATATTCCTCATTTGTTCAAACTTTACTCATTCAACTCTATGCTTCTTTTCCTCCTTCTTCAAGACTGGTATTTCTTCCCTTGCCTCTTTCAACTACTCCTTAAGGGCTTCAACTTTGATTTTTTCATTGATTTTTTCTTTACCCTTCATTTGCTTGATGACCAAATCTTCTTTCCCCTATGAGGAGAGGTATATGATGCTTGGTGGTGGCTGAAGAGTTTCACTGACCCTTTGAGATTTTTTTTCTTCTTTCCAAGGCTTTTCTCGCATGTCTTGTCATTGGTTTTCTTTGTGGTTATCTTTCCTTTTCTACTAATTAGATTCCCTATTGAACTACATTAATTTTACAATTGTAATAGGTATGGTGACTAATGTGAGTGGTTGATTTACCTAACTTAAATATCATGTCAATTTCTCAAGCATATCTTATGCGTATCTCTCCTCCTTAAATTGGCATCTAGCTGATTTTCCTCTGTTAAATATCAAAACTATTTCTAAAGCACATGCTATGTTATGGGTATCTTTAGATTAGTATGTTATGCGTATATTTTTCGTATTTTTCTTATTTTCAAGCTTAAAATATTTTGAAAAGAGTTTGTTAAGTCTTCTCGATTCAAAGGTCGATTGAGTCTTAAAAGTGTGTGAGTTTGACAAAAATGATTTACCCATTAAAGCAGGCAAAATATCCTACGAACAATGCTAGTTGGACTATGTATCTTAGGATAAAGAGAAGTAGAAAACCCCAATTGATAGCCAAGAATTTTCCATAATGATTGCTATAAGTGGTTCAAGAGCATGGGGTCTTCAAACAAAGCGGTGTTGTGTAGAAATTTATAGTGTGTCAAAATATGTTGAAAGAATATTTCTGCAGCCTTAGATCTTTGAATGTGCTAGGAGAACAATATTTTAGATTTTTGGGGCATTTTTGTTATTATTATAGGGAATGGAGAAACCCTTTTGAAAAAATTATACACTTTAACTAATATATGATCATGTTGACGTTGCGTCATGGTAAAGTCACTAATCAAATCCATTTCAATGGATTTGTATGTTTAAAAGGTATTGGCCATGCTGCCGTACATCTAATTTGGAAGGCTTGAATTAGTTTCATATTGATCATTGATGGATACAACAATGATAGGCATTATTTTTTGTGTTTTCCCTCTAGAAATTTTCGAGTGTTGTGGACCCAAAAGTGTACATATGAGGAGGAATGAGTTTATTTGAGAAAAATCTCCTAATTGATATTCCATGCAATCCAGTTTGGAAAGCTTGAATTTAGTTGCATATATAACATTGCGTGAGGCAACTTTCAAGTCACTAATAAAATCGAATTAAATAAATTAATTTGTCAAAAAGCATTGGCCATGCCACCATGCTTTCAATTTGGAAGGTTTGAATAAGTTGCATATTAATGACTGATGGATATAACAATCATAGGCATTCTTAAGTTTTCCCTTTGGAAAGTGTCGAGTGTTGTAGATCCATGAGTGTTTATACGAGGAGGAATGAGTTTCTTCTTATTAAATATCACTAATTAATATGCCATGGGTCAAATTTAAAGGCTTGACTTTAGTTGCATATATAAAATCGATAGATATAATCATAGGCACCATTTTGCATTTTTGACCTCTAGAAATAATGTTGAGTGTTGTGGATTCCAAAGCAATGTTGCGAAAATATCGATAGAAATAATGTCGAGTGTTGTGGACTCCAAAGTAGTGTTCTGAAAATCTCAATAATCCAACAAAAACCCTTTTCATACCATGACCCAAGCTAAATCTATTCCAAAATCTGGACCTCTGAAAATGTAATAGGACTTGGAAAAAATTATTTCTTTTAATTTAACTGTAAGATATAAAATTATGGTTTCATTCCCTAAGTCTATGTTTTTAAATTAAATCATTATAGACTTAAATTAAGGCTACTCTAGTTATTTTTCTATTTTTTTCCACTTGGTGTGCAACCTTTTTCCTCTTGGTGGATGCATTTACTGCTTGGCACATCCAATGGTAATTTGGAACTACATCTAGGGTCATCTGCAGCAACAACTTGTTATCTCATTTTCCAATTTCAAAACTATTCCGAAATCATTCAATTATCCTTGTTACTCCATGCAAGCTTATCTTTCCATAGTAACTTTCTCAAGGCTTTCAAGTGAAGGTCTTGAAACTTTGGAACTCCCCTTCTTCCTTCTTTTTCCTTCACAAATATGATAGTCTTTGTCGGCTTAAGTGGCTATAAAATTAAATTAGTAAATATCATATTTTGAATTCTTTTACAGAAGAAACAAGGCTACTTATTAATTGTGAATAAGCTTTATCAAGAAATATGGTGATATGCAAAGCCGATCTCTTCAATTATTACAATGTTTTAAGCACCATGAAAGGTTCATGCAGGGTTTTTCATGTCTCTAAACCCTATGATCAAATCGATGGTGTCAAACACTATCTGATATTTATTAATTGAAAGAAAATCTGAATTTGGATTAATTCAAAGAAATTTTGAATCTTCAAACAACTCGTGATGAAAGTGTTGGGCTATGTAGGCTGAGAGAGTAGATTTCGAGGTTCAAGGTGCATTGAATGTGATGGAAGCCTCCACTACTACTGAGAGTGTAAAAATTTTGGTGTTCACTCCCTCTCTATCTTCCATCGTTTGTGGGAAAAAGCGTAGCAAAATTCTGGATGAGAATTGTTGGACAAACCTTTAATTATGTCATCAAAAGAAGGAAATATTATGTGTTCTATAATTTTTTGACAAATTTGATTCATTTATAAATGTAATATATATGATATTTATTGAATTTTGAATTTAATTTTTTTGTTTCTGTTGTTGTGGTCTTCATTGAGAAAACCTCTTTCAGAAAAAGCTATATGGGATGTCTCTAATGATAGTGATTGTAATTTTTAGTGTTAAAATTTCCATTTCTGATTGATTCCCAAGGCTGTAAAGCTAACTCATAGACCATTTTAAACTATTGGAAAGGTGCATTGCTACATTACCTTTAGTTTTAAACCATGGGATACAATGCATATTATTATCATTTTTTTAATTGTTTCGTCTATCCAATTGGTATTATTTCATAAAAACAATATATTTTTAATCACAGGATCAAAGACATTACAAGAGAATGGTGTGGATGCATATATTGAAGTGGAGGAAGCTGCCTTTTCACATATTGTTGTGTTCGAACGTGAAAATGCAACAAGGAGATATATATGTTTATAATTATTTCTATATTTCCTTGGACCCTTCCAAAATTTATGTATTGTATATGTGTATATATATAAGCCATCTATGGCATGTCAAATAATGATTTGAATGTTGTAGGTAATGGAAAGTGACTGTAACAAATTGCAGGAGAGTTGGCACTGCAAGGTGGTCGCTAGGAATAGTCAGTGAACACACTCGAATTTCCATTGTTCCTCAACTCCTTCCAATTGAAATTATTCCTCTAGGCATTGTCCACATTTCAAGTTGCACCAATACAAAAACTTTGATTGATACTCCATCACCACTATAGTATTGATCTGAATTCAAAGTCCTTCACAATATTACAATAATATGTTGTTGAGATGGCATACTCAATGGGATTGGCAAAGTTTGAAACAATAATAAGTAGGTTCCTATCTTTACTCCAATTTTTTAAATCATCCCACAAAGTTACATCCATGGGTCACTTCTTGTCGGTCAACTACTTATCCACTCAAGGCTACTTACCCACACTCAAGGTAGGGACTTGCTGCCCCTCAACCCTTCTTGTTTATATTTTCACATGAGTTGAAATTTATTGAGTTTGATTTTTAATTTTGGATGTATTTAAATGTAAATATTAAGGATCCATAATTAAAATATTATGTTTTCTTTTTTAATTAAATATGTGAAATTAACCCATCTTTCCTTTTCCATTTAATTCAAGACTTTGAAACCTTGGAGAGCTTTGAGCTGCATTCCTCTCATAAGTGCTTTCCTAATGAGTATATATTTATTTCTATCTTAAATACACACTAATTTATATTCATCTCATTTGAAATTTATTAATTATTAGTTTAGATTTTTCAAATATCAATTTCCTCCCTTGTTTCGACAACTTCCTTATTACAATTGCAATGTTAGGCAATATGAAATGTTGTAATAGTATTTTTGATGATACTATTATACGCTCTATTCTTCCATGACCTCCTTATTTCAATCGTAATGTTAGGAAATAGTAAATATTGTAAAGGTATTTATGATGATGCCATTATTAACTCTATTCTATTGTTTCCACAAAACCTTATCAAATTCTTTCACACAACAATTTTCTCTCCTCCGGAACATTCAATATCCTCATTGTTTGAATGTTGAGAAGGAAACTGGAAAAATTGTAGCATCTCATGCTATGGATATTGACCTCATATGCTTCGCCTCTTTGTCTAATTATTTCATGCCACAACTTGCTCTTATCCACAACATTCAATATCCTCATTCTTTGAATGTTGTGAAGGACAGTGGAAAATATTTAGCATATAGTGTTATGGATCTTGACCTCATATGCTCCTCCTCCCCGTTTGCACATTAGGTGGAATTGAGAGTAGAGCTTCGTCCTCGTCTGCATAGGAGGTGGCATTGAGAGTAGAGATTCATATTTGATTACTAAGAGTATTTATTTCCCTTTACTTGGATATTTAAATAGATATATCAAATGCATTTGTGTTTTTCATTTATTGGTTGGATTTGTTTCGATAGCGAATAAGAATTCAATGTGTATGTTATATTGTTCCAGGGAACACATTAACGGAGAAATAAATATACATATAACTAAATTTGAAAACTGAAAGAAACACACAGGTAAATGCATAAATATACGTGGTAAAACATTGACAGGGTGTCAAGGAAACCTCCTTGGGGAAAGGGATTGGAAACTTTATTAATCAACAAATGATTATCCTCTTCATACAAGCCTCTCGGGCCATCCAATTTAACGTGGGCTGTTTTGTTATTCTAACTTCATTTAGTTATACAACCAACTAACAGGTAATAAGTAAATTTTCCTAGAATTACTTTATTTACATTTGTTGTCATATTTTTAACAAACTCCACCTTGACAACAATTTTCCAAATTCCTTGCCCATGCCCATTCATCATATTTTCTGCAAGCCAAGAGAAGTGAGACACCATCTTAGCTTCTCTACTGTAACTAGGTTCGTGAATATATCTGCATGATTTTCCTGTATACAGGCCTTCTTGAGAACTACTTTTCCACCTTCAATTACTTGTCTCACAAAGTGATACCTTACATCGATGTGCTTGGTCTTGCAATGATAGGTTGGATTTGTAGCCAAATGAATAACACTCTGACTATCACAGAATACATTCACTTTCCCCTGCATCCTTCCAATATCATCAAGAAGACCTTTTAACCAAATTGCCTCTTTACAAGCATTTGAAGAAGCTATATACTATGCTTCAGTAGTGGACCGAAGCACCCATTTCACTGCTTGCCAATGTTCTTCTCTTGGATTTTCCATGAACTTGTTGACAACTCCAACTACATGTGAAATTTCAGGTCTTGTAGATACCATCGCATACATTAAGTTGCCTACTACATTTGCATATGGTACACGATACATATGCTTCTTTTCTTCATTAATTCTAGGACTTAAATCCGAAGAAAGATTAAAATGGGAAGCCAATGGAACATTAACAGGTGTCACATTGTTCATACCAAACTTTTCAACTACTTTCTCCACATACTTCTGTTTTGATAACCAAAGATTATCATTCTTCCTGTCTCTATGTATCTCCATACCAAAGATATGTTTTTCCACTCCAAGATCCTTCATATCAAACGTCCTAGAGAGCTGAGCCTTTAACCTGTTGATTTCTTCCATTCTTTTTCTTGCAATAAGAATATCGTCAACATACAACACCAAGATAATGAATATGCCATTGAAAATTTTGAAGTATACACAATTATTATACTCACTTCTGATAAAATACTAGCTCACCATGAAGGAATCAAACTTCTTGTACCATTGCCTGGGCAACTGCCTCAGGACATACAATGATTTCCTGAGCTTGCAGACTAATCTTTTGTTATGGCCTTGTACAAAACCTTCTTGCTGATCCATATATATCTCTTCATCCAAATCACCATGAAGAAAGGTTTTTTTAACATCTAACTATTCTAACTGAAGGTCAAGTAAAGCAGTTAGTGCTAACACAGTACTAATAGAAACAATTTTAACTACTGGTGAAAAAATCTCATGAAAATCAATACCTTCAACCTGAGAATACCCTTTTGCAACCAGTCTCGCCTTATACCTCTAGATACTTCCATCAACTTTTCTTTTCAACTTGAAGACCCATTTGCATCCAACAACACTTCTCCCTTCAGGAAGTTGTACAAGATCCTAGGTATTTTTCTTGGCTAAGGAATCCACTTCTTCTTCCATAGCCTTTTTCCATATTTCTCTATCTTCATCATCTACTGCTTCCTGATAACAAGAAGGTTCCCCATCTTCAGTAATCATTGAAAAAGATGAAGCAAAATCTTCATACCTTTTAGGTGTTTTTCTTTCCCTTATAGACCTTCTTAGAGTGACTGGTTGCTGAATTGGTTCTGAAATTTCTCCAGTTTCCTTTGCTTCTTCACCTTTTTCATCAAAAGTCTCTCCTTCCTTTCAACTTTCTGGAAAATGTTTAGTCTCCAATTGAATATGCTGATTTGGCGATACCTGTTCTTGTTCAACTTTTCCAACATCTAATTTCAGAAGAGAAGACCGATCAAATGCTACATCTCTACTAATGAATATCTTCTGTAAAGAAGGATCCCACAACCTATATCCTTTCACTACATAATCATACCCAACAAAGACACAACATTTCAATTTTGGATCTAACTTTGAACGTTGATTTCTAGGAATAATAGCATAGGCATCACAACCAAAACTCTTCAAATTTGAATAATCACAAGATTGACCCGACCAAAATTATTCATGAATTTTACAGTTTATTGCAACCGAAAGTGATCTGTTAACTAAATAACAAGCAGTAGATATTGCTTCTGCCCACAAATCCCTTTGCAGGTTAGCATTGTTGATCATGCTTCTGGCTCTTTCTATAAGAGTGCGATTCATCCGTTTAGCAAAGCCATTTTGCTGAGGAGTATAAACAACAATTTTATGTCTAACAATCCCTTCATCCTTACAAAATTTCTTAAATTCTAAAGAAGTAAATTCACTACCAATTTAACTTCTTAAACATTTAATTTATTTGTCTATTTTCTTTTCCATCATTGTTTTAAATTGTTTAAAAACATTAAATACATCAACTTTATTTTTCAACATATAGACCCAAACTTTCTGGGAGAAATAATCAATAAATGTTAAGAAATATAATGCACCTCCATAAGACACAATAGGAGATAATCCCCACAGATCAGAATGAATGTAGTCTAAAATCTGCTTACTATTATGATTTTCCAGTCTTGAACCTTTATTTACATTGTTCTCCAAACACACAATATTTACAAAAATCCAACTTCAAGGATTTCTAATCAGGAAGCAACTTGCGGTTCATCAATACCTGAAGACCTTTCTCGCTGATGTGACCCAACTGCTGATGCCATAGACGATAACCTTCTTCTGCTTTTTTTGATACGATAGTTGCTTCACTAACTTGAGTGATTCCTTTGCATCTGTACAGATTTCTGACCTTTTTAGCCTTCATAACAACCAAGTCTCCTTTTAATACTTTCAGTACTCCATTCTGACCTGTAAATTTATACCCATTCAAATCTAAAACTCCCAAGGAAATCAAGTTTTTCTTTAGTTCAGGTACATGCCTAACATCAGATAATGTTTTAACTATATCATTATACATTTTAATTTCTACATTACCAATATTAACAGTCTAACAAGATGTATCATTTCCCATGAATACAGAACTACCATTTACAGTTTCATATGAAGTAAACCAAATTCGGTGGGCACTCATATGATGAGAAGCACTAGAGTGTAATAGCCAATTTTCATCATCTTGAGAGACATTACAAACCGGGAGAGCTTCAGTAGTTAAAACTTCATCAACCATACCTGAATCAACATGATTTGCTTCCTTGTTATGGTCTTCCAACTCCTTCTGTTTCCAAGAATATTTCTTGAGGTGTCCAAGTTTGTTGCAGTACCAGCACTTGGTTTTACACTTCCTGTCGCCCTTTGACTTTGATCTGGAAGAACCCCTTGTTTTCTCCCCTCTTTCCCGTGATTGACCTCTGGCTACCATGGCTCCTGGTGCAGATGTCTCAATAATATATTTCCTTCGTACTTCTTCAGATAAGATAGCACCCACAACAGATTCAAATTTCAAAGAATCGGTAGTGCTCAAACTGATTGAAGGTACAAAGTGGTCCCATGACTCGGACAGAGAACACAACAAGGTTATTGCCTTATCTTCTTCCTGCATTTTAACTTACATATCTGAGAACTGACAAATAATCATATTAAAACATTTAAATGTTCTGCAACTTTTGTACCCTCCTTCATCTGAAGACTATACAATTGTCTTTTTAAATAAATTTTATTTGTAAAAGATTTAGTCATATACAAGGTTTCCAGTTTTTCCCACAACCCTTCAGTTGTACTCTCTCCAACAATATTAAAGAGAACTTCATCTGCCAAACATAACCTAATGGTACTAAGGGCTCGTGCATCCAAGTCCTCCTAGTCTGAATCTTTCATGCTTGTAGGTTTTTTCTTTACCTCGTCTAATACTTTGTGCAACCCTTGTTGCACCAGCAAATCCCTAACCTTCAGTTTCCACAATGCGAATTTGTTCTTCCCGGTGAATTTATCCACCTCGAACTTTGCATTTGTCTTTCTAGTTTTCCCTTCTTACTTAAACTTCCAACTAGGGTTTAAAAAAAATATTTCCCCTATTTTGCTATGGTTTATGATTTCCCTTTTTTAGAGAAATTTTTAAAAAATATAAATATATTTTTCTCCCTTTTCTACTAAACCAATTTTTTTAGAAATCTAAGCCCTTTATTTAACAAACACTTTCTTCCACAGGAATAGAAAAAAAAGAATACTTCATTCCATAGGGACATAGAAAATAAATTCCTCTATCAATCTATTCCCTCTTATCAATTTTTCTATCTTAATAAAAAAAAAATTTTGAGCCTTAATTTTTTTTTTTTTAAGGTAACAGAATCCTTCATAAAAAATAAAAATACCTTTTAGGAAGTCGCAGTTTCAATGAGCAGGTGCAGCCTTTTCTTCTTTCGAAGACTTCTCTTCTCCCTTGATGGTGGTTCCAATTAGTTTCGATAAGCATTTTCTACTACGGAACTGGCCTCCACTTAGTTTCGATGAGAATTTTTCTGCTACAACATCGGCCTCCACTCAGTTTCGATGCACAGTTTTCTGATAAAACACCTTGTTATCTAGCGTCTTTTTCTCCAGGAACATTTTTTCATCGGCCTCCACTCAGTTTTGAGCAACTTTCCACCAACCTCCACTCAGTTTCGATGAGTAGCCAGCGTATACACTGCAACCAAATTTTCGTCTCCCTCGATGGCCTTAGAACTGAATTTTCATCTCCCTCGTCGACCTCAGCCTCAACAATCAGTCTCCCTCAACGCTCGATCTTTACCATAGTGAACAGAACGACTTATTTTTCAATCCTCAACGATTCACCAATTCGATCTTTACCACCGTGGACTCGTCTCCCTCGATGCTCGATATTTACCACAGTGGATAGATTGACTTATTTTTCAATCCTTTTTAACAACCTTACTCCACCAGGCTCTAATACCACTTATTGTTTAGGGGAACACATTAATCGAGAAATAAATATACATATAACTAAATTTGAAAATTGAAATAAGCACATAGGTAAATGCACAAATATACGTGGTAAAACCTTGACAGGGTGTCAAGGAAACATCCACAAGGCAAGGGATTGGAAACTCTATTAATCAACAAATGATTCTCCTCTTCATACAAGCCTCTCGGGCCATCCAAATTAACCTGGGCTATTTCATTATTCTAATGTCATTCCGTTATACAACCAACTAACAAGTAATAAGTAAATTTGCCCAGAATTACTTTATTTACACTTTTTGTCATCTTTTTAACATGTTATTGACTCATTTTGCAATGCAATATCATATATTTTTTATTTTTTATTTTACCATATTATTAAATAATAATAATATTCCAATTCATATTTATATGATTGAGTTATTTTACAATTAGTATGAATGATATTTGAGTTATTCACTTTACATTTTTATTGAGTATATTAATGTGATGGATTGGATGGGATTTATATAAATATGTGATCTTATATCAATTAAATTTACTAATGTGGTTGTGTTTTTTACATAATGTAAAACAAGATTTGTAATAAATCTCAATTCAACCAACTTCAACCACTTAAAAAAAATTGAAAAACTTACTATTAATTATTCAAAACACTAAATTAAAACAAAAGAAATAAAACACATATTTGAATTTTAATTCATTAATTCCAAGAGGTGAAATTACTTGTCAATATTTCCTCGAGAGCTTTAGTTTTCCACATGAATTGTTTTCAAGCGCATAAAGTTAGTATATATTATAAACTACATATACACATTTATATCACCTAATTTTTGTATATTCTTGTTTACATTCATTTCTATCATTTATTTTTATAAGCTAAATATACACATTTATATCACCTATTTTTTATATATTCATGTTTACATTAATTTCTATCACCTCTTTTTAACGGAGAATAAAATTCAGTGATCAAAATATTATCATTTTCCTTGCATATACACATTTATATCACTTAATTTTTATATATTCTTGTTTACATTCATTTCTATCCCCTCTTTTTAACGGAGAATAAAATTCAGTGATCAAAGTATTATCATTTTCCTTGCATACCATATTGCTTTTTACATTCATTTATATTACCATTTTTTAATGGAGAATAGTTCAGTGATCAATGTCTTATCATTTTCCTTTCATATATCAATACATATATTCAAGGTCCTTCATCTAAAACTCTTTCCACATAAACTGCATATACACATTTCTATCACCTATTTTTTATATATTCTTTTTAACAATCATTTCTATCTCCTCTTTTTAATGGAGAATAAAGTTCAATGATCAAAGTATTATATTTTCCTTGTATACCTAAATACATATATTCAGGGTATTTTATTTCAAACTCTTGTAATAACCATGTTTAGATCTCATGAAATATTTATATAGATATTTTTGTTATAATTTTAAATAATTAATATACAATAAAATCAAAGACACATTTCTATTTTCATCATTCTCTTCTTTTTCTTTTCACTTAAAGAATTGGATCACTTTTACTTTTAAACGGAATATTGCTAAACAAGAACAAAGTGTCAATTTTCACATATTATGAATAAAGAGCCTTTTTGATACCAAATGGTGCTTTCTTTAACTTGCATACAAGATATTTTTTATCGCTAATTTTCTAAACATTTTGGTGTAGCAACATACACATCTTATTTTAAATAACCATTCAAAATGGAAATTTAAAGTGCCATTAATATAATTTCAATTGTACTTAGTAGTTATTGCAACAATTAATCATTGATATTCATTTTAAGTATAGGAGAAAATGTGTTCCCATAACTTATTCCTTATTAATGTGAATATGTTTTTCAAAGAAATCTAACTTCAAACTTGTCTCTACTACCACCACTTTTGAACATAGAATTGAACAACTATTTTGAACCTATGGAAATTTATATTTAAGGAATTCTAAAAGTTTCCAAGTTTCATTTTCTTTATTATGTAATCATATTCTTATTTCAAAAAATTCATCAATTTATTATATGACTTAGTTTACTCAAAATTCAAAGGTTATTATATATTGATACTCTTTAGTAATCAAAATATAATCTTTTGCATCTATGGGCATAAGATCTTCCTATTTCTTTACCATCTTTCAAATTTGTTCGAACTCTTTTTTGGTGTACTTTAACTAATTTGAAATTATTTACAACTTTGGTCCCAAAAACATCTTGTCGATGTTCAATTTCTTGTTCTTTTATTAGGAGGCACCCATAAATCTTGATCATCTTTTTTTGAAACTCATATGAGTAATCAGGAAATATAGCGTGCTACCAACATAAAAGTATGGAATAATGAGATTATACATTTTGTAAGCTACATGGTCATTACAATTATTAATGAAGACACTTTTGATCAATTTTCCATAAAATTTTCTTCAATTTTCAATTGGAATGTGAGAAAATGATTTATTCCCCCAAAAAAAAAATGTTGACTATTGGATAATAGTGGTTCATAAAGAGGTTTTATGCTTCGAGATTTTTTTATTTTTTTACCTTTATTTTTAAGATACATATTAGTACTCATCACAGAAAATCATTAGAAATATTCTTATCTGTAAAATTGGCTAATGTAATATGTATTTTTTTATCATGGTGGAAGATAATAAAATAAAATCCCTCTAAGTGATTTTATTGGTATTAGTCTAATATTTTCATTTTATATGTTTTTATAGAAAACTCAATTCTATATTTTCTTCCTAATATAAGACAATTACATTTAGTATGTTATTTCTTAAAAATAAGAAGACCCCGCCATATAATAGAGATCTTTGAAATTTTGACAATCATATCCTAGTTATTCATGACAATGTTTAATGATACTTATTAATAAAAACAATAATGTTAATATTAAAATAGGTCAAAAAGAAAAAAGAAAAACAAAATTTTCTTTCATTTTATTTATTTATCGTTAAAAAATATATACTCGTTATAACTAATTTTATATTTTCATTTTATTTAATTATCTTTAAAAGGTATATACTCTTTATAACCAATTTCTATGGAAAATGTGCAATTTTTTTTCCATCTCATTTAAAAAATTAAAATATATATATATATATATATGAATATGAATATGAATATGAATATGAATATGAATATGAATATGAATATGAGGTTTCCCAATGAAAAATAACTAATAAACTAATTTTTTATCAAGTGGATTTTAAAAGCTTCGAGAATGGACAAGAGAGCGATTTACTATGTGTCCTCGGAGATGGATTTAAAGTATGCTAATAATAACAACACAATATTGATTCGAACACTATAATCCACTTAATTATTGGAATGGTTATTTTTTTATTTATAATCCACTTAATTATTAGAATGGTTATTTTTTATTTATAATTGTAAAACCACTTAAATTATATTGGAATTAAAATTATTCTTTAAAATATTTAAATGTAATGAAATGTTAGTTTACACAATCAACCTTCACTTAAATTTAAGTTAACTAGTGACTTAAATTCAAGTTAACTAGTGAAAAAGATATGTTTTAAGTCATATACCTCTTTCCCCCTTTTGGTTTTTTTAGTAAGTTAATTTTTTTTGTAAAATTATTAAATTTCAACTTGATTTAATTATTTTTGTCGCGAAAAATATTAAATCTCAGTTTTATTTATTTTATGGTTTTTTTTGTTATTTCTAAAATTGCAAAGTATTAGTATAGATCCATCTTAAATATAAATCTAAAATGATTTGAGAAATATAAAATTTCTTTAGGTGCAAGCTTCTTTAAAGTGCAAAATATAACTTGTTATTTTTCATTTTTTAAATTGTATCTGCGAATGCTAAATAGAATATATATAGGGCCAAATAAATATTTTAATCATAAAAAAATTATTTTTTATGGAATATACATAATTTTTTTCAAATGATATGTCTTTGACATTAAAATATTTAACCTAAAATGTACATCCAGACATTTTATTAGGTCAAATGAAAAGATTTATTATTATTAATATATTTTTAAGTATATGTGAATAATAATATGTATTAAAATATTTTATTGATAATCTACATTGAATATTTTTTATATATAACATTAAAATATTTTCTTTTCTCTTTATATATATATATATATATATATATGAAGAAGTTGATATCAATATAAATTAGTTAACATTATTTTACAAATAATTTATTTAAATTTCTTGTTAAAATAGTTTAGAAAAGTATAAAATTTTAAAAAAAAAATGTTTTTTGTTTTTTTTTTACTTCTAATTACTTTAAAACATATTATTTTATTTTTATTATAATTTTTATTTAGAACATAATTTTTATTTTTATTTTTATTTTAAAGAAAATGAATCTTGAAACAAATTTAGAGATTTCCTAAAATAAGTTTATCAACTCAATAAAAATACTAACACGTAAAAATTGAACCATTTTGGTTTTGAAATACTATAATTTTGTGTTTAACAACATTATATTGATTGAATTTGTTTTACATGTAAACGATAAAGACATTTACTCATGGATCTAATTGTTAAGGAACCAATTAAATCGATTGTTTCACGCAGGAAATGGGGAAAGATGTCGTTATCGCCAGTTTAATGTTGAAGTGAGACATCTTTAAAAAATTAATAGGCTAATTGGGATGTGTTAATTCCAATGAAAATTTCATTTTAGATTTGAAAAGTATCCTTGTATTTCATAAAAGAAACAAAAATTAATTGTTTAAGCGGGTTTTGATCTTATTCGGAAATAGTCATGGAAGGTTCAATATGGCCCGCACTAAACTACGATTCCATCTGTACATCGGGCTCTCTGCTCTTTGTTTTTTCTTCACAAATTTTCCTACGCTCTGTGTTACTTGTTGTTTTTTCTTCACAAATTTTCCTACGCTCTGTGTTACTTGTTTTTTGTTCAGAAATTCTCCACTATTGCTATGGCGGTGGCTTATTATACCCCACACATTTTACCATATTTGTTTTTATTTGTAAATTTTTCCACACTGTTGGTGAGAAAATATAAGAATTTAGTTCAAAAAATCACATGCTCCACTTTTTTTAGGTAGTAATTTTTTAGGATCCTGAAACACATCACTAGGTATATTCCAATTAATTTTTTAGGATCCTGAAACACATCACATCATTTTTTGGCAGCTTTTCCAATTACTGTTTCTTTTTCTTAATTCCTCCCCTAATACTAAACCTTCTCTAAACTATTGTGATGTATCCTATCAATCGTATATGTCATTCAGATTTTCATGTACGAGGGAAGAAAATGAATCCTTTCACACAGAAAGTGAAGAGGGAAGTCTGTGATCACTCGTTTGAGGACGGACGGCGAACACCTAGAAGATTACGTTGGAAGTAATTGTGATGCACCAAACGACCACCCATCTGTTCTAACAAGTCCAGCGGACCTGTGCCATATTTTGTTTCTTCGTGATTCATTAAATGAAAATTCATGTCCCGAGTCAATCTTGCTAGTCAGTCATACACTCCATCCGTAAGTTTTTCCACACCGGATATTCTAGAACAAGAGGGCTAGTTAATCAACACGACCCGGAACATCTAGAACAATACAAGGTGAGGGAGTTGCGAAGTATTGTCGTAAATGTGGACGTGACCCGGATGTTGCAGGAGAGTGTGATGTCTATTGGAATATCTTAATTTAGTGTTTTCATTTTTGTGGGTACCACAAAGGAAAAAGGAATTTGGAGGAGAGAATATGGTGCATACAAAATTATTTTTATATTTTTTTCAAAGCCAAATAACAAATCACATAAATGTTGTCTATAAATCACATAAATATTGTTTATGGATCTAGATTGCAAAATTGTTGACTCCAACAGCCAACAACCTAATTCTATTTATATACTAATGTAATTATTATTCCAAATAAACCTGAACTTGATTTATTTCATGGTGGCTGGGTAACCTCCAAATTATTTGTAAAATATGAGATACATGAAAATATTGGTTTTGGAATACTCTAATTCTGTGTTTGAACAGCATTATGAGAAGGTTCTGTGTTTAAACAACATTATGAGACGGCTTATGTTTGGGCTGGATTTGTTTGTTTTGCATGTAGACAATAAATATATTTACTATTTTGGCGAATAAAGAAATTATATCAACAAAATCCACATTCTGTGTTTAAACAACATTATGAAAAGGTTAATGTTTCGACTGGATTGTACGTCACACTTTTTATCATATTTTTTTCTTACTAATTTTTTCCACGCCGTCTGTCTGGATAAGCATTTCGTGGGATATTCGTGATCGCTAGTTTACGAACATCTAGAACAGTAAAAGGTCGTAAATGAGGACGTGACCCAGATGTCCAGGAGCCATTAGCGCGCCTCAAATTAATTTCCCACACCGCCCAACGAGCGGGGGTCAATCATGCTATGAATGTCGTGCGGCATACGATACGCTAAGACCAATTTTGCCCCACCTATATATAGAATCTCATCCATTGTATACAAACAAGCATGAAATAAGCTCAAATGCAATTCCTTCTTTGTATTGCGCTGTTTTGTAGTTGTGTTTAATTACTTGCTGTTGGCCGTTGCAATGGAAACAAGAATGACTTATGTTACAGCAATACTGGCGTTAATATTTAACGTGCTTTATCTTCAAGGTAAGGTTACAGTAATCCCTCGACTGCATTGTATTTTTTTGTACGTAAATGATTTAACATATCATAAAGAAATATTTGTTTTCTTTGGTAAGTGCAGGGGCTATGGGTGCGACCTTTGCTATCCAGAACCAGTGTTCATACACGGTATGGGCCGCAGGAATTTCCGTAGGTGGCGGTCAACCGCTGGGGTAGGGCCAATCATGGAGTGTTGACGTGCCCGCATGAACAAGCTCAGGCAGATTTTGGGGACGTACGGGATGCTCCTTCGATGCCTCTGGTAAAGGAAGCTGCAGCACTGGTGACTGCGGCGGCGTGCTCAGCTGTACACGCTCAGGACAATCTCCTACAACGCTGGTTGAATATACTCTGAATGGGGGCAACAATCAATATTACTATGACATCTCAGTAATTGATGGTTTCAATGTCCCTCTCTCCCTAACTCCATCGGACGGTAGCTGCAAAGCACTGACTTGCAAAATGGACCAGTGCCCAGATGCCTACCTATATCCCACTGATGACACTAAAACCCACGCTTGCCCTTGTGGTGCTAATTACAACATTGTGTTCTGCCCTTGATGTGAACATAAAAAAATCCATCCCTGCTTATCATATTGAATCCTCTGTTAGTTACTTAAATTCCATGGCTAGTAAACCGAAATCTATGTAATAAGAATAATACAATGTTTATTGTAGTATCATATTTATAATAAGAATACCATTGCGTGCATGGTTGCAAGAAGTTATATCCTATATACAAAGGATGTTTTATGGTGTAAAGGCCAAAAATAGTTGAAAGTGAAAATAATTTTTATAATATTTTTGCTATTTGCGATATCTCAAGTTGTATATCCATTATTTGGATATTTTTACCTTATTTTAAATGATTTAATAACTAGCAATTGCATCCGGGTGCAAGGGAACGCCGGAAGGAGGAGACATGAATCACAAAGACGTAATCGCGCAGGGGCTCCTGCGCTCCGGGTTCAAAGCCCTCTTTGTCGCGGCCTCCTTGGGTGTCTCCGTAGAGGCACTGCGCGAAGACAGCCTGCTGGACACCACTGCAGTGGACGAAAGGCCCTCTTTGGCGCTGATAAAGGCGGGCAATCGGCGCCTTCCCTTCTCAGACAATTCCTTCGACTTTGTTTTCTCAGGGTCGTTTGATCGAGCCACACTGCCAGCGTTGCTTGCCTCCGAGATCGAGACACGCTCAAGCCAAACGTCGTCGCAGTGATGCTGGTCTCCCCACGACGTTCGAACATGGGAAAGCCCTCCAACCTTATGCATTCTCTGAGCCCTGTGGTTGCCCTCTTCAAATGCTCTGATGTCATTCATGTGAACACGTCCGGGTCGCCTAATTCCTAGAAAATCACCGTGATTGCTCTGCATAAGATGCCTTCTAAGCCGCTGGGATCGATTAAGGAGCATCCGTGCTCTGAGCAGAACAGAAGCTTAACTAAACTGGCGGAGCAGGACCATCCAAGCTCTAAGCAGAACAGACGCTTAACTAAACTGGCGGAGCAGGACCATCATGGCAAAACCTAATTGGTTCCATGCACGATAGGAAAACTGTTTCTCATTGGCTGGGGTGAACAGTGTTTGCTCACCCCAAGCTCGCAAAGAAAACACCTCAGGCATAAACATCACAAATTATTATTATGTTAAATTTTTTAATCATTTCAAATTCATCGCACTTTTTAGGCTTTCTATTCTATTCGAAAGACCAACATTACAAGACCACAATAGATTATTAATATGTTATTTTGGCCATGACAACTATATCATGTTGGCAATAAACATTAGTGTAGAGACATAACATTATCTTATACAGCACAGAACTCACAATACAATATACGTTAGATATAAACACAACATTTATTCTATACACTGGAAATTGTGACTAGGAAGAAAAACAGCTTGAAAGAATGAGTTTCCGTAATTTCTTGACACAAATATATATGTTCAAAAGAACCCCATGTTTTCCAGAACATATCACTACTTCACATCAAAGTGAAACTCTGATATGATCACTGCATATAAATATAATTTATCATTAGAAAACATTAATAATGTACACTCTGAACATTATCACTGTGATATTGCTTCACTCAGAATACCAAATTGCCATCCAGTAAAGATATTTCATGCCCTTAACATCCCCAAAAATGTAACTAGTAGACTGACAAACTTTTGAGCAGCACCTGCTGTGTCTATCTGTCTCCAACAGATAAATATTGATATTGCTTCACTGGGACTACCACATTGCCATCCAGTTAGGACATCTCATGCCCAACATTCCCAAAAATGTATTTACAAGTCTGACAAAATTTTGAGCAGCACCTATCTATCTAAAATAGAGATCTCTTAATGGTCTAGCCTGTTCATTGTACTATAGTTAAGCATGTGTAATGATGAGGAGCCATGATCAGGAAAAAGAACCCAACAAAATTTGTACTGAGAAGCATGGTGGAATTGAGAATTTTGTTAAAAAATATATTGTCGACTAGTACTCAGATGCATAATCATCAGATGTATAATAACTGGAATCTTCAAGTTCATACAGGTAGTCCTCATACGAATATTCAACAGCCTGAAGTACACCCAATTCACAATCAGGTTACAAGCTATCATAAGAATATGATAGTCATTAAAGGTGAATGTAGAGACTTTAAAAGATGTTAAACCAACCGTGTCAATTATGCCAACTTCTGCAGAGTCAGCCTCTTCATTAGCCTGCAAAATAGATAGAATACAAATGAATTGTCTATGGTTGTAAAAGATCAACAAGCAAAAAGAAAGAAATCACTGTCCATGAAATTGTATACCGAGCATGCAACAAGAAAATTTTAAACAGAATATAATTTCACATTCAAACAGAATATAAGCAAACCTGTCGGATTTTTTCAAGGTATTTAGCCATGGCAATCTCATATTCCATCTTTAATGTATGAGCCTTCTTAAAATAAGGTTTTCTATCCTATCATCGAAACCATTGAAAGCATTAGAGAATCCGATCAAACCACATCAAAAACAGGAAATAAAATGATACCTATGAATCCTTAAATGCCATAAAAAAAAAAACTAAAACTCCATCTCCATTCAGTTGAAAGTAAATTTTGAATTTTTTTCAGTCAGGAGAATTGGTAGAACTGCGATCTTTCACAGAGAAGACTTGGAATCAAGTCAATGGGACTGCCACTATACTCCTAAGCCTAGCCCAACTGGCTAGAAAACCTGGAATTAAGTCAATGGGACTGGCCACAAACCTAACTAGACAGATAAACTAAGCTTGAACCCAAGTGAGGACTTTATTCAGTTGAAGATTATTATTCAAAATCCACACAATGATAAAGACTTTATATGTGAAAGTTATCCAAGACAGTGTTTTAGTCAATTTCTATATTATGATCACCAATAAAAGCAACCAATCCTTTCCATCAAAGGCCTTAAATTTTGGACATCATTCAGGTGTTGAATGTCATAAATTGGTTTTGTGTAATATAAATATGTATTCACAATCTACTTTAAAAGAGCACTAAAAGGGAACTAAACAACACCAAACCAAAATCCAACCATTAAAAATAAAATTAGGCAACATTCCTTCCAAACTGTACCCTTACCTCTTCTGTCATTGACTTCCACTTATCAGCTCCTTGTCTATTGACCTGCACGAAACAGTTCATAATTCAGTTCCTTCAGATTCACTTCACATGCAAAACATATGTAATGGCCAACAAGACCAGGTTTACATTAGCTTCTCAATATATAAATAACATATCACACAAAAAATAAGATAACTTATAAATATGGGTTTGGAATCTAGCATACCCCTTTGGCATCAGCATTATCCTCTGTGTATTTTTTTCTGAACTCCTCCCTGTCATGACAGATTTTGCAAGCAAGCAAACATGGCTTTTATTTAAAGAGTCAAAAATAATACTTTGCAAGCAAGCAAACATGCATTTTATCTAAAGAGTAAAAAATAATAGAGCTCATTGATACATCTAGGTATCCATGCTTCTATGCATGCACACACATAATGCCTTCACGTTGTAGGAACATTTTGCCAAAAGAGGTAGGCTGGGTTCGGAATCAAGAAACTCTAACACTGCAGCTATGTATAAACTTCAGTAAATATTTTGACAGTTCATAAAGCCTTCAAGCAAGGTATCTTACATAAAAACAAAGAAAGTTGTATGTGGCTTTTTGGGTTGATTTGGATCCTTCGGCTTCTTGGCACATTTTGGAGCCTTTTGAATCTCTACCGCTTCTGTTCTCTGCTGCTTCCTACTTCTGCTGCAAAAGAGAAAAAGTATCAAAGTTGTTAACAGCACTGAACTCAGAAAACGTTTATTGACCCAGATCATAATGGTACCCATTGTAGGTCTAAGGGAAGCTAAAATAAATAAGAGATAGTCAAGGATCATAGAATATACAATTGCGGATGCCCCCTCACAGCAGAATCAATTGTATGGTGACACTCGGCAAACATTGATAGAAAAAGCATCAATGCTCACATTGAACATTAACATAAACTGTTACCATCCAGAGGAAAAACCTAAAGGCCCATCAACAACAATTCACGATATCAGCATAAATAAAATCATTAAAATCAACACGGCATGAATAACACACCAGAACCAAATTAGCTCCCTAACATTCAGAAAACTATTGCTATGAAAGCATGAAATACTACCGTCCAAAAGAGAAACCTAAAACCCATTAGTACCAGATTGAAATTCTCATGAAAAACAGAGAGTTGTCAAAACCTAGTTACCAAATTATATAAATTTGCAATGCGGACTAAATTCATACGATAAAACACGAGAGCTCCTTCAAACCTAGAACAGAGACTAGCACCCAGATCGAAATATTAGCATAAAATGCTAAAACACGGAGGACCAGCTGAAATACTCATGAATTTCCAGATTATAATTAGGGGCACCCAGAAATCTATTGAAATGAGATTGCATTTACAGGAAACAATCCCCATTGATCTCAAAGCCACTCGATTCCCAAAACAACAACAGAAAAAGAACAACAATGTGAACATACCCAAAGAAGATTTGATCCTAGCATCAAGCTTGCAACCATGCACATCTGCAACTCCAGCAGGAATAGAGAAACCACACTTCTCACTGCACATGGGAACATTTTTCCAATAACTTATAAACAAAACTACACTGCAATCTAGACCTAATTTAAATACACTGGTAACGGAAATCAAATTTATAAAACACGGGTTCAACAGCTCTTTTGAATTTTGAAGGATCCGCTCCTGGTTCTGGGATTTGACATTACTGATGTCAAAACCCCTTTAACCCAAAAGAAATAATCCCTTAATCCAGGACCAAAACCAAAATCTGCGAAAACCCTTGAAGACTTGTATGCTCTCTTCAAATTGAAAAGGAGAAGCGTTCTCATCCTATAAGTAACTGCGACAGCGTTGCTCACCAACAGAAGCTCCCCATTCCTTATTTTTCGCGTAGCGTACAGTCCCCGACCGCGTCCGTCTTCGGTCATTTTGATCTCCACACTGCTCACGAAATCGGCGACTTCCAGTGGAGAAGATGTTCATTCTCCCAGTAAGCAGTCCGAGATGTCATACTTGCCATTCAAGCTCTGAGCGTACAAGGTCTTGGCTCGGCCTAGCGCCTCTCTTATTTCGCTTTGCCCAGCGTTGGTCTTGTCCGCCTGCTTCAGACATACGCATGTCGCCCTATAATGCCTCAGCCCGAGCAAAGCACGGCCTTTCCTGTAGAGTACTTTCAGATGGCCGGCATCGATCCGAAGGGCCTCGTTGGAATCTTCCAGTGCGCTCTTGAAGTCTTTTATCTGCAACCACGTCTCCGCCCTGTTGCAGTAAGCATACAGAAGGCAGTTAATGATATTACTATTCGCATTGGAGTTGGCGGAGTTCTCCTTGAGCTGAAGCAGAGCGGCGTCAATGCATTTCGTACAATGCTCGGCTGCCTTACACGTGGCAACATTTAATTCGTTCCATGCGCATAGTTTGCTCACCCCAAGCCCGCAATGGAAAACGCCTCCAGCGTAAAAATAATTATGGATGATTTTATAAATGTTAAAAGTGTCAGATTTTAAATGATTTAATGTCATTTGGATATCTTTACATTATTTTAAAATGATTTTATAAATGTTAAAAGTATCAGATTTTAAATGATTTAATAAACAATTAGAGATGATATAAATGTTAAAGTAAGCGAAATGATTATATAGATACTAGGTTGCTTGTTCTTAATTAAATTTTTTTTTTTAATAAATTATTATGTGATGCATTTTAATTTATAATAATAATTGAATTGATTTTCAATTGACATAATTATATTTTTATTAATATTATGTTATAATTGTTGTATTGTTAATGTGAATTTTAACTTTAATTTTTTTTATTAAAAGTGTTTTTTTTTTTAATTTTATTATTTAACAAAATTTATTTCCCATTTATGTAATATTTTATTATATTTATAATAATAATTATATTACATTTAAAAATAAATTTGACAAAGTAATAAATAAATAACAAATTTTTTTTATTTTTTTTCTGTAAGTTTAGTAGTGTTTTTTCATTTTTCTATTTATTAAAAAACATGCAGGTTTACATATCAAAATATGATAATCTCAGGAAATCGGGTCTGTTTTCCATCTTATCGAGTTAAAAACCGTCGAGTATTTAAAGTGTTTTTTCCTACTATAGTCAATAGACTCCATACTAGTATGTCTACCAAAGTCTCACAACAACCTAAAAATATAAATGCTATCCGCTAAAAACATGAAACATCAAAAAAGAGAACCATTTTTTCAGTCATCCGAGGACTCAACTACATAATATTTATAAATTAGACGAAATAAGAAAAAAATAACACAATTTAATACAATATATTGTAATATAATCCAATCTCTTTGCACTGAAAAAAGAAAGGGTTCCAAACCTTTTTTTCCATAAATTTAATTTCATATCAAAATAATATATAATCATATTCATAATGATAAGCTCACTATTAAAGATAAATTTCCCATTCATGTGATTGATGAATTATTGGATGAATTACATGGAGGAATTTATTTCATCAAGTTGGATCTTCGTTCGTGATACCATCAAATTAGAATGAAGACTGAAGATTTCAAACTCATTAGGGTCATTATGAATTTTTGGTCATGCCTTTTGGCCTTACGAATGCACCTTCTACATTTCAAGGGTCGATGAATTCCATTTTCAAACTTGTCCTTAGAAAATTTTTGTTAGTATTTTTTTATCATATACTAATCTACTGTAGGGCTTGGAAGGATCATGTACAACATGTTGACAAGGTGCTCAAACTATTGGAGGATAAACAATTATAGGAATAAACCTTCACATTTTTCTTTACAGTATAAGAGGTGGAATATCTGGGTCATATTATATCTCACGAGGGTGTTATGGTAGACCCTAACACAACTAAAGCCGTTAAGGAATGAAAATTCCCCACAATTATAAAGTAGTTGTGAGGATTTATCAGGTTAACAAGGTATTACCACAACTTTGTTAAGAATTATGGGAGAATACCAGCACCTCTAACAACATTATTGAAGAAAGACGCATTTTCATGGACTCTTGAAGAAACTAAGGTCTGTGAACAGCTTAAAGAGGAAATGTGCCAACCATCAATTTTCGCTACGCTAGACTTCACAAAAATCTTTATTGTGGCATGTGATGCCTCAATAATTGGAAACGAAACCATATAAACCTCTTTGTATAATCAAGATTTCTCTCAGATCTGTCAAGTATCCTATAGACTCGAAAGACTTGAAAGGGGTTTATATTGTTCCCTGCTCCTATGGTACTCCTTATATTGGTGAAACAGGTCAATCCATTCAAAAGAGAATCCAGGAGCATGCTTCAGACATTTGGCACAATCGATCCCACATTTCAGCTCTTGCGGAATATGCTGAGAAACCATGTGACCATGTATGCATTGAAGACTCCACAGTCATCACTAAGGTGGATCATTTTCATCATAGGAAGTTGAGGGAGGCTATTGAAATTGAGAGGCATCCTAAGGATCTCAACGGACATGATGGGTGGAAATTAAGAGTTGGACTTCAACCCTCTCCAGGTAATTTCTCCGCTTTGTGTTGGATTCCTTTCACCTTTTTTCTTTATTTATTTCTTCTCTGCTTGTGTTTTATTCTCATCCCTTTGATTTTAAATTTTCCTCTCTTTTCTTTATCCTTTCATTCTCTTTATGGTCTTTTACATTATAATTTTGATTATTTTTCCTTTTAATTTTCACACACACACACACACATATATATATATTTATCATTTTATTAAATTATTCAATTTTAAATTATTCGAGATTATTTATTAGCCTTTTCTAATAATATTTCTCAAAAAGATAAAAATTTAAACCTAAGAGTTTTAAAATTTTAAGACCATTCCCTCCTTTATTATTTACCCCTTCCCTTATTTTAATAATTGTAATTTAATCATTAAATTCTAGGTTATTCTTTAATTATTTGTATTTTCTTTATGTTTTTTATGTTATAATTTTGATTCTTTTTCCTTATATATATATATATATATATATATATATATATATATATATATATATATATATATATATATTCCATTGCTCTGCTTATTATAATAACTGATTTTTACCATTCATTTTTAAATTATTTGAGATTATTTATTAGCCTTTTTTAATACTATTTTTAAAATCTTAAAAATTTAAAAACTAAAATATTTAAAATTTAAGATTATTCCCTCTTTTATTATTTACTCCTTCCCTTATTTTAATAACTATAATTTAATCATTAAATTCTAAGTTATTCTTTTATAACTAGTCCAATAACGGCTAGTTTTTCACTTCTATTTTTAACAAATATTATTGAGCAATGTCCCATCCTTACTATTTTTTCAGTGAGATCGATTTCTTTCTTTACCTTGTCCTAAGGATGAACCACATTAGATGGTTTGAAACATTGAGAAAATCTGAATGATGTGATTAATGCGAAAGACATTTATCTACATTATGGATCACAATAGTATTTGATCTAACAAAATATAAATTTCTAAATAGCATACATTTGCATGGTAAATGAATATCTATTTAGATGGTATCTTTACAACATTGGCATGATTGGAAAATAATTAGGAAAAGTAAAATTTTAATTAGAAGTTTTTCCTCATAATGGAAGAGTGAAGGGTATTTATCCAATATTTACTCATTTGGATAGTAACTTAAACTATTGTGTATGTAGGTTGATGAGATCACGAGTATCTATCCAAATAACAAGGATGAAACCTTTTATACTTATATTATTTTTAGAAATCATGATGCCACAGCTGTGGAACAATATAAAAAATGTGAAAATGTTGTTCAATTGAGGCCCATGCACAAATCCCTCAGACCAATTAGAATCTTTCTTGTTATTACTTTAAGATTTTCTCCTAACCATTTTTGGATTTCTCAGTGTTGTGTGGCTAGAATATGCTGGGGATAACGGATTTAGGGATATTTAGTTTGAAGCTCGCATATAACTAGTTTTAGTAGTGCATGTATCCCATTACCCTCCCTTCTTCTCAAGACTAGATCTATGTAACATCCGCCAACTATCCCACTTTAAGGAAACTCTAGTTATTTCAAGACATCATTCCTTAATTTTATTTCACAACAATTTCGGTCCATGGTGGCATCTATATTTTATAGCAACAACTATAATATTTCAATTTGTCAAAATTATTCGGTGCACATTCCTTACTCTACCCTTCTGACCCAAATTATCTTCTAGCTTTTGGAATCCCTTTTCTAATTTTTGGAATTCGTCATGCTCTATCTAAAGCCCCACTTTTTTAATTCATTTGGGGAACCTTATTCCTTAGTTGAAATTTTGAGAATGTTTTGATTGATGTCAAAGTGGGAGCAACTGTAACAAATGTAGGATGTCGAACATGTGCAGGATGTAGAGAAGATGTACGATGTCGAGAAAGTGCGGGATTTCAAGAAGATATGGAATGTTGTCATTGATTTCCTTAGTATGTTAGTTCTCATGGATGATATGATGTAGTAATGAAACCCTATCTCTATGGTTTCATTTCCTTATATAAATCAATGTCCTTATTTGATTGATCTTGGGGATAGTAGGAAAAATAGTTGTGTGGATACATCTCAATGCAAATGATAAAGAAAAAATAATATACAGAGTCAATTTGTTAAAATATATTTGATACTTATCTGGCTATGAGAGAGCATGAACATCATCATGTAATCTATATAGATATATTTGATCAAAATGTGGACTAAGCCAGAAGCTTGAAGCAAAATGAGATGACTGTAACAATGGTATTTGCGTTGCCTATGTGCATTGGACAAAACACATATCTTCTTAACCATGCGAGTAATATAAATCTATTTTGCACAAAGGGAGTGTATGGAGTAGCTTTTGCACACAATGAGTTATATAGGTCAATGATTTTTCTTGTAGAAGACATTGATGCATTGTGTTGTATTACCAAATGTTGTGGTAGAGTCAAGTTACATTGAATATACGATGTATGGCATATATATATATATATATATATATATATAATAAAATCTTCGTGGAAGTGATAACATAACCTTACAATGAATTGGTTGATGAAGAAATTCTACATAATTCTTGAGGTTAATGACCCTTGCAAATAAACATGATAATGTAGTAGCCCTTGACTTAAAAAATGCAATACAGGGATGTATGACTTAGAATTTCCTATATGTAGTTGTTGAAAAAACCTTACAATGATGATCTCATGACAATATATTCTTTGTGACATGAGAGATTCCATCTTAATTTGAAGGTATGTATGATGGGTAAAATGTCTAGCTGGATGGGGAAGGATAACCATACCATCCCACCCCTCTTAAATGTTATGGGAGGTGATGGGGTGGCAGGCTTACCCCTTCTCCTTCGCTAGCACAACACCTCGATAGGAGGTAATTATTTCCCATGCTTAAAAATAATATTTACATTATCTTTTTGCATAAGAAAAGTAAGAAAAGGAATACATATCTTAGGGATTCACTGTCCCTGAAACAATGTAAGAAAAAAAAAAAAAAGTAGTATTCAAAAATTTCTATGTGTAATTTGCTTCTTTATTTTTTATAGAAATCAATTTTCAAGATAAAAAATATTGTTTCATTCTATAATCTAGCCATTTAGATTTGAACGTATGACTTTTTAGAAAAAAGGAAACACAAAGTCTTGATGATTAAAAACTATAAAAACTCATAATATTTATTATATATTTAATTATATTAACATCAAATTTTCAATAATAAATTAATATAATATTTATTAATTATATTTAAATTTATATACAATCTTATAAAATATATATTAATATGATTTATGATATGGATGACATGTAATACGTGTACCATCACATGTTACATTATAAATATTGCATGACGTATGAATAGTCAATAATTTAGTTTGATGTTAGAAGCTTTCATATAGTTTATTCATCTAAGTATATATTTAAAATTTTGAAGTTCATTCTATTCATCTAACCTTGTAGTAATCTAGGAAAATGTTCTTATCCTATGCCATGAATTTCAACGATATGTTATTAATAAAATTTCTAACATGCTTTAAATCATCGATATCATAATCAAATTTCCATGTTGATCATGACATTGTTTAGTGTCTCTTCTAGTATCTCAATATATCTTTTCTTTTCTTTGTATATTGTTTGAATCATTCAAGTCTTAAAATCACTTCTCATAGTTTTTTAACTTCTTCCAAAGTCCAGTATACCTTGGAGTTTGGCTAATATGTCATTATCATTTAATTTTTTCGATAATGCTTTATCTACTTGTATATATCAATGATTATTACTTGGTGTTTTTTCCCTTGAAAAAGTTACAATTTCACCATTAGAATTTCTAAATTTTTCCAATCATATATATTTTGACTTAATATCCTAGGTAACAAGTATCTATACTAAGATGGTTGTAATTTATATATGGCATGAGCATCGCTTGACATGGTAATTCTACTTCCCACTTATTACACAATAAGCAACATAGTCACTCCAAGCCATAATGACTCACTATTTTAGACCATTCCATCATGTTCCGAGATAGGTTAGTACTTCCTATGATTTCCTTGTGTTTTATTAGAAGGTCACTTACTTATTGCCAACATTTCAAATTCCATATTTTGAGTCACTTTTTTCTTCCACAAAGTTAGTATAACTATGGAAAAATCATGTGATTTTATTTCCAGGAAAACGATATCCTTGAAATGCCATTTATGGTGGTTGAGGGTGTCATTCTTATTTCGATAAGCCTATAATCTTCCTTTAAGGCCAAACTATTGGGTTTCCTCCCAACCATATCCATGCTCTAGAGACATGTACATAATATTTAAAAACTCACAATGGCATTCAAAGACCAAGGATACAATGGAAGGTTCCCTCAAAATCGTTTATAATGCTATTGATGTATCCATGTGTTATGGATGAATTTTGATATATTGATGTACATATGGATCAATCGATCTTAAATGATTTAAGAAATAATTAATGATCTGCCATGTGTATTTTTAGTTTTTTATTGTTTCTATGGAATTAGTTATTTTGAAACAAATTGCGGATCCATCACTAGGCATGTGGACGTCCTTTTACGGCACATCTGTGGAAATATGCTGGCAAGTACATCTATAACTACCTTTGTTTTGAATGCAATTTTGGGAAAGATAAATACCTAAGGTTCTGTTTGAATTTTTGAAGCATTCTATCATGAAACAAATTTAATACTTGCATCATTAAGATTAATCGTTCTGTCTACTTATTTTTTTGATGTTTCTTTTCACTCTTATTATGTTCTAGAATAGGTTCAAAAGACACACAATAGACACAATGATACTATAGGTAAAATTGAATTCCTCTATCATTGTGGATCTGACTCCAAATCCTTAGTGATCAACTCAGAGCACATGAAGGGATCTTTGTATGATCGACATGGAGTATTTAAACTTACATATTTTTTTTTTAATTCTGGCTCGATTATTATTATCCATGCTAGTGACAATATGATATCATCAATCCAATATGTAATCATAAATGATCTACTATGAAGTTGATTGATCAATCCTTAAGTATATAAATTTTGGCTTGATGGGTCTTCACCTAGGTTCAGATTTATTGCGCGACCAACAACCCTCCAACTACTCACCTTTTTGGCAATGACCTACTTGTGTAAATCAAAGTCTCACTTGAAGCAGTATGTAGGGTGCTAGAACCAGGTTCAAGTTCAGGTTCCCCACGCTGAGGAAGAATTTAATGTCATAGCCCCGAAACACTTATAATAGACAATATCCATATGTCATATCCATATGTGCACATCAAAAGATTCACAAAATAATAGATCAACTTTGTCGCAGATTACCTCAAAATATATCTGTATATATGTTCGCACATAATAAACATATGTATTTTAATCAGATCTATTCATCAACACAATATTCTGTACATAATATACTTCATTCGTTCACCAAGATACACTTGATCATAAGCAGAAGTAATATAACACATCATAGAACAGATTCCGACCCTAAAGCCAATAATAGATAAATACACAACATTCTCATAACAACCAGATTTCCCTAAAACAGTCTTCTTTATTAAGAGATTATGTAGTTCAACATATTCAGTCTTTCAATATATTCTACCCTTCTGATAACACGGGCAGCAGGGTCTGCACACATCCAAGACGATACGCTAAGACCAATTTTTCCTTGCCTATATATAGAATCTCATCTATTGTATACAAACAAGCATGAAATAAGCTCAACTGCAATTCTTTCTTTGTATTGCGCTGTTTTGTAGTTGTGTTTAATTACTTGTTGTTGGTCGTTGCAATGGAAGCAAGAATGATTTATGTTACAGCAATACTGGCATTAATATTTAACGTGCTTTATCTTCAGGGTAAGGTTACAATAACCCCTCGACTGCATTGTATTTTTTGTACGTAAATGATTTAACATATCATAAAGAAATATTTGTTTTCTTTGGTAAGTGCAGGGGCTATGGGTGCGACCTTTGCCATCCAAAACAAGTGTTCATACACGGTATGGGCCGCAGGAATTCCCATAGGTGGCAGTCAAGCGCTGGGGCAGGGCCAATCATGGAGTGTTGACGTGCCCGCAGGAACAAGCTCAGGAATATTTTGGGGACGTACGGGACGCTCCTTCGATGCCTCTGGAAAAGGAAGCTGCAGCACTGGCGACTACGGCGGCATGCTCAGCTGTACACTCTCAGGACAGTCTCCTACAATGCTGGTTGAATATACTCTAAATGGGGGCAACAATCAAGATTTCTATGATTTATCTTCAGGGAAAGGTTACAGTAACCCCTCGACTGCATTGTATTTTTTGTACGTAAATGATTTAACATATCATAAAGAAATATTTGTTTTCTTTGGTAAGTGCAGGGGCTATGGGTGCGACCTTTGCGATCCAGAACTAGTGTTCATACACGGTATGGGCCGCAGGAATTCCCGTAGGTGGCGGTCAAGCGCTGGGGTAGGGCCAATCATGGAGTGTTGACGTGCCCACAGGAACAAGCTCAGGAAGATTTTGGGGATGTACGAGACGCTCCTTCGATGCCTCTAGTAAAGGAAGCTGCAGCACTGGCGACTGCGGCGGCGTGCTCAACTGTACACTCTCAGGACAGTCTCCTACAATGCTGGTTGATTATACTCTGAATGGGGGCAACAATCAAGATTTCTATGCAATCTCAGTAATTGATGGTTTCAATGTCCCTCTCTCCCTAACTCCATCAGACGGTAGCTGCAAAGCACTGACTTGCAAAATGGACCAGTGCCCAGATGCCTACCTATATCCCACTGATGACACTAAAACCCACGCTTGCCCTTCTGGTGCTAATTAAAACATTGTGTTCTGCCCTTGATGGGAACATAAAAAAATCCATCCCTACTTATCATACTAAATTCTCCGTTAGTTACTTAAATTCCATGGGTAGTAAACCAAAATCTATGTAATAAGAATAATAGAATGTTTATTGTAGTATCATATTTATAATAAGAATACCATTGCGTGCATGGTTGCAAGAAGTTACATCCTATACAAAAGATGTTCTATGGCGTAAAAGCCAAAGATAGTTGAAAGTGAAAATAATTTTTATAATATTTTTGCTATTTGGGATATCTCAAGTTGTATATCCATCATTTGGATATATCTACCTTATTTTAAATTATTTAATAAAAATAATTATGGATGATTTTATAAATGTTAAAAGTATCAAATTTTAAATGATTTAATAAATAATTAGAGATGATATAAATGTTAAAGCAAGGGAAATGATTATATAGATAATAGGGTGCTTATTCTTAATTAATTTATTATTTTTTTTAATAAATTATTATGAGATGCATTTTAAATTATAATAATAATTGAATTGATTTTTAGTTGATATAATTATATTTTTTATTAATATTATGTTATAATTGTTGAATTGTTAGTGTGAATTTTTATTTTCATTCTTTTTTATTAAAAGTGTTTTTATAATTTTATTATTTAATAAAATTTATTTCCCATTTATGTAATATCTTATTACATTTATAATGATAATTATATTACATTCAAAAATAAATTTGACAAAGTAATAAATAAATTAATTAATTATATATATATATATATATTTATTTATTTTGTAAGTTTAGTAGTGTTTTTTCATTTTTCTATTTATGAAAAAATATGGGGGTTTACATATCAAAATGCTATAACCTCACGAAACAGGTCTGTTGGCCATCTTAGCGAGTTAAAATTCATCCAGTATTGAAAGTCTTTTTTCCTCCTATAGTCTATAGAGTCCATACTAGTATATCTACCAAAGTCTCACAACAACCTGAAAATATAAATGTTATCCACTAAAAACATGAAACATCAAAAAAGAGAACCAGTTTATCAGTCATCCGAGGACTCAACTACATTATATTTATAAATTGGACAAAGTAAGAAAAAAATAACACAATTTAATACAATATATTATAATATACTCCAAGCTCTTTGCATTGAAAAAAGAAAAGGTTTCAAACCTTTTTTTCCATACATTTAATTTCATATCAAAATAATATATAATCATATTCATAATAATAAGCTCACTATTAAAGGTAAATTTCCCATTAGTGTGATTCATGAATTTTTGGATGAATTACATGGAGGAATTTATTTCAATAAGTTGGATCTCTATTCGTGAAACCATCAAATTAGAATGAAGATTGAAGATTTCAAACTCATTAGGGTCATTATGAATTTTTGGTCATGCCTTTTGGCTTTATGAATGCGCCTTCTACATTTCAAGGGTTGATGAATTCCATTTTCAAACTCTTCCTTAGAGAATTTGTGTTAGTATTTTTTGATGATATACTAATCTACTGTAGGGCTTGGAAGGATCATGTACAACATGTTGACAGGGTGCTCAAACTATTGGAGGATAAATAATTATAGGAAAAAACCTTCAAATTTTTCTTTATAGTACAAGAGGTGGAATATGTAGGTCATATTGTATCTCACGAGGGTGTTATGGTAGACCCTAACACAATTAAAGCCATTAAGGAATGAAAATTCCCCATAACTATAAAGCAGTTACGAGGATTTCTAGAGTAAACAAGGTATTATCAAAACTTTGTTAAGAATTATGGGAAAATAGTAGCACCTCTAACAACATTATTGAAGAAAGATGCATTTTCATGGACTCTTGAAGAAACTAAGGTCTGTGAACATCTTAAAGAGGCAATGTGCCAAGCACCAATTTTAGCTACACTAGACTTCACAAAAACCTTTATTGTGGCATGTGATGTCTCAGGAAATGGAAACAAAAGCATATAAACCCCTCTCAAACCTCTTTGTATGATCAAGAGTTCTCTCAGATCTGTCAAGTATCCTATAGACCCGAAAGACTTGAAACGGGTTTATATTGTTCCCTGCTCCTATGGTACTCCTTATATTGGTGAAACAGGTCGATCCATTAAGAAGAGAATCTAGGAGCATGCTTCAGACGTTAGGCACAATTGATCTCACACTTCAGCTCTTGCGGAACATGCTGAGAAACCATGTGACCATGTATGCATTGAAAACTCCACAGTCGTCGCTAAGATGGATCATTTTCATCATAGGAAGTTGAGGGAGGCTATTGAAATTGAGAGGCATCCTAAGGATCTCAACAGAGATGATGGGTGGAAATTAAGTAAGAGTTTGACTTCGACCCTCTCCAAGTAATTCTCCCCTTTTTGTTGGATTCCTTTCACCTTTTCTCTTTATTTATTTCTTCTCTCTTTGTGTTTTATTCTTGTCCCTTGGTTTTTAAATTTTCCTCTCTTTTCTCTATCCTTCCATTATCTTTTTCTTTGGGTACTGTTCTTATTCTCTTTATGGTTTTTTACATTATAATTTTAGTTTTTTACATTATAATTTTGATTATTTTTCCTTTTATTTTTCATATATATATATATATATATATATATATATATATATATATATATATATATATATATATCATTTTATTAAATTATTCAAGATTATTTATTAGCTTCTTTTAATAATATTTCTTAAAAACTTAAAAATTTGAACCTAAGAGTTTTAAAATTTTAAGATTATTCCCTCTTTTATTATTTACCCCTTCCTTTATTTTAATAACTGTAATTTAATCATTAAATTTTAGGTTATTTTTTAATTATTTGTATTTTTTTATGCTTTTTTTATGTTATAATTTTGATTCTTCTTCCATATATATATATATATATATATATATATATTCCATTTGTCTGCTTATTATAATAATTGAATTTTATCATTTATTTTTAAATTATTTGAGATTATTTATTAGCCTTTTTTAATAATATTTCTTAAAATATTAAAAATTTAAAAGCTAAAATATTTAAAATTTAAGATTATTCCCTCTCTTATTATTTACCCCTTCCCTTGTTTTAATAACTATAATTTAATTATTAAATTCTAAGTTATTCTTTAATAACTAGTCCAATAACAGCTAGTTTCTAACTTCTAGTTTTAACAAATATTACCGAGCAATGTCAAATCCTTACTATTTTTTCTATGAGATCGATTTCTTTCTTCACCTTGTCCTGAGGATGAACCACATTAGATGGTTCAAAACGTTGAGAAAATCCGAATGATGTGATTAATGCGAAAGACATTTATCTACATTATGGATCACAATAGTATTAGATCTAACAAAACATAAATTTATAAATAGCATACATTTGCATGGTAAATGAATATCTATTTAGATGGTATCTTTGCAACATTGGAATGATTGGAAAATATTTAGGAAAATTAAAAGTTTAATTAGAATTTTTTCCTCGTAATGGAAGAGTGAAGGGTATTTATCCAATATTTACTCATTTGGATAGTAACTTAAACTATTGTGTATGTAGGTTGATGAGATCATGAGTATCTATCCAAATAGCAAGGATGAAATCTTTTAAACTTATATTATTTTTATAAATCATGATGCCACAGCTATGGAACAATATAAAAAATGTGACAATGTTGTTCAATTGAGGCCCATGCACAAATCCCTCACACAAATTCGAATCTTGCTTGTTACTACTTTAATATTTTCTCCTAACCATTTTGGATTTCTCTATGTTTCATGGCTAGAATATGATGGGGATAATGGATTTAGGGATATTCAATTTGAAGCTCGCATATAACTAGTTTTAGTAGTGCATGTATCATATTACCCTCCCTTCTTGTGTAGACTAGATCTATGTAACATTCGCCAACTATCCTACTTGAAAGAAACTCTAGTTATTTCAATACATCATTCCCTAATTTTATTTCACAACAATTTCGGTCCATGGCGGAATCTATATTTCATAGCTAAAGCTATAATCTTTCAATCTGTCAAAATTATTTGGTGCACATTCCTTACTCTACCCTTCTGACCCAAATTATCTTCTACCTTTTGCAATCCCTTTTGGAAATTTTGGAATTCCTCATACTCTATCTAAAGCCCCACTTTTTAATTCGTTTGGGGAACCTTATTCCTTAATTGAAATTTTTGAGAATTTTTTGATTGATGTCAAAGCGGGAGCAAGTGCAACAAATGTAGGATGTCCAACATGTGCAGGATGTAGAGAAGATGTATGATGTCGAGCAGGTGCAGGATTTCAAGCAGATATGGAATGTTGTCATTGATTTCCTGAGAATGCTAGTTCTCATGGATGATATGATGTAGTAATGAAACCCTATCTCTATGGTTTCATTTCCTTATATAAATCAATTTCCTTATTTGATCGATCTTGGGGATAGTAGGAAAAATAGTTGTGTGGATACATCTCAATGCAAATGATAAAGAAAAAATAATATACAGAGTCAATTTGTTAAAATATATTTGATACTTATTTGGCTATGAGAGAGCATGAGCATCATCATGTATTCTATATAGAGAGATTTGATCAGAGTGTGGATTAAGCCGAAAGCTTGAAGAAAAAATAGATGATTGTAACAATGGTATTTGTGTTGTGTATGTGCATTGGACAAAACACATACCTTCTTAACCATGTGAATAATAGAAATCTATTTTTCACAAATGGAGTGTGTGGAGTAGCTTTTGCACACAATGAGTTATATAGGTCGATGATTTTTCTTGTAGAAGACATTGATGCATTGTGTTGTATTACCAAATGTTGTGGTAGAGTAAAATTACATTGAATATATGATGTATGGCATATATATGTAAGATAAAATCTTGGTGGAAGTGATAGCGTAACCTTACAATGAACTAATTGACGAAGAAATTCTACATAATTCTAGAGGATAATGACCCTTGCAAATAAACATGATAATGTAGTAGCCCTTGACTTTAAATAATGCATTACAGGGGTGTATGACTTAGAATTTCCTATATGTAATTGTTGAAAAAACCTTACAGTGATGATCTCATGACAATATATTCTTTGTGACATGAGACATTCCATCTTAATTTGAAGGCATGTATGATGCGTAAAATGTCTGGTTGGATGGGGAAGGATAATCATGCCATCCCCCCCTCTTAAATGTTATGGGAGGTGATGGGGTGGCGGGCTCACCCATTCTCCTCCACTGGCACACATTTTGAAACCTTGATAGAAGATAACTTTTTCCCATGCTTAAAAATAATCTTTACATTATCTTTTTTGCATAATAAAAGCAAGAAAAGGAATAAATCTCTTAGGGATTCACTGTCCCTGCAACAATGTAGAAAACAAAAGTAGAATTAAAAAATTTCTATGTGTAACCTGTTTCTTTATTTTTTATAGAAATCAATTTTCAAGATAAAAAAAAAATTGTTTCATTGTATACTCTACTGGTTTGGATTTGAACGTATGGCCTTTTATTATATATTTAATTATATTAACATACAATTTTCAATAATAAACTAATATAATTAATAATTATTGTTTACTCATAATTTATTAATTAACACAAAAATATTTATTAATTATATTTGAATTTATATACAATCTTATAAAATATATATTAATATGGTTTATGATATGGATCACATGTAATACATGTACCATCACATGTTACATTATAAGTATTGCATGACGTATGCATAGTCAAAAATTTAGTTAGATGTTAGAAGTTTTCATATAGTTTATTCATCTAAGCATATATTTAAAATTTTTAAGTTCATTCTATTCATCTAAACTTGTCGTAATCTGGGAAATTGTTCTTATCCTATGCCATGAATTTCAACAATATGTTATTAATAAAATTTCTAACATGCTTTAAATCATCAATATCGTAATCAAATTTCCATGTTGATCATGACATTGTTTAGTGTCTCTTCTAGTAACTCAATATATCTTTTCTTTGCTTTGTATATTGTTTGAATCATTCAAGTCTTAAAACCACTTCTCATAGTTTTCTAACTTGTTCTAAAGTCCAATATACCTTGGAGTTTGGATATTTTCATTATCATTTAATTTTTTCCATCATGCTTTATTCACTTGTATATATCAATGATTCTTACTTGGTGTTTTTTCCCTTGAAAAAGTTACAATTTCACCATTAGAATTTCTAAATTTTTCCAATCATATATATTTTGACTTAATATCCTAGGTAACAAGTATCTATACTAAGACGGTTGTAATTCATAGATGGCATGAGCATCACTTGACATGGTAATTCTACTTCCCACTTATTACACAATAAGCAACATAGTCACTTCAAGCCATAGTGACTCTACACATACATATTGGAGTGTGAGTAGGATAAAAATGTATTAGTCATGTACATTCAACCTCCTTTGATGTGATACGAATTATATTCTAATGACTACCAATATTTTTCCATTATGATTATTCCATCACAATTATTTCAGACCATTCCATCCTGTTCCAAGATAGGTTAGTACTTCCTATAATTTCCTTGTGTTTTATTACAAGGTAACTTACTTATTGCCAACATTTTAAATTCCATGTTTTGAGTCACTTTTTTCTTCCACAAAGTTAGTATAACTATGAAAAAATCATGTGATTTTAGTTCGAGGAAAATGATGTCCTTAAAATGCCATTTATGGTGGTTGAGGGTGTCATTCTTATTTCGATAAGCCTATAAGCTTCCTTTAAGGCCAAACTATTGGGTTTCCCCCCAACCATATCCATGCTCTAGAGACATGTACATAATATTTGAAAACTCACAATGTCATTCAGAGCCCAAGGATACAGTGCAAGGTTCCCTCTAAATCGTTTATAATGTTATTAATGTATCCATGTGTTATGGATCAATTTTTATATATTGATGTACATATGGATCAATTGATCTTAAATGATTTAAGAAATAATTAATGATCCACCATGTGTATTTGTAGTTTTTTATTGTTTCTATGGAATTAGTTATTTTGAAACAAATTGCGGATCAATCACTAGGCATGTGGACCCCCTTTTACAACACATCTGTGGAAATATGTTGGCAAGTACATCTATAACTACCTTTGTTTGGAATGCAATTTTGGGAAAGATAAATACCTAAGGTTCTATTTGAATTTTTGAAGCATTATATCATGAAACAAAGTTAATACTTGCATCATTAAGATTAATCATTCTGTCTACTTATTGTTTTGATGTTTCTTTTCACTCTTATTATGTTCTGGAATAGGTTCAAAAGACACACAATAGACGCAATGATGCTTTATGTCAGATTAACTTCCTCTATCATTGTGGATTTGACTCCAAATCCCTAGTGATCAACTCATAGCACATGAAGGGATCTTTGTATGATCTACATGGAGTATTTAAACTTACATATTTTTTTTATTCTGGCTCGATTATTACTATCCATGCTAGTGACAATATGATATCATCAATCAAGTATGTAATCATAAATGATCTACTATGAATTAGATTGATCAATCCCTAGGTATATAAATTTTGGCTTGATGGGTACCCAAGTTCAAATTTATTGCGCGACCAACAACCCTCCACCTACTCACCATTTTGGCAATGACCTGCTTGTGCAAATAAAGTCTCACCTGAAGCAGTATGTGGGGTGTTGGAACCAGGATTCCGCGAGCTGAGGAATAATTTAATGTGGTAGCCCCAAACACACTTATAATAGACAATATTCATAGGTCATATCCATATGTGCACATCAAAATATTCACAAAATAACAGATCAAATATGTCGCAGATTATCTCAAAATATATCAGTATATATGTTCGCGCACAATAGACATATGTATTTTAATCAGATCTATTCATCAACACAATATTCCATACATAATATACTTCATTCATTCGCCAAGATACACTTGATCATAAGCGGAAGTAATACAACACATCATAGAATAGATTCCGATCATAAAGCCAATAATAGATAAATACACAACATTCTCATAATAGCCAGATTTCGCTAAAATAGTCTTCTTTGTTAAGAGATTATGTAGTTCAATACATTCAGTCTTTCAATATATTATACCCTTCTGCTCACACAGCCATCGGAGTCTGCACACATCCAAGACTTAAGCCTTCGCACACACATCCAGTAGGATCCTTTCTACCCAAAAACGAGACTTAGACCGAAATATTTTTCAAACATACATCATTAACATAATCTTCATATCTCTACTTGACTTGATCTATCCATATTTATATAAAACTTAGCACGTATATACCATGGTCTCAAACTATGGGTTGAGACTGATGGTCTTCCCTTAAAACCCATTTACATTGAAAAGGGGCTTTGACCCGCCCCAAAGCCCCTTTCACTCTTTCGCATAGTGAGCATAACAAAATATAACAAGACTTTATTGAAATTGACCCCAGGGGACCCCAAAACCTGCTCCAACTGGCCCCCAACACAAGCTCATGACTCGTCATGAGACACTATGGGGTGGGATCCTTCATCTTTGCTTTGAGTGCTTCCACATAGCTCTTTAGTGGAAACACAAATTTAACACTCTACGCATCATCTCCCTCTGCTTCGTTCACTAATTTTGCAGTTATCAGCCCTTCATCTTCTAGATCAATGTTGCGTTGTATTTGATGAATGCCCTTTAGTGCACCATCCAAAGTCTACGACCACTACAGGGCTTCCTTGGCCCGTGACTGCATCCATGCTTCCAAAATTTGCTCACGTTGACGCAGATCTTCTATCACTATTTGAATAGCTTGACCCTCCTAAAGGCCAGAAATTCATTGTGCTATCACCAATGTGGGTGCCACCATCCTGATGTCTGGAAACTGTTGATCTTTCATGCACAATTCATTGCACAGTTGCTGCACCATTGGGTCATTATGAATCCAAGTCCAGACATCTATGGATTCATCTAATAATCGACGGTACTTTGTGACTACAACTGATATAGTATATGTTGCTGCCTTAACCTATGCAGCCTGATGTGCTTTGACCTTTGTTGGCATTTCCATCTGTAGATTCATCTAAAAATCTGGAATTTTTTGTTAAAATTCTACTCAGACAATCTGCACTTCATCACAAAATGCCTTCAGCAGCAATACCTTCCAATTTTTCTGCAGGTGCGGCTGAGGGAGGGACCGCTAGAAAATCACTGCTTACTTGATGTTTTCTCATTTGGGTGGTAATCTTCCTGAAATTTTGTATCTACAATTAGACAACACTTGTCGTGAAAAAAAAAATCATATTTTTTTTGGATATCAAAACATGATTGTTGAATTGAGAATTTTTCATAAGGTAAAGGCTGGTTTCCTTCTTGTTGGGCACAATCATGACCATATTGATAAGATGCCTAGTTGTTTTTTAGTAACATTGAGGAGGAAGAATGTTGGGAGCTTGCCATCATTAATTGAATGTATGAAGAAATCATATATTCCAGAGCCTATTTTTAATGTGTTAGAAGAAACTGTTGACATGTGAAGGTTTATTCTCAAATCACATGGTGAGGAGAAATACATTGAATAACTTAATGACATTAGCTTCCAACATAAATTTTGTATCAAAAAAATTCATGTGAAAAAAATTATACGAGGAAAGAATTATTCAACTACTACAGAATGGGCGCCATCATCAGGTTTGGAATTTTTTAAATTCATTCAAGATCATCCAATATTTGCGTCAAATATATTGTTATTACAATCAGTTGGTGAAGTTCATAATGCACAAAGAAAAAAGAGAGATATAGATTATTCTTGAATGTCTGGAAGAAATTAAGAGAACCAGTAGATATACATATGAGTAATTTGATGTTGTTGATTCAGTTTGGTGGTAGTCCTTTTTCAATGATCATAATGGTATCCTTTCAAGACCATCAAATGAAGATATACCTTTGAAGACTCCATGTATTTGGCCAAAAAATTTGTCAAATCAATAGGACACAAACATTCTTGAACAAAAATAATCACAATGTATTATTAATTATACACAAGTGGAGGAAAGAGAAATGTATATTTGTTCCAGAAGATCTCATGCACAACGTGAAGCCATGGAAGACCTTTACAGGGGTTCAGTACCAGATATTAAGGAGGGTTGCATGATCACAATATTAGCAAATGAAGGTCCACATGGCTATCCATTTTTGGTTTCCAAGGTTATAAAGGTGATTACATAAGATGAAGATGTTACAAGTGTTGAAGTACATTGGTATGCCACAAACACACACCCATTCAATGGTCTATACAAGCCAGAGATGGTAGCTAATAAAAAAGTTGGTGGAAAGAGAAAATCAAAAGGTACAAATATAAATTGTTGCCGCACAGAGCTCTTAAAATTGGAGGAAGTTGACATACTTGTTAATGAATTAAATTTAACATAAGTAGGAACTCTTCACTCCATGACGATAGAGATTATTAAGTGGTTGCTACCACAAGAAACATTGTTGAGATGACATTTTGTTGAACCCAGTCATAGATCTAGAAGAATTTTGAAACCACATGTGGTGGGCATGCATGTTGAGTCACATGGGGCACTAGTTGATGAAATAGAATAATATGGAACATCTTTATCTCCATCCATTGATTCATATTAAGATGTGAATTCTCATGGTGTGCAAGAAAATATGAGTGATTTTCAATAATTGTGTAAGACAGTTGATACAAATGCTGTTTGCATTGAGAAATCAAAATGATATTTTAACTTCCCTATGATCTTACATGAAGTTATGAGTCATTTTTATGTTTTTTGTATTATATATTTTAATTATGATGAATTCATTTGTCTAAAATATTCACAATGCAACAATAAATTAGAGAAATAATTTATGTTTCATTGGGTTATTTTAGTCATATAATTTGTTCAAAATATCATGGTTGAAATATGCTGAAACTTAATATTTTTTAATTCTATGGGTGAAAAATTGTGAATAATATTTTATCTTTAACATTATGGTTCAAAAAAAATAGAATTTAGGGATTGTTAGTGTCATGATATTATATGTTAAATGACATATATAAAAAATATGAGAATTTTAATATGTTTAAAATCTCATTATTTTATATTTAACGTCATTGCTAAAAATATGTTAAAATTGTACGTCATTATGGCATTATTAGAATTGTACACTTGTGTGTTTTTTCCGTGTATTTGGAAAATGAAAATTGCTTTTACTGCCATTTTTTAAAAATGTTCCAAATTAATCATGAAAAAAATAAAACCTCGTTCTGGAATACACACTTTTTGTTTTTGGGTTGTTTGTCATGTTTGTTGGGTTTTTTTTTTGCCAGAGTTCTCGTTTTCAGTTTATAGTTCCTGATATCACAAAATTGTACTTGATTAGCTGCTTATCAAACAATTCAGTGTAACTGTTTCAAACTAGCTTTTGAATGAAGCTTAGCCCCTTCCATCTAAAAGGGCTCTCTCAAGGGGGTTTTATGATATTGAATAATTATGGTACTAGATGGCTAACTCTATTGGGAATGTAGCTTGTTTTTTATGTTTGCAAGTTGAAAAGAATTTTGGCTTGCTACCATTGGGCTTATGGAGTCAAAAATCAGTAGTTTAAGTGGCAAGGTTTCTTGACATGGAAGCTAAGGTAGATAGGGGTCTTTAACAAAGGAAATTCACTCATAAAACATAAGATAACATAGTCATTTCATTACTAAAGGAACTCAAAGCATAGAATTATGAATTCTGAGTAATAGAAATGAAATCTACTGCAAGTGGTAAAACATAAAGATGTAGATAAATAAGACATTAAAAACCCCATTAGAAATCTCGGTGTCAGAAATAAAAAGTCTGTGTATTACGTACTAAGTTAAATACCTTAAAAGAAAATAGTTTGAGTACTAAAAAATATTCAACCATACTACTTAGGTGCTTTGACTTTAAATAGACCTTGTTTACATAACAAGGATGATCTACTGATGGCTGAATGACTGAGTTCTCCTATGACACATCACTAACTAAAAGACATAACTCCCTAACAGTGCTTGTTCTTTTACCTTAAATAATCATCTCCTAATGGGACTCTAGCCTCATATTTTATTATTAAATCTACTGTATCCTGTAAACAGTTACACATGGGGTTACAAAATAGGCATCACATGATCCAAATATGTGATAGGTCATTCCACTTTTGTATATTAAAGACTTTCCTAGTTCATGTAGAACCGTAACCACAATTTTTTAGAATATATAGCCTTATCTTCAAGGTGCTTTGTTGGTGAAATCTCTCCACATACATCCTTGGTCATAATTGTTTGTTGATAAGCTCCTTGACATGTTGGAAGGTCTATCTGTCCAAAATTTCCATTAAGATGCTCCAAAACCTTCAAACCAGCACTACAAGCATGACGAGTTCGTGTGACTTTGGTAACCGGTGAAAAAGTAACACCTTGCCAGCATGCTTTCTCCTTTCTTGTTCCATGGTATCAACAGGTCATGACACATCATAACCTCAAAATCCTCCTTGAAAACTGTAAAGTGACTTTAGAGCGAAAAAGCTGCCATGTTATTTTGTAGGTTTCCTGGCTAAAACCTAGGAAACGCTAGAAAGCGTAAAAGTGTGTAAGTACCCATTTCAAAACTCTCTCCAAAAGTGACCTCCAGAGCACCCAAAGCAGTATTCTTCTTGTAATAAGAACACTCTTCGCTGTCAACCTCTGTTCCTTGTCATTGTGGTGTTTCCTCCTCATTTGTTAGTTGAGCAATGAAGCTCCTAAACCATAGTCATCTTCGAACCTTTCTTCTCCCAACTCTTCAACGAATGGGTTTCTAATTTCTCTTAAATACCTTCGCTTGATGTTCATTTGTCTATTCTTGGTTGCACCAGTAGGTTTGTGCAGTATTACATGAACTCTTTTCTTAGTGTTTGAGTCCACTTTATCGGTTTCTGTGTTGTCCAAGGTCTTTAAGGCCACTGGTAACCAAAGTCTCCCAAATCTTTCTCATTTATTCGTATACTCTTTCGACTCTGCTTCTTCTTCCTCCATCTTCAGGCTGATATCTTCTTCATACCTCTTTCAGCTGCTCCTTAAGAATTCAACTTCTATTTTCAATTTTCCTTTCTGTTTTCGGTAGCCGAATCTTCTTTTGCGAGTGAGAGGGTCTACAGTGTGATAGTGGGTGAAGGTTCTTGACCCGCTGAGCTGTTTTATTCTTGGACTGCAGCATGTCTTGTCATTGGTTTAGCTTGGTATAAATTTAGCATCATCCTGTAAATTCTAACTTCTTAGTTGTTTTCCTTTTCTTGACTTCCTTCCTCCCTCATATATGTCTTAACTTGGACTATGGGGTTTTCTTCAATATCAATGGCATGAAAGATGTCCTCTAAGTTACCTTCAACATTTTGGCTCATATGACCCTCTTCTTTCCATGTCTGCTAATTGTTGAAAAACCACCATTTTACGGTGCTTTAGGTGTGTCAAAATTCTGCAAAGGCTTTCTTCATGTCCACATGCTCATTAGTTTTCCAAGTACCTTTCTTGTGAAGGTGATGGGATGTCTCTGGGTTTGAGAACTATTTTAAGGTGACAACATCACCATGTGAATAAAGAAAAGTCACCAAAAATGATCTCTCCTAATCTCTTGTAAGCTCACTAACACCAACAACAAAGTCAAACCATGATGAAATAAGAGGTTTCATTTCCTTCGTACTAGTTTAACCTTGTCTGACATTTTGGCTAAACTTCTATATAAATAAAAGGAAAAGTCAAAGGACCTCTTGCTAAAAATACAATGAGAAGCCTAAGGTGGTAAGAATGAACCATGTGATACCTCCCTTCACATGTAAAAATGTACTCAGTATAATGACTTTGAGTAGTTTTCCTTGTGTAAATCCTTGGGATAGCATTTGTAGGATAAGTTTCACTGCTACCCTTTCTTGTTAGATTCTTTCTGGGTCTTGTGGTCAGTCGATGCCTTTTAGACCATTTCTCTCCTCCTTGAGAGTTCTTGTTACGCACCACTAGGAAAGTGAGTTTCAAATTATTACTGTGATTTTAACATTCCACCTTTGAATTTGATTTAAGTAAAACTCTGTAAACTCATACAAAACCTACAAATGTTTGCCCTTATAGAATTTGCCGGGAGTTACAAACACCTTATTCTTCTAAACACTTCAATGCATTTGGGTCTTCGTTAAAAAATTCCATTTCCATTGGCTCATATCGAAACAGCAGCAGCAGCTAATGGTCTTCTTCTTTGCAACCCTTGAACGATTTTATACATATCCTCCTCGCTTGATTAGTGACACTGTAACTTTCGAAAATGCGCTTGCTTCGACAACCCGGGCAAGGAGAACAGCTCTCGAACTCAATAACATGCAAATGCCAAGTGGAAGAATAGAAAAAGACTCAGGCTGGATAACGTGTTTTAAGTTCAACTAACCATGCCTTAATCATGGCTCATGCTTATAAAACATAATGATGACACAAAGACATGACCTTGTGCTTTTAAATGACCCTACTTCATGGACAACATCCACCCTACCTCTTCTAATCATAAGGTGACACACTTTGGTTTGACAGAACATACATAAAAACCATTTTTGTAGCATGGTTGTTCATTTTAAAGTAATTTCGATACGAAACTATTAACTTGAGTTTCGTATTAGCTACTTTTCAGTACAACGCTACGAAAAAAACAGTGCAGCTAAAAGTATCCTTTTAGGATTTAAACTCTTTAAGGATAGATACGACACTAATAATGCTTCAGACTCTAGGAAGTGATGTGACATATGTTGAAAATTAAGGTTTGAACACAGTGGTAGGTTTGAATGAAAATTAAAATTTTCCTACAACTTGTGAGAATGAACTCTTGTGACCATACACTGACAAATGAACTCTGCAATATAACGAATAATGTTTCACTTTTAAGAGTGATAGTGGCTCACATGGATGATTTTTTTCACTGTGGTATACCAAAACATAATAGTTCCGATTTTCATCCATATTCTTGGAAATAAAAAACTCTCCGATTTTCAAGCTTCCCATCGAACTATAATGGCCTTTTGTAGGCTAAACTTGATTATAAAACATGTCTTTGTTGCCGATTAAATATAAAAGTGGAATACCTTTAATGGAATGAAGATCAGTATAACCTAAGGGGATAGTGGACAAAAACATGCCATTGATGGGCCCTCCCGGCCTGGGGATGTCCATCCATATAACATGGTATGTAATTTTGTTTTCCATGAAATTCAACCACTGTGGATAGGCCTTTCCCAAAATGTTCTCAAACTTGTATGTTTCCCCTTTTCTTCAGTTCTAACCTCCCACTTCAGCCACATCACAAATCTAAAATTTTCTCTTTGAACGCTACTGTGAATATCTTCTTAATTCTATTTTGAATTGCTAATTGTTGTTATGGAGCTTTATCCCCTATTTTCTCTGAGCTATAGTTTGGTTTGTTCTCCTCCTGGTTGGGTGTTTGGCTCCTCCTCTAATCCTTACGATAACACGCAGGTTGCTACGCAGGGTTTGGCAAGAAAAAATAGTTTCGACCCCATACACTAAATCATATGAGTGAAATGTAATTCAGAGCTTTTTGTGCACATACCATAAATTACGAAACCTGCTTTAGTTTCAGAAGTACCCATGGTCTTTATTTTCCTACCACTTTGTACTTAATAATCCATGACCTTTTGGATAGTATACGATGGAGTATCCTAAGTGTAATCACAATATTAATAACAAAAATTAGTCGACCTCTTGGATTTGAAAGCAAGTGCATTGTCGGTGATGATCTTCATACGTGTGAAACCTAGAAAGGTATTTATTTTCGAAATGGAAATTATAACTCAATCATTTTCTTGCCCTGGGTGGGATTGCTGATCATACGGTGAAATAATACGATTCATCGGGACCCGAGCGAATGCTTCGGCACCGAGGTGATGGGTGAATATCACCCCAGCCAATTCTGCTTCTTCAGCCAAATGACGCCTCCCAACATAAATAGGCATCAAGGAAGGTAAAGGAACATGATTTTCTTGCCATCAAAATGCGGCGTTCTGTGGTAGCTATCCTTTTGTGAACATCTTTGAACATTTATGTGACTATTATTCTGTTATCTTAAAGATATTGTTTGCTGTGTTTTCTGTGTGGTGTTATTACAATCTCTGCAAGCTCCTCAATCACTTTCAGCCTCCTCTTCAACAAACAATTCAAAATACCACCAGTGTCTTGACCATACATTTTATCGATGATGTAATAACAAGGTTCACTTCTGGAAACTTGCTTTAAGTTTGTAAATTCAACTTTGACTCTATGATGATGTGAATGAAAACAATGTCTATGTGCAGGTCTGATAGGATATGTACTTCTTCAACAGAATCAACTCTTCATCTTCATATGATAGTTGAAATTTCTGCATTTAAATTCATATAAAGATAATTAAAATTGAGTTGTTATGACTGCTTTCTAGCCTCTAACCTTTCACAGTTTAGTTGGTACGATGTCTGTATCATGCTCATAGCCAAGTTAGCTATTGCTTCCTCTTCCATGAGGATCAGCTTAAAATTCAGATATATTACAACAACATTAAGAACAAGTATATAACATGAATATAATGTAAATTCTAAAATCTTTGATGGCTTTGACAAAGCATAAGGCTGTTTCTCTAGGATATTTTACTTCGATTTTCTAGATTAGCTAAGGTCACTGCCTTTCAAAATAAAATAAGTTTTGCTTAATGCCTTGTTGTCCTTCTGTGACAAAAACTCAAGGATGTGTTTTACGATGCAAATGTAAAACCATAAAATTCCTTTGAAAAAATCTGGGTAGAGTCAACAGGGCTTGAGTGGTGCCTTCTGTGGTCCTAAAATCATATTTTCTTCTGTCAAATTTAATATCGCTCCTTTCTTGATCTTAATTGTATATTTGAAAATCTCAACAAAATTTAGAATAAACATTATCACAAAGTTGTCTCCCAAGGAAAAGTGATTTCCTTCCTTCTAGGAAGGTCAGCTTTACGAATGGAATTGACTTTATTTGGATCTATTTAATCTGTCTTGGAATCTAATATTACTGATATTTCATGATTAGAAAAAAATTCTCCTTTGTTAGGGATTGAGAAGAAAATTTCAAACCTTTTGCATCCTTTAACTTTCTAGGTAAAACTAGGCAAGGTCTTCCTCTCTCCTTGAGAAAAAATTTTATGTCATCCAGTGCATCCACCAACTTGTCATCTCTTGTTAATCAATATCAAGTGTCTTTGAAAAATTTAATCACTGCCTTCATCATACCAAAAGAAACATCATCGCATACATGAAAAGTCCCCCATGTTGTGGTAAAGGGTTTTCTCCTGGTCATGCAGATGCAAAATGGAATTATATCATGAAAAACCATAGCATAGACATCCTTTTGGGAACCAATCTGACAATAAGAAGAATTTGGTCCATCTTGGGGAAGCGGTAATTGTCTTTCAAAAGAGCTTTGTTCAAGTTTCTAACGTCAATGCATATGATTTCTCCACTCTTCTTTATAAGTGGAATAGGTTAGCAAGCCATTTGGGCCGAAAATGGGGACAATAATTTTTGTGTCAAAGAGCTTCTTATTTCCTTCTCAATCAAAGGCATAAGAAGTGGGATTAATCATATCATACATTTTTCAGAAGATTTTTCAGCTGCTTTAATAAGATAGTATGCGGAATAATAGTAGGATCATATTTCTTCAAATCAATATAACCCAAAAAAAACATAATGAATATTTTCATTTATAGATATATTTACCTTAATATTTCTCTCTTTGAAAAGAAAATTTGGCTTAATCATTTTTGGAGTTACTACTATACCAAGGTTGTCTCTACTATCATCCTTGACTTCATCCTAAGAACTGAACACATCATTTGGTCAAAAATATTTTCAAATGAGATAATACCTTTAAGTGTGGGTGTTATTCGATTTCATAATACTTGATGCCCTTAGTTTTAGAAAACATGCTTTGTTGATCTGTATGTGTCTCAAACTCCTCTTTCAATTCTGAATTTTTGACTTGCTGATCATCCTCAAAAACTTTTAGGTGGAATTGTATTTGTAAGACTGTAACGTATTACAGTAGGCTTAACCTCATGTCTTTTAATTGGAATGTCTAGAGACAAAAAATAAACTTTTTGGAACCAGCTGGAAATCAAATACGAAATTTTGATCCTAGATGTTCACAATAAAAAAGATATTATGAAAATTCTCATAACATCTCCATGATCAAATTCTTGTTTTCTCTCATTCTCTCTTTATTTGATATACACCTCAACATTTAATATCTAATTCAGAATCTCTGTAAATGAAAATGTCTTGTTTAATCTTAAAAATTTCTAAACCCAAAAATGAAGTTCATATCAACCCTACATATTCTGTTTGTCGATCAGTTCAATTTGAAAGAAAATAACAATTTCATCCTGCGGAATTGTGATCCAATTCCTACTCCAGGCCCCCTCTCTTCAGCTGATCAACAAAAGTGTATGACATAGCCTTCTCACTTTTCTTCTTTCGGTTGTTGATTTTCTTCTTGGTGATTTTCCAACCTCACAGTTTACCTTTCTTCTCATATTATACCTCCTTGATTCATTCATTTAGAAAGTATAGCGGATCTAATTAGGTCAACAACATAACTTGGGAAATTCACAGAGTTTGTCCTTACTACTTACCATATAAGTCATCACTTGTTTCTATATACAACTTGTGTTTTCTCCCCAAAAATGAGAATGATGGCGATTGGAGTCCCATTTGTGGTGCCTTTGATGTTTTTTGCCCAAGACCCTGAATAGAAACATGTGAAACTTCGCTAGAATGTCTGCTACTACGGTGTCTAACCACTATCTTGTGAGTTCTGTGAGACAACAACATCTTTTATCAAGGCAATACTTGCTAAACTCTTTTGAATCAAAAGAAAAAATAAATCCTTATATTTCTAGTAATTTCTAATCCCCATCCTCTCCATAATCTGTTCAGGTCATAAGTTTGAGAAACTAAATCATGTGAGCAGTATGCAATGTCATGTCATGGATACTGCCTCTACCTTAGAAAAGATAATTTATTACGATACAGTAATCTTCAATGTGGTCCCAAGTATAACAGCTAGATGATCTTGTTGTCCATTAAGGATAAAGTGACCTGATTTGAAAATTCAACATTTTCTGGTTACCATGTGTTCATTACGCAAATTTCTCAAGGGACTAGAGTTTGATCTTGGAATGTCATTTTCCAGGCTAAAAATAGAAGTTGTATTTCGGGTCTCTTTGACGAGAGGAGGAGAGTGGTGGATCTTTTCTATTATACGATTTGTTTGGAAACTGTCTTGTGCATTGTGTTTGTTTTACAGTAATAGGAAAATTTCTGTTTTTGAAATTTATAATTCTTCTTCATCTCAAATATTGCATGTTGTTAACCTTTAAGGTAATGGGATGGTTTCCTCACCATTGTTGTCATGGTCGGACTCATCATGTTCTTCGCTTAGTAAAAAACATTCACAACATGTTTGCATCTAGGCAATGAATAGGTCTTACGGTATTTCGGGCCCTAATCTTCTTCATAAACTGTTTTGCTAAAAAGGAGGCCTTCATAGGGGTCAAGCAGTTTTCTATTTTCCCTTGGTCTTTTACTAATTTTGAGGTCTTTCTGGTAGAATTTCTAAAAAGCTGTGATTTCATGTTTATAGGGGGACCGGAAGCATTGCTAAAGGCAAGCCTGTCATCATTTCCATTGTTTTTCATCGAAGTCAAATTTTCACTGTGAGGGTGGAAGCTTATCTTCTTCTTTCAATTATCTTTCACATCTTGATTTTGTTGCTATCATATTGTTATCACCTTCTTTGTCATTTTAGTTTAAATGAGCAGAAAGATTCTCTTTCTTAACGTTGTAGAAAAATGATAGTCAAAGGCTAGGCATGTCTCGTTGAGTTGCTCCCCTACGAAGCTTTAGATGGGAAGAGATGGAATCATAAGCTTTAATAAATCTCTTGGAGAAATTTTAGACGATTTCATCAATGGCTTTTAGGACTATTAACTTAGTGAGGTTTGTGGAGTTGTCTGTTCCCCACTTTCTCAAGTTGACTTTGAACCATACACGGCCTCACCGATGAAAGCTCTAAGAAAATAGTCTCATCTTGACATCCTCACATGGCCTTCCTCCTCTATATGTAAAATTCATTATTAGTCTACATGCTCTTAACTACAGTCTCTCCATAACTACCCCAAGTTTTGATTGTTGAGGTATTTTCTGAAGAGATTAAGGACAGGCAGGGAGAGCAAGGGGCATACCTAGCGGTGCTTGTCGGCCAGTGGAAGTCGCACATTTCCTTCATGATTCTGCAGAGTTGTGGTATTTTTACGGGGACAACGAGTAGTAGAGAAGAGAACTATTAGGAGTTGGACTAGTGGTTTTTGTAGTACAGTTTTAAATGTACTCCCGGTGGGGCAAACAGATTTACTACTTGTAAGATTTCAAATGAAATTAGATTTGTAGGTGTCTAAATATTCTCCTTCTAACGATGCTTTACGATGTGACTTCTGAGACTCTTCTTTATGTTTTGGGTCACTAAGTTTGGTGTCAATACCTCTTGTTTGTAGGTATGTAAAACAATCTAGAATTCTTTTCATTTTTGAGCCTAGCTTAAAAATTCCTAAGCTATTTATCATCAAAATTTTTGTCTTGAGACCTTTTAAAACTTAGGAGAAACCAAAGGCTTTTGCTTATTATGACAGAAGTACCTAATTGTGCATAAATTCCTTCAATGCCTTTGAAGTTTGTGTTTGGTTGTCTGATTGTAGGTAGATCTGGTTAGAATTACTCCTGCGTGTATCTCCTTTTAAAATCCATCTTTGATAATGATACTTTTAATGGAAGTCACCAAGGTATTTTCGATATACGAACACATTCTAGAAGTATCATATACCAGCAAAGTTCAACTTAAGAAGGTGTGATGAAATCATGTCATAGGACCTAAGTGAGCGGACAAAATGTTATCAAGGTATACAGTTGGTTGCTTATAAATCAACTCGGTGTAACTATTTTAAAAATAGCTTTTTGTAAACTTGTTATCTTTAATGTGTTTGCTCTCTCAGGAGGTTTTATGATATTGAATAATGATGGTACTAGATGGTGCTCTGTTTGGAATTTAAATACGAGGTAACATCCTTGAAAAATTTCAGAGCTTGGTTCCCAATATTTTTGGAGATATGATACGCCTGATTAGGTCATTTTGTAGGTTCCACGAATTTAACCATGAGGTCCTCGTGGTATTTTCTTAATAATTTTCTCGAAGGTTCGAAGTTAAATTTTATAGTGCAAATCCGAAATGGTAGAAAACATTGTCGCAAAATTTTAGATATTGATTGCAATATTTTAGAAATGTAGTCTGTAAGTTAAGCTTTTGGGCTTACGAATTTCATTTCAAAGAGGTGATTGTGAGAAAAATATTCGCTCTCTACCGAACGTAAGGTTGGAATATGGTAAAAATGACATGGCTTACCACAAAATGTAGTTTTAAATCCTATCAATTTCAAAAAACAAAAAAGAAGCTTGATGACACGTAACACGTCGCTAGGTCGCTCTCTGAACTAATTAAAATTGGCTCATTGTGGGAAGTGGACTGCTTTTCACCTTGAAGAATCAATCGGATCAGACCTATGACATTTGAAAGACGATTATTAAAGACTGCTAAAGGAGAAAACAATTTCAGATATTAAGGATCACAATTATAGAGATAATTCAATTTTAATATTCAAACTCCTCAAAGCAGTAAAGGTGTGTGTTTTCCAGATGCATAAGTCTTGTTTGAAAAATGAATTTGAATTGATTCCAAAGGCATATTGTAGAATGAATGTAATTGGATTTATAAACCTGCTTCTAAAAATAATTCCCAACACCCATTAAGCCTTTGAAGAAGCCTCTATGACTCGTAAAGACGAAGAATGGCAACATGACATATCCAAGTTACGAGCAAGTGCAACAAATATAAGCTCTACTTAAAGAAAAACAAAAAATGAAATGGAAGTTTTGAAGAAAGGCATTAGAAACTAAGATGGATGGTTGAAGAAAGGTCTGGAAACTAATGAATGGTTTGAAACTAAGATGGATGGCATGGAAATGGGCATGAAACTAATATGACATAAATGGATCGATGAAAAAATAGTAACATAGAAAAGCTGCAAATAATGATCTAAAAATGAACATTTAGGTTTGGAAAAATTCACTTCTGAAAATATTCTAATGGTATGAAAAGGAATAAATACGGAAACTCATAGCGAAGAACAAAATAAACATTAATCAGCAGTTTCATAAACTCTACTATTGGAGGAAGAACCACCATATTCCAAAAATGGATACGATTAATTTGATGGGTAAAGGTCATGACATGGATACTACATATGGGCAATATTTCAGTCTCAGCCAATATTCCAAAACACACAAAAGGTACGCATACATGACTTTACATTTAGAACAAATACATTTTTGTGGTATAGGTAAACACGCTCCTGTTAAAGAACTCCTATACTGTTGGGTGTCATTTTAACGGTGTCATAGTGACAAACTATGCAATATGTTTATATGCAACACTATGCTTGTTACCAAAAGGTTCCATATTTTTAAAAAATCAAAAATTTAAAAAATGTAAAGAAGGTATACCCTAAAGAAAAATCAAAGGGTGAACGAAATAAAATGGTAAAAAAAGTGAAAGAAATGAACCCCATAAAAAGAAAGGTCAAGGAAAGTGTGCAAGTCTAAATGCCACTACTATTTCATTTTTTGTAATAAACAAAATTGTGTGCAGTTTGTCAAAATTTTTCCACAATTTATGAAGAGTCAAACTGTTTAAACTTGACTCATTCATTTTTCAATTTTATGCTGTAGAATAGAGAATAAATATCTGACCAAACAGTTTAATCTTGGCAGATAAGTAGATAGGTAGAGGTAATAAAAGGTGCTCAACAATTTAATCTGAGCCCTTGGATGTAATAAGTGTAGAAATAGCTAGACTTTCTATGTAAAAGAAAAGGAAGGTTGATAAGGGTTTTCCAGTCTAAGTGCACCCTAATAAAGAGCAGAAAAATGATAGAGTAAGTAGGTGATGTACATTAGATGTTGTTGCTAAAATTACAAACTTGATGAATCTTTGGCCCCAAATGTGTTCAATCCTACTTTCATCACCAAGTGCAAAGAACACTGCATTGGAAAAGTTCATAGAAAGCAAAGTCAAAATTATTAACTTCCCATCTCACTTTCTCCCTAAAAGTTTTTACTAATTTCCCCAAAGTGCTAAGGGATTTGAAGATTAAAGGGGCTCAAGGCATTTCCTTGACTTTTGGAAGGACCGGACCCTCGGCCTAATAATTTAAAAGACTAGTATTTAAAGATATTCATCATTACACTCATTCACTTTTAATCTTTTCCTAAGTAAAATTCCATTTTACTTAGGAAAATCATGCTATATTTCATAAAAATCCCTCAAAATTACTTGCTATTCTAAAACTAAGTGTTGAAGTTGATATAATACAATTTGCTTCAGAAATCTTCACTTTCTTAGTTGTGTAAAGAATTTTGAGTTTTCCATGTTCCTTTGTCATATTAACATTTAACTTTAATTATCAAATCCTTATACAAATTACCTTTTCTTATATATATAACTCCTCCTATGTAATATCCCAAAAAACCTTTGTATTATACGTTTTAGCCAAAGTATTTAAACCCATATGATAAAATCAAATACCCACATTATAAATCCCTTTAGCTAAAAACATATCTATATAACTAGTCCCGCCCCCTATGTTAATTGAATTGATTTAATTTAATTATCATATAATAAAAAATATATAAAAAACAAAGTTTAAACATGTATTTCATATGTTTAAAACGAAAAATAAATAAACCCCAAGTCCATCCATAACCCCAACCCTCCATAAACCAAAGAGATTAATTAATCACCTGGATTAATTAATAATATTACCCCTCCGCCAATCAAAAACATCCCGGAATGATTAACTCATAAATAATCGTGTCGGGCCCACGCGTTAACTCCCCCGCCAGCTTCCCGTCCGGTCCACCGTTGGATCACTCCGCTGGAGATCTACGGCCCACAAACATTCTGCTAGCCATCCCCTATATGAAGATTAACGTGCGAAATCGGAGCGGTTTCCAAACAGTGCACTGGCCACGCGTCGTGTACTGAATGGAATCACTACCAATTCATGAAATACTGCCTGCTCCAAAAAGCGGTGCAGAATTTACCACTTACCAACCATTCTCCATGACGTGTCCATCGTACACCATGACGTCATCATTCCCCATTTTGACTTTGCAAATAAAACAAAACTTCGCGCATTTTTTTTTCATTTTGTGTGTTGAAAGCGACTGCGTCCTCCATTCTAAAAAGTTTCAAAATCCACTGTTAAACTGCCATTAACCGAATTTGCTGAAGACCTTCGTCAGTCCATCATCCTAGTGTCCATCAGCCGTCAATCAGTATTTGTTAAATACAGCTTATTTTCTAAAAACAGGTATTTATATCATTCCCCACTTTTCACTCTACAAAATCTTGCTGTTCGTTCAAAATTCTACACCAAAGACTGCTACAGAGTATTTTGAGTCTTCTTTTTTCCCAGAATTTCAATTGTCTCTACAGAAAACTGTATTTTCGATATTCAAACTGGTAATTGCACCCGTTTCGGTGAAAAACCGCCGAACTTTCCATTTTGAATACACAAGAACCAAAATGGAAGTCCCGCTGGCTCTAAATGTTGCTCCATTAAACGCCCCTCATAGAGAATTGGAATATTTACCATTAGTGGATAAAGATTTTCAAATCAAAGACTTACTTTTCAGTGAAAATCCCCTTCGAATTTATTGTCGCTGTAGAGACGATTATTTGAAAGGCTTGGATATCATTGGATTGTGGGAATCAAATCTCCTAAGATACCTTTTACCCTCAGTCCATATCTTTCCTGAAATTATCCATTATTGCCATGATAACTATGATCCAATTCAGAGAGCAGTTTTATCCCCAAACCAGAATGTCCTTTTTCATATTACTGCTCAATCTATCAATGATATGCTTCAGTTTGAACCTGGTCAAAACCTCACTCCCTTGTTCATGGGAGAATTGCTTGAAAAATATATCCAGTTATCCCCTGAAGAATTAAAGCGCATTTGTCAGATTTTCATGCTACCTGAACATCAGCCCAAGGGCCCACCTCCCTGTGGTTGTTCCTTTTTTCCTGAATTGGGCCAGATTACTCTGAATATGATTTCTTCTATCATGGGCTTTAATACTAGTGAGTATGTTGATGAATTAACCCTAGTATTATTGTCTATCTTCACTCCTGGACAGCCTCCTGCTGTCAAATATGACTATGCATCCTAGATTGCAGACAAAATCCATGATCAATTCATGAGATTAGAAAATGAGAAAGTTTTCAAGTACTCTTCAGTCATTTACCATCTCATGCTCTATTACCAGTCTGAAAACTTTCCCTTCCATGTTCAAAAGCTTGATACTAAGGGAAACCCAAGGTCTGTAATATTTTGGTCTGCCATCACACACAAATCCTATGCTTCCCCCTATTCCTATAATGAGTTCATTGACCTTTTCATACACCCTGCAACCACCTTGTTGATAGGAGTTGCTCCTCCGAGGCTCAGCAATGAAATTAAGAAAACTTTGCAGCTCTCAAGGCTGTACAAAGTTGGGGACTGGTACTTGTACCAAAATTATTCAGAAATCAGAATATATGGATGTGAACTTTGTCCATTCAAGCTGCCTAAATATGTGCCTATGAGACTTTTTTCCTTAGAGTATTTTAGGCAAATGAATAACTCTGATATTATTCATTTTTGTAACGCTAAGAATAAATCCCAACTCAGAATCAAAGGTCAGTTAGGTCCCTTTATATGAAATTCTAGGGATGCTGTACAAGAAGCAGAAACGATATTACAAAACCATTTCAGGTTACAAAAGAGTTTCTATTGGGTCCCCTATGACCCGTTCAACTTTATTTGTGACAAAATAATGAAGAATAAATCAGCACCATACTTCCACCACAGAATTCCAGAAATAGAACAGTATGCTAATAAGGATGAGTGGATGGAAGGAACATTAGTTGAACAGGATAGTGAAGAGGTCAATGTAAACAATGTCATGAAAGATCTTGAAAAAATGTTTGACCTCGAAACTTTTTGGCAAGTGCAGGTACCACATATTGGCACTTCTTCAGCAGTAAATTTTCAACAGGGATTACAGGAAAAAATTCCATCAATTGCAGTTGAATCCAAAGGCAAAGAGAAAGAACCAGAAGTACAAGTCATTAAAACATTCACCATGATAGAAAAATCTCAAACTTCCAAGGTACAAGATCAAACACATGTTTCTCCTATTCAAGTTAATCAGCCTGAAGTTTCAAATTTGCAGACTCCATCTAATGAGGAAAAAGGCAAGAAAATACAAGTTAAAGATCCTACTCCTCCCAAGGAATCTTCACAACAACCTCAAGCTAAAAGGCAGAAACTAAATCCACTTCCTGAAATAAAATCTATTGATGAAATCTTTGATGAAGAAAGGGAGGATAGTCAGCTTGCTGGTTCAATTAGTGAAACATATACAGGTCATAAAGTAAAATAAATACAAAGACAGTTAAGCACTGAAGTGTCTTCATTCAAACAGCCAAAGACAGATGCCGGAGACATAAAAAAGACATTTATTAGTATAAAAGCCAGGAATGATCCACTAAGGGTCCAGGTGTATAATCAGTATCTTAAAATGGCTCCACAAAATCAAGAGAGATTAATGTCAGCTTTTGACATTCAGCAAGGGAAAATGTTAATGAGCCATTTCAAATCTAAAGTGCCAAAACCGGCAAACATACCCATCACAGGTGAATACTTCTAGTTTAAGTTGTGAAGAATTAGTGAAACAAATGGAAAGTTTGAAACTTAGAGTAACAGAACTTCAAACTACAAAGTTACAGCTCACTAATTTAGAACAAAAATATGATACTTCAAAAAAGACTGTTGCTGATCATACAAGAGAAATCAAAAGGCTAGAAAAATTGGTTAAAGCTTTAGAAAAGGATCTCTCATTGGAGAAGCCTTTGAGAGAAATCAATGAAATTATTTGGAATAATATTATTCAGTAAATAAAGGATATTTGGTCCTTCATTCAAATAATCTTTGAACAAAATGACTTGGTCAAAATAGCTCTGGAGGAAATTGACAAAACAAGAGAAGAATTGAGAGATAGACCTGAACAAGCAAATCAACTCATACAGTTCTTAAACACCCAGACCATATAGCAGCTTGCAGAGCTTGGAATTGAGGATAGAACAGGTACAATTTTAGAAATAAAAAGAGTTCTTACTAAGAGAACTCTTATGCAAAATCTGGAACGTAAGTGCTCAGATATTCAAGAAGAGATCATTGCCTTCAAAGAAAGGTTTAATGTTTTATTAGCCAGCGGGCTGCCCTGTCCTATGATTTCAGAAGACAAAATAATGGACTTGGGAACTTATGTTAATAGATTGGACATACATGCTCACAATTTAACCTGTTCCTCTATCAGTTCATCAGAATCGACATTGCCTACAAGAAAGAATATTTATGACAGATTAAAGAATTTATTTCATCTTGAACATGAAATAAGATATTTATTCCCAAACCAACCCAATTTCTTCAGATACACAGAGGCTGATGAAACATTAAGAAAACTCAAACGAACCAAAATAGCAGAAGACAAATGGTGGGAAGACCTGTTAGAAATTTTGTAAAATTCACCTTCATATGGGAAATTTTGCCTTTTTACTATAGTGTGAAGGATAAATAGATGAACAAAGGTTAAAGAGTATCAGCTTAGCAGTTGAAAGTGTATCAGTAGAAATAAAGAGTATCAGAGAAGCTAGGCAGTCAGAAAAGAATTACCAAAGAGGACAGCATCGAGCTAGATTGTAGGAACTGCCTCCAGCACATGCATAAAAGGAGGAAACAACACAACAACAGTTTCCTTTTATCCTATTTACGAGACCATCTGTCTCTTTTTATGTTGTAACCTATTCATTAGTCACCCTAGATTATTTCCTAGGTTGTTGTAAGATATTTTTAATCATTTTTTGTATAAATAAGCCCTCAAATGGAGTACTGAGGGTGGATTCTACTACTTTGCTGTAACATTGATCTTTTAGAATAAAAGTGCTTTGGAGAAACTTCTTTGTGGCTTGCTGGATGATGATTTGAAGCTCAAGACTTTTTGCAAGATTCATGTGTCCGACTACAGTTCAATAAGTCTTTTCTATCCTATGTTTTAAGTTTTATATCTGTTTATAATATCACTGTGTTCCATTTCTGAATAATTGACATAAAAGAATAAATCAGAATTTACTTAAGTGTACTCTGATTTCAATTGTGATTATTCCAAAATGTTTTCTTCTAAACTAGTTATAAGCAACGAATTCTTAATTGCTCTTGTTTCGCTGGTTTAAGCATTTTGATTACTATAGTAAAGAATTCTTAAATGCTCTTTATTTGTAATCATTCACTTTCTTTATTTGAACATGTTGAAAGATTCTTAATTGCCTTTCATCCCTTCAAAATCCATTCCATTCACTTTAATTTCTAAAATTGTTCTCTGTTTGGCTATCTTGCCCTGCAAAGCCATCTTGTGTGTAGAAGATTAATCCAGTAAAGCCATCCTTTGACTCCATAGCCCAATGGCCTGAAAATATTCAACCTTGCCCTTAGTTGGCGGATTCCACCATTTTCAAACAAACTCTTGGACTTATAACTAGCCTAAAACTTTCTAAGAACAAAGCTAAATTTTAAAGAGAGAGCCCTCTCTGGATACAGATTGGCTAGATTCTGTATCTGAAGGTTGGTTTGTGGTTACCTCGGGTTTACTTTCCTTTTCCACAACTTCAAGGAAAACCTGAGTGATAACATAGTGGAGACCATACTGGGGACCTGAAAATCTTTATTGTCAATATTGTTTGCTTATAAGCTATGGACAGAGTCTGAAGATCAGCCAGGTAGCCTTTGAAATGCTTTTGCTCTGCAATTGCATAGTAAATAAATGTTGCTTCAGTCTATCTCTGGTTTAGCTTAATAACTGAACTTTAGTTTCAAACATTCAATCAGACTCTCTAGTTCAATAAATCTTTGAGAAAATTTTAATTAAAAATCTTAAATTTCTTGAAGAATTTGCTGAAGTTGTACTTTCATTGTATTCCAAACAAAAAATCAAAAAGATAAAATCTAGGAAAACTAGCTTCAGAAAGGATTCGTCATACCAGGTCAAATCCTGACCCTAATCTACCACCTATATTTGAAAATTCAAATCTGATTCCTAGGATTCTTAGAAGACAAGGAAGCCAAGAAAGCTCTAAAAGAGGAAGTCAAGAAAGTTCTGGAAGTTCCAGACCTCTTTCTAGATCACATTCCTGTCCTGTAAAGATTATATATTTTGATGAAATCCCTTTTGATGAGCGATTTGAAACATCTCTGTTTGTGAATTTTTCTGAATCTGAATTGTCTAAGCTCGTTCCAGACCCACTATTTCTTGAAGATTTACAATTGAGATTTGTTTCATATCATCTTGACAGACATTTACAAAACTCCATTCAATTTGAACAGACCTTTGAAGAAAGTTCAAACATTTTTGTAATTACTGAAGCTTCCCCAAGCTCAGCTACCTTTCCTCAAACTTCTCAAAACCAAGCCACTCCTTCTACTCCTCCACTCACTCCTTCCAGACCATCATCACCTGTTATTCCATTACACCTTCCAATGGCCAATAGATATGCCCCGTTAAGGTTTCCAAGCAACCCTGCTGCTTTGCCTCAGGATTATCAGAGTAAAATCACCCCTTTTGACGGTTCAGGTACTTATATTGCTCAAAAACACACCAAAAGGATGATTGATTACTTTGAATTTTATGAAATTGACGTTGATGACGTTCGAATGAGAATTTTTTTCCAGAGTCTTACTGGGGAAGTCAGGACATGGTTTAGGGCCCTTGCTCCAAAAAGTATTGCTGACTTACCAACCCTGTATAGGTCATTTTTAAACAGATGGGAGAATAATAAAGACCCTCTTCAGATCCTATTTGACTTTGGAAAATTGAAAAGAGGACCTAATGAAACAGTACAAGATTACATCATCAGATTTAATGAAGCCTACAACGTTGTTCCTCAAAACCTTAGACCACCTCCGGACTCAGTATTGGTTAAATTCCCTGATGGTTTTGACTCTGACATAGCATATTCACTTAGGGAAAGAGCCCCCCAAACCCTAGAAGAGATGCAAAGCATAGTGGTTAGTGTGGAAGCAAACCTCATAGAAAAACGAGCTAGAGCTAGGGCCGAAAGAAGAATGCCTATGAATGAAGAACCTTCAACTTTTGAAAGAAAGCTGGATGCAATCATCAAAGGTATGGAAAGACTGGGAGACAGAGTGGAGACAATCGAAAGAAAGTCTTCTGGTGATAATCAAAATGTTGTGAGAAACCCAAACTTTAGAAGGAATCAGAACCAAAATATTGGGAAAAATGTCCCTGACCAAAACATCAGGCCACCTTTCCAAGAAAATTTTGTTGAAGGTTCAACTTCTCAAGAACCTACTAAGGATGTTGAAATAAATAACGTGACTGAAAACAAAAATGAACCAGAAGTTTTTCTATCTCAAGATGATCAAGAGAATCACATTCTTGAAACATTTCAAACTCATTCAGGAGAAACTTTTGATTTTAAAGAAGGCTATGACACAACAATTTATGAAGTTCATAAACAATACAATTTGAGAAGCAGACGGATTGATGTGCCAGAGAATAGCAAACAGAAAGCTGTAAAACAAAACGTCAAAGGTAAAACTAACATCCCTCCTGTACAAAACATTCCTCCTGTACAAATTTTGTCTAGGACAAGTCCGAACCCCGCAAATCCAATAATTGAAGATGTGTTTGACAACCAACCAAATAATAAAAAACTATCTAATACTTTTCCTCCTGTAGGAAACGTAGAAGAAACAACAAAAGTTAATTCAGAAACACCTTCAACTCATAATCCCATCTATGAAAAGGAGAAAAACATTGAAGACCCAAAAAATAGAGAAAACCCAACTGTCCAAAACACTAAAGCTCAAACAGAAAAACCTTTCAATCTAGAGGCTGAAATAGGTAAACTAAAGATCGTTGTTCCTTTATCAGAATTGGCTAAACATGATGTCTATAGAAGCCAAATCAGCAAATCTCTTAACATTAAAATTACTGGAATGGATGATTCAGTAAATGTTCTTGATGATCAACCCAAACTCCTTTTTGGCCCCGAGGTAAATGGCAAACCAGAAAGTGGAGGAACTCCTCCATTTTATGTAAGCTTGAATGTTCATGACAAAATACTCCATAATGCCATGCTTGATTCTGGAGCGTCCCACAATTTTATGCCAAAAGATGTGATGGAAAGATTAAATCTAGACATTACCAGACCGTATAAAGATCTTTTTTCTTTTGATTCAAGTCAGGTAAGATGTTTAGGTTTGATTAAAGATCTGTGTGTTACTTTGGTGCAATACAATGCGAACTCTGTTCTGATGGATATAGTAGTGGCCGATATTCCTCCCAAATATGGTATGTTGTTGTCCAGATCCTGGGGTGCTAAACTTGGAGGGTCTATTCAATTAGATATGTCATATGCTACTATTTCAGTATTTGGTCAACCTAAAAGACTTTACAGAGAGACCTTGATGAAATATTTAGTCAGTAGTCATGAGAAGCCTGAAAACTTCCCTGTCTATTCAGTACATTCTGATATGGACTCTTTTATCCTTTATAATGCTGAATTGGACCTTCCTACTGAATTAGAAGCACCAGAAACAGAAACTACAAATAAATCTACTGTTCAAATCGAAGAGATTTCTGAAAACAAAGAAACACCAGATAATCAAGAAATACCAGAAAAAGCTAAAAAACTAGCTCCTGTTAAGAAACATGTTAAAACAGTTGATGAAGATTATGAACATGAAATTCTGTGGCATTTAGAATTTGATGGCTCTATAAACAAGTTAGGAGAAGGAGCTGGAATTTGGATACATAATGTTGAAAACGATCACGCCGAAGGCCATGCTTATAGGTTGAACTTTAGATGCACTAATAACATGGCAGAGTATGAAGCTCTTTTGCTAGGGCTTAAACATGTCAAAAATTTAGGAGCAATTAGAGTATCAATCATAGGAGACTCTGAGTTAATTATCCAACAGATAAATGGTGAATGTTCAACAAAAGATCCCAGATTGAAACAATATAGAGAAACAGTGGTGGAAATTCTCAACACTTTTCTACAAGCTCAACTTGCCAAGATTCCCAGGAAACAAAATTTGCATGCTCACAGTCTTGCAATGTTCGCTAGCACATGTAAATTACCTTTTGGACCTAATCATCAGTTCACAGCTGAGATTAGACATATACCTGCTATACCGGACAATCTCATGAATTGGCAAGTATTTGTAAATAATAATCAGATCAATAATTTTTTGACATTAGAAAATGAGTTCTCTAACAGTAGTATAGATGAAGACACAACAATCAATGAATCTGATCAAATAGATGAACAAGAAACGAATATTTCAGAAGAAACTGCTATTCACATGCTTCACCCAACCAAATTCACTGAAAAAGATATGCAAGATTTGAAACAAATGGAATTCGATGAGATCATAGAAGATGAAACTGAAATCATTAATCTGAAAGATAATCATTTACCCAAAGGATTAACTCCTTTGGAAGATATTTTTGACTCAAATGACATTCCCTTAAAACCCAAAATGGAACCTGTTAAAGCTGATATTGAAGAAGTCAATTTGGGAACTGAAGAAAATCCCAAGATGGTTAAACTATCTAAATCTCTGCCAGAAGATCAAAAGGTTAAATATGTTGAACTCTTAAAAGAATTCCAGGACGTTTTTTCCTGGAGTTATGAAGATCTTAAATCATATGATACATCAATAATTCAACACACAATACCTTTGAAACTAGATCAGAAACCTTTTAAACAGAAACTTAGAAGGATCAATCATGTTTTACTACCTTCAATTGAAAAAGAAATTAAAAGAATGTATGAAGCAGGAATTATAGCTCCTATTAGGTTCTCTGAATGGGTTTCTAATTTAGTACCAACAAGAAAAAATACTGGAGAGATTACACTGTGCGTCGATTTGAGAAATTTGAACAAAGTTTCTTTAAAAGATAACTATCCTTTGCCTAAAATGGACCATATCCTACAAAGGGTAGTGGGATCTTCAAGGATATTTCTTCTGGATGGATTTTCAAGGTATAACCAGATTCTGGTTCATCCTGATGATCAAGACAAAACAGCATTTACAACACCATGGGGTACTTTCAAATATGTTAAGATGCCATTCGGTCTAAAAAACGCAGGGGAGAAATTTCAAAGAGCAATGGACATTGCCTTTGCTAAAGAAATACATGATTTTGTGGTTATTTATCTAAATGATTTAACTGTGTTTTCCAAAACATATCAGCAACATTTAGATCATCTAAGACAAGTGTTTATAAAATGCAGAAAGTATGGTATTTCTTTAAATCCGAAAAATTCATTGTTTGGTTTGGGAGAAGGAAAGCTCCTAGGTCACATTATTTCTAAAGATGGCATTAGAATTGATCCTGAAAGAATACAAGCAATTTTGCAGATACCTCATCCCAGAAACATTAAAGAACTTCAAGCTTTCATAGGAAAAATCAATTTCTTGAGAAGATTCATTTCTAGTTTAGCTGAATTACTTAGACTGCTTACTAATATGTTAAGAAAATATTCAAGCATTGACTGGACTGTAGAAGCCAAGCAATCATTTGAAGAAATCAAAATGGCTTTAACAAGAACACCAGTTCTTACCAGTCCAAAATTTGATAGAGATTTCATTATTTTTTCATTTGCTTCTGAACATACAGTTGCAGTTGTTTTACTACAAAAAGATGATCATGGATGTGAAAAACCAATAGCATTTTTTAGTAAAGCACTTAGAGATGCATCTTTGAAATATAATATCATGGAGAAACAAGCTTTTGCACTTGTGAAAGCAATTAAAGATTTCAGAGTTTATATATTGTATTCTCATGTGATAGCTTATGTACCTAATGTTGTCGTTAAAGACATCTTGACTCAAGATGGTATTGAAGGCAAAAGAGGTAAGTGGATAGCTACCATATTAGAATATGATATTGAAATTAAACCAACAAAACTCATAAAAGGTCAAGGTTTGGCTCAACTCATGACTGAAACTAATTGCCAAGCCCTGGACATTAACGAACTGGACGACGAACAGGAGATGGCGACTCCACAGATCAGTCAGACCTTTTTAGATTCACCCTGGTACACTGATATCATTTATGTTTTGTTAAACCTGCAAGCTCCTCCAGGGTTGCCCAAAACAAATCAAAGGTTCTTAAAAATGACATCTTTAAAATATTGTATTTTAGATAGTGCTCTTTTTTGGAAGAATCATGATGGAATCCTATTAAATTGTTTATTGAAAGAAGAAACTGACAAGGTTCTTAATGAATTTCATGCAGGAGATTGTGGTGGACACCTCTACTGGAAGTCAACTGCAGATAAAATTTTAAGGGCTGATTTTTACTGGCCAACCTTGTTTTCAGATGTTAAGAAATTTGTAACTTCTTTTCATAAGTGTCAGATCTTTGAGGGCAAAAGAAAGTTGTTACCTTTACCATTAAATCCAATTTCCACAGAGAGACCCTTTCAACAATGGGGACTGGATTTTATTGGAGAAATCCATCCCCCTTCTTCTGGGCAACACAGATGGATTCTTACTGCCACAGATTACTTTACTAAATGGATTGAAGCTATCCCATGCAGACAAGCCAATGATTCTGTAATTATAGGGTTTTTAGAAACCAATATACTTTCAAGATTTGGCTGTCCAGAGAAAATTATAACAGATAATGCTGTTGCATTTAAGTCTAAGAAAATGATTAGTTTCTGCAATAAATATCACATCACTTTAGGCCATTCAACAGCCTATTACCCCCGGGGTAATGGACTGGCAGAGTCTTCCAATAAAAGCCTTATTAATATCATTAAAAAATTATTGGAAGAAAATAAAAAGAACTGGCATAAGAAACTTACCAATGCATTATGGGCAGACAGACTTACAACTAAGAAGTCAATTGGGACCAGTCCATATGAATTAGTTTATGGTATTGAGGCAAGATTTCCATCATCCTTAGGAATTCCTGTTATGAAGTTACTTCAGGAAGCTCAAGTAGAACCAAATGATATTCAGAGAAGAATAAACCAAACAATTCACTTGCAGCAGACCAGAGAAGAAGTGTATCAACGATCCCAAGTCTTGCAGGAAAAGTTAAAGAAAATGTTTGACAAAAGGACTAAAGTAGAAGATTTTCAACTAGGAGACAAAGTTCTGAGATGGGATTCCAGAAGGGAAGATAAAGGAAAACATGGGAAATTTTATTTCTTATGGAAAGGACCTTACATCATTCATGCTTTACAGGGAAATAACACATATTTTTTGAAGAATTTGGATGGTTCAGAAGCTGAGGAAGGACCAGTCAATGGTCGAATGCTAAAGCACTATTTTGATCCTATTTACTAGGATGTTCTGATTTTTTCTAACTTGTACATAATATATCCTTTCTAATGCATCAGTTTTGATTGGATGGTGACTTCTTGGAGTTGAAGCCCGAAGTGAAGGCCCTAAGCTTTCAAAATTTCACTATCATATATACAATAAAGCCACCAGAAGAAGAAGATTTCATGGTTCAGTTAAAGGCATTTTGAGACATCTAACCTGCTATTCTTGACTTTTCGCCAGGAAAAGCCATCCCCAAGTGGAGCCAGTGTTAGAATCCTATACCAATAGGTGTCATTTTTCATGATTGTCTTGATTGAACTATGCAATATGTTCAAACCTTTTTCTTGTGCAAAGGTGTTCCATATTCTTGAAAAATCAAAAAATTAAAAAAAAATTAAAAAAATGTAAAGAGGGTATACCCTAAAAGAAAATCAAAGGGTAAAAAGAATAAAATGGTCAAAAAAGTGAAAGAAATGAACCCCAAACAAAAATAGACCAGGAAAGTGTGCAAGTCTAAATGCCACTACTATTTCAATTTTTGTAATAAACAAAATTGTGTGCAGCTTGTCAAACTTTTGCCACAATTCATGAAGAGTCAAACTGTTTAAACTTGACTCATTCATTTTTCAATTTCATGTCGTAGAATAGAGAATAAATATCTGACCAAACAATTTAATCTTAGCAGATAAGTAGATAGGTAGAGTAATAAAAGGTGCTCAACAGTTTAATCTGAGCCCTTGGATGTAATAAGTGTAGAAATAGATAGATTTTCCATGTAAAAGAAAAGAAGTTTGATGAGGGTTTGCCAGTCTAAGTGCACCCTAATAAAGAAAAGAAAATGATAGAGTAAGTAGGTAGGGTAGGTAGATGTTGTTGCTAAAATTACATGTGATGAATGCTGGCCCTAAATGTGTTCAATCCTACTTTCATCACAAGTGAAAAGGCAGATGCTACATTGGAAAAGTTCACAGAAAGCAAAGTCAAAATCATTAACTTCCCATCTCACTTTCTAAATATTTTACTAATTTCCCCTAAGTGCTAAGGAATTTGAAGATTAGAGGGGCTCAAGGCATTTCCTTGACTTTTGGAGGGACCGGACCCTCGGCCCAATGATTGGAGAAAACCTTAGTATTTAAAGATATTCATCATTACACTCATTCACTTTTAATCTTTTCCTAAGTAAAATTCCATTTTACTTAGGAAAATCATGCTATATTTCATAAAAATCCCTCAAAATTACTTGCTATTCTAAAACTAAGTGTTGAAGTTGATATAATGCAATTTGCTTCAGAAATCTTCACTTTCTTAGTTGTGTAAAGAATTTTGAGTTTTCCATGTTCCTTTGTCATATTAACATTTAACTTTAATTATCAAATCCTTATACAAATTACCTTTTCTTATATATATAACTCCTCCTATGTAATATCCCAAAAAACCTTTGTATTATACGTTTTAGCCAAAGTATTTAAACCCATATGATAAAATCAAATACCCACATTATAAATCCCTTTAGCTAAAAACATATCTATATAACTAGCCCGCCCCCTATGTTAATTGAATTGATTTAATTTAATTATCATATAATAAAAAATATATAAAAAACAAAGTTTAAACATGTATTTCATATGTTTAAAACGAAAAATAAATAAACCCCAAGTCCATCCGTAACCCCGACCCTCCATAAACCAAAGAGATTAATTAATCACCTGGATTAATTAATAATCTTACCCCTTCGCCAATCGAAAACATCCCGGAATGATTAAATCATAAATAATCGTGTCGGGCCCACGCGTTAACTCCCCCGCCAGCTTCCCGTCTGGTCCACCGTTGGATCACTCCGCTGGAGATTTACGGCCCACGAACATTCCGCTAGCCATCCCCTATATGAAGATTAACGCGCGAAATCGGAGTGGTTTCCAAACAGTGCACTGGCCACGCGTCGTGTACTGAATGGAATCGCTACCAATTCATGAAATATCGCTTGTTCCAAAAAGAGGTGCGGAATTTACCACTTACCGCCCATTCTCCATGACGTGTCCATTGTACACCATGACGTCATCATAAAAAATAATAAAAAATTCCCCATTTTGACTTTGCAAATAAAACAAAGCTTCGTGCATTTTTTTTTCATTTTGTGTGTTGAAAGCAACTGTGTCCTCCATTCTGAAAAGTTTCAAAATCCACTGTTAAACTGCCATTAACCGAATTTTCTGAAGACCTCCGTCAATCCATCATCCTAGTGTCCATCAGCCGTCAATCAGTACCTGTTAAATACATCTTATTTTCTAAAAACAGGGATTTCTATCATTCCCCATTTTTCACTCTGCAAAATCTTGTTGTTCGTTCAAAATTCTACACCAAATACTGCTACAGAGTATTTTGAGTCTTCTTTTTTCCCAGAATTTCAATTGTCTCTACAGAAAACTGTATTTTCGATCTTCAAACTGGTAATTGCGCCCATTTCCATGACAAACCCCCGAACTTTCCATTTTGAATACACAAGAACCAAAATGGAAGTCCCGCTGGCTCTAAATTTTTCTCCATTAAACGCCCCTCATAGAGAATTGGAATATTTACCATTAGTGGATAAAGATTTTCAAATCAAAGACTTACTTTTCAGTGAAAATCCCCTTCGAATTTATTGTCACTACAGAGACGATTATTTGAAAGGCTTGGATATCATTGGATTGTGGGAATCAAATCTCCCAAGATACCTTTTACCCTCAGTCCATATCTTTCCTGAAGTTATCCATTATTTTCATGCTAATTATGATCCAATTCAGAGAGCATTTTTATCCCCAAACCATAATGTCCTTTTTCATATCACTGCTCAATATATCAATGATATGCTTTAGTTTGAACCTGGTCAAAACCTCACTCCCTTGTTCATGGGAAAATTGCTTGAAAAATATACCCAGTTGTCCCTTGAAGAATTAAAGCACATTTGTCAGACTTTCATGCTACTTGAACATCAGCCCAAGGGCCCACCTCCCTATGGTTGTTCCTTTTTTACTGAATTGGGCCAGATTACTTTGAATATGATTTCTTCTATCATGGAATTTAATACTAGTGAGTATGTTGATGAATTAACCCTAGTATTATTGTCTATATTTACTCCTGGACAGTCTCCTGGTGTCAAATATGACTATGCATCCTACATTGCAGACAAAATCCATGATCAATTCATGAGATTAGAAAATGAGAAAGTTTTCAAGTACTCTTCAGTCATTTACCATCTCATGCTCTATTACCAGTCTGAAAACTTTCCCTTCCATGTTCAAAAGCTTGATACTAAGGGAAACCCAAGGTCTGTAATATTTTGGTCTGCCATCACACACAAATCCTACGCTTCCCCCTATTCCTATAATGAGTTCATTGACCTTTTCATACACCCTGCAACCACCTTGTTGACAGGAGTTGCTCCTCCGAGACTCAGCAATGAAATTAAGAAAACTTTGCAGCTCTCAAGGCTGTACAAAGTTGGGGACTGATACTTGTACCAAAATTATTCAGAAATCAAAATATATGGATGTGAACTTTGTCCATTCAAGCTGCCTAAATATGTGCCTATGAGACTTTTTGCCCTAGAGTATTTCAGACAAATGAATAACTCTGATATTATTCATTTTTGTAACGCTAAGAAGAAAGCCCAACTCAGAATCAAAGGTCAGTTAGGTCCCTTTATATGCAATTCTAGGGATGTTGGACAAGAAGCAGAAATGATATGACAAGACCATTTGAAATTGCAAAAGATTTTCTATTGGGTCCCCTATGACCCATTCAGCTTTATTTGTGACAAAAGAATGAAGAATAAATCAGCACCATACTTCCACCACAGAATTCCAGAAATAGAACAGTATGCTAATAAAGATGAGTGGATGGAAGGAACATTAGTTGAACAGGATAGTGAAGAGATCAATGTAAACAATGTCATGAAAGATCTTGAGAAAAAATTTGACCTCGAAACTTTTTGGCAAGTGCAGGTACCACATATTGGCACTTCTTCAGCAGGGAATTTTCAACAGGGACTACAGGAAAGCATTCCATCAATTTCAGTTCAATCCAAAGGCAAAGAGAAAGAACCAGAAGTACAAATCATTGAAACATTCACCATGATAGAAAAACCTTAAACTTCCAAGGTACAAGATCAAGCACATATTTCTCCTATTCAAGTCAATCAGCCTGAGGTTTCAAATTTGCAGACTCCATCTAATGAGGAAAAAGGCAAGAAAAGACAAGTTAAAGATCCTACTCCTCCCAAGGAATCTTCACAACAACCTCAAGCTAAAAGACAGAAACTAAATCCACTTCCTGAAGTAGAATCTATTGATGAAATCTTTGATGAAGAAAGAGAGGATAGTCAGCTAACTGGTTCAGTTAGTGAAACATATACAGGTCATAAAGGAAAGGAAATACAAAGACAGTTAAGCACTGAAGTGTCTTCATTCAAACAGCCAAAGACAGATGCAGGAGACATAAAAAAGACATTTATCAGTATAAAAGCAAAGAATGATCCATTGAGGATGCAGGTGTATAATCAGTATCTTAAAATGGCTCCACAAAATCAAGAGAGATTAATGTCAGCTTTTGACATTCAGCAAGGGAAAATGTTAATGAGCCATTTCAAATCTAAAGTGCCAAAACCACAGACAGCAGCTGACTACATCAGGACCAATTTTGAGGTCCTAGAAAAAGATATTCATCCATTGGACCAGATAGAATTACACAAGCAAACTGGAGAAATGATATATTCTACCCTTACTGACAAAGCAATGGCAGCTCATAAATTACAAGATTCTTTGAACAATACAAGTACCCAGTTGCAGATTGAGAAAGCTTCATCTCAAGCAAAGGATAATAGAATAAAATATTTGAGAAGTCTAATAAAACAAGAGAAGAATTGAGAGATAGACCTGAACAAGAAAATCAACTCATACAGTTCTTAAACACCCAGACTAGACAGCAGCTTGCAGAGCTTGGAATTGAGGACAGAACAGGTACAATTTTTGAAATAAAAAGAGTTTTTACTAAGAGAACTCTTATGCAAAATCTGGAACGTAAGTGCTCAGATATTCAAGAAGAGATCATTGCCTTCAAAGAAAGGTTTAATGTTTTATTAGCCAGCGGGCTGCCCAGTCCTATGATTTCAGAAGACAAAATAATAGACTTGGGAACTTATGTTAATAGATTGGACATACATGCTCACAATTTAACTTGTTCCTCTATCAGTTCATCAGAATCGACATTTCCTACAGGGAAGAATTTTTATGACAGATTAAAGAATTTATTTCATCTTCAACATGAAATAAGATATTTATTCCCAAACCAACCCAATTTCTTCAGATACACAGAGGCTGATGAAACATTAAGAAAACTCAAACGAACCAAAATAGCAGAAGACAAATGGTGGGAAGACCTGTTATAAATTTTGTAAAATTCATCTTCATATGGGAAATTTTGCCTTTTTACTATAGTGTGAAGGATAAATAGATGAACAAAGGTTAAAGAGTATCAGCTTAGCAGTTGAAAGTGTATCAGTAGAAATAAAGAGTATCAGAGAAGCTAGGCAGTCAGAAAAGAATTACCAAAGAGGACAGCATCGAGCTAGATTGTAGGAACTGCCTCCAGCACATGCATAAAAGGAGGAAACAGCACAACAACAGTTGCCTTTTATCCTATCTACGAGACCATCTGTCTCTCTTTATGTTGTAACCTATTCATTAGTCACCCTAGATTATTTCCTAGGTTGTTGTAAGATATTTTTAATCATTTTTTGTATAAATAAGCCCTCAAATGGAGTACTGGGGGTGGATTCTACTACTTTGTTGTAACATTGATCTTTTAGAATAAAAGTGCTTTGGAGAAACTTCTTTGTGGCTTGCTGGATGATGATTTGAAGCTCAAGACTTTTTGCAGGATTCATGTGTCCGACTACAGTTCAATAAGTCTTTTCTATCCTATGTTTTAAGTTTTATATCTGTTTATAATATCACTCTGTTCCATTTCTGAATAATTGACATAAAAGAATAAATCAGAATTTACTTAAGTTTACTCTGATTTCAATTGTGATTATTCTAAATGTTTTCTTCTAAACCGGTTATAAGCAACGAATTCTTAATTGCTCTTGTTTCGTTGGTTTAAACATTTTGATTACTATAGTAAAGAATTCTTAATTTCTCTTTACTTGTAATCATTCACTTTCTTCCTTTGAACATGTTGAAATATTCTTAATTTCCTTTCATCCCTTCAAAACCCATTCCATTCACTTTAATTTCTAAAATTGTTCTCTGTTTGGCTATCTTGCCATGCAAAGCCATCTTGTGTGTAGAAGATTAATCTAGTAAAGCCATCCTTTCGACTCCATAGCCCAATGGCCTGAAAATACTCAACCTTTCCCTTAGTTGGCGGATTCCACCATTTAAATTCAAACAAAACTCTTGAACTTATAACTAGCCTAATATTTTCTAAGAACAAAGCTAAATTTTAAAGAGAGAGCCCTCTCTGGATACAGATTGGCTAGATTCTGTATCTGAAGGTTGGTTTGTGGTTACCTTGGGTTTACTTTCCTTTTCCACAACTCTTCAAGGAAAACCTGAGTGATAATAGAATACAAGCATTCAAACTCCTGTTATAAATAAGAAAGACAAATCAATTGATTAAGGAAAAGAAGCCACGTCATCAACAATTCCTATAGATTAGGATACTTACCTTATGTTATTTTCTGAAGACAATGTTATGGTAAAAAGACATTTTCAAGGCATGTAATAGACAACCTTCGAAGTCATGAAGTAGTTTTGGTAGTTAGAATTAGTTACAACAATTTCGAACTGTTTTTTACCGTATTTAATGTAATTTTCTAGAGGAAGGAAGGTTCCGGGGTTCGGGACCATCAAAGCTTAATTTTTGGACTCAGAGATTGACAAGTTAATGAATGAGTATGCAAGTTTATATCATTTTGTTAATGTTGAAATGTATTCTCAGTTTACGTTATGTTTTTCCATCTATGAATGTAACAGAGTTATGAGCAACCGACCTCTTTATACTTGTGTATTTCAGAGTTAAAAAACCTTAATTTTCGCTCCTCTATTTTAACTATTTCTTCATATACTTCTTCTGGATTTTGAAATGGTATTTTCAATATAAAACAACGTATCAGTTTGAAGTTCTCCCTTCTGTTTCTTCTGATTCTTTCATTCAACATTGGCTAAAGATAGAATTGCAGAATGTTCATATATTTGATATTTAAGGGTTTTATCTTTAATATTTGGGGGTTGATAAGACAAATACAATATACATTCGTGACATAATCAGATAGATGTCTTAAGCACTGATTCCTTATCACAACTAAGGGATTGTCTCTTAAGGTACAACATCCTCCATGGATTAATCTTCAACAAGGCTTATATCCTGGTGCTCTTACACCTCCTCTTATCCTTAACATACCTTCATAAAAACTTTCCTTCACTCCTATCCCTCAAAATCATAATTTTTCTACAAAACCTAGTCTATTACTACAATTTGACACTTTTTGAGACTAGGCCTGTGTTTTTCCCTTTTGGACCCCTTACCCTCACTCAATTCTTGAAATTCCACTTTCCCATACTCTCTAACATCTATTCCTATCCCCAAAATTTCCCCAAGAATTTAGACACCTCTTAACCGCTTCATTCCCCTCCCTCTACAAGGCAGTCTTAAATCCCCTACACCAAACCCTAATTTCCTCTTCCAACTAAGCTAGGGTTTGATATGAAAAGGAGGCACAAGAGAAAATGATTCATTTTATAGATCATTTCAGCAAGAATAAGTCCATACCCACTCATAAAAATCATGCCTCCATCATTTTCCAAAAATTCATTCCAAGAGACAAGCCATGTGTCACGCCTAGGGCCAATTTTGCTTCAAACCATGTTTCTGACCAAACCAAGATGAATTTGACAAAACTGAGAGACTTTTTTGTCCAATATAGTCTCAATATGAAAAATCTCCTTCAGTTTTTACACAGGTATCATGGTTTTGGAGCAATGTCAAAAATACAAGTATCACGGGAGAATTTCTGCACTTCTACAGGGACCTTGGGAAAATTAGTTTTTATCATAGTTGTAGTCTCCAAATGACTTTCTCAATGAGTCAAATGACAACTAGACTTGAAGAGCTTTCCAACGAGCTATCATGGGCCCAAATCCAACATCAGGAAGGTTATCAACACTTGGATGCAAGTTGACCCATTTTCTGTTGAGGTGGCACTGCGCAAATGACTGGCGCTGCGCTAATAGACCACTGGCGCTGCGCAAATGGCGTTTTTTACAGTGCATTTTTGCACTACGCTGTGCAAAAAGAGGGTGGCGCTATGCTAATAGCTGGCGCTGTGTAAGTGCCTGGAAAGTGCCAAGGTCAAAAGCCTCTGGCCTAAATCAAATTTTCACTCTCCAAGCTGCCTCCAGGATTTGTGAAAAGGCCAAGAATTGGTAAGTGATGCCCTTTCCTTGTCTCCAATCAAGTTTTTAAATTGATTTTGGTCTCTATGGCTTTGAATGCTAAAACCCAAGGTATGTAAACCCTAGGCCCTATATGCAAATGAGCCTATGTGCTTAAATGACCTCTTGCAAACAATTCGATATCATATAAGTGTGGGTGAGTTAAGGTGCCTACAAACTCCGTTGAGAAGGGCCTCCTTAAGAGCTCCAAAGCCACTAAAACCCTAACCTCCATACCCCTCATTCACCAAAGTTGACTCCATCATTATCTTGACCTTGTTTCATCAAGCCCTAATTTGCAAACTAGCATCTCCTATCAACATGTCAAGAATTGAAAACAACAGTGGTGGTGATAAAGGTCAAAAGCCTTTAAGACAAAACATAAAGGAGGAAATGATGGTGAAGAAGAGGAAAGTGAGCACAGCAGTGGTGAAGACAAAGACAGTGATAAATCAGAGGGAGGCAGTGATGATAGTGATGCAAATGAGTCAGCCCAAAGTGCAAAAAGGGATGATGCAGATGAACAAAGTGAGGACTAAGAAGATGTTGAGGAAGATAAAGAGGGTGTTGAAGGTCAAAAGGACAATAATCAAACAGAGCATGTAATCACTAAAGAAGATCATGGTAAAGGTAAGGGAGATGATGACAACACCAAAGGTCATAGCCATGATGAATACACCACCAAAACCTCCATCACTCCTCTTACATGCACATATCAAAGAGGGTCAAGGCAAGTGTTTGCTGCCTCCAAAAGGCAAGGGACCTTGTCATCTACATCAGCTCAAAGACTTGACAATGGCAAGGAAAATATGGGCAAAGGTAAGAAAGGCAAGAAAACTACACAAAATCCCAAATGCATTGACCTAGACAGTGACAATGAAGATAAGGAGATGGCCACTAGGTTGTTACTTCAAATTGAAGATGCACAATCAAAGAGCTAGAGAGGGAATTTGGCATGGCATAATACATCATTCAACATTACAAAAGTGAGTTATTAAGGTTTTCAAGAAGATCAAGTGAGAGGCCTTTTCTCTCCAAAAGAAAATTAACAAGCATTACGCAAAGAAGAGCAAAATAGCAAAGCAACTCAAGGAGGCTCTCCTCAGGTAAAAAACCTAAAAGAGGCAAATGAGCATAACAACCTTGGAATTTTGCCGAGGCTTCTCGTGTTGTCTAAAAACATCTAAGGAAGGTCTCCACCAATTTTGAAGGAATTTGGAGAAAATTTGTTTTTCGAGAATTTTTGGCTTAGCTCATGTAGCGCTCACTGCGCTCCGCAAATATCTGGAGCATCTTGTGGGAGGAAAGCTTGAAAAATTTTCAGTTTTTCCTAGCCTGCGCATCATCCAAACCAAATTTCAAAATATTTGGAGTGCTTTTCTTTTGACCCCTCGTTATCACTCAGGTTTTCCTTGAAGTTGTGGAAAATGAAAGTATACCCGAGGTAACCACAAACCAACCTTCGGATACAGAATCTAGCCAATCTGTATCCAGAGAGGGCTCTCTCTTTATGATTTATCTTTATTCTTAGAAAATTTTAGGCTAGTTATAAGTCCAAGAGTTTGTTTGAAAATGGTGGAATTCGCCAACTAAAGGCAAGGTTGAATATTTTCAGGCCATTGGGCTATGGAGTCAAAGGATGGCTTTACTGGATTTCTATTCTACACACAAGATGGCTTTGCAGGGCAAGATAGTCAAACAGAGAATAATCCTTAAATTTTAAAGTGGATGGAATGGGTTTGAAGGGATGAAAGACAGTTAAGAATCTTTCAACATGTTCAAAAGAAAGAAATGGAATGATTACAAATAAAGAGCAGTGAAGAATTATTTACTATAGTAATCAAAATGTTTAAATTAGCGAAGCAAGAGCAATTAAGAATTCGTTGCTTATAACCAATTTAGAAGAAAACATTAAGAATAATTACAACTGAAATCAGAGTACAATTAAGTAAATTCTGATTTATTCTTTTATGTCAATTATTCAGAAATGGACACAATGATATTATAAACAGATATAAAACTTAAAACATAGGATAGAAAGACTTATTGAACTGCAGTCTGACACATGAATCCTGCAAAAAGTCCTGAGCTTCAAATTGTCATCCAGCAAGCCACAAGTAAATTTCTCCAAAACACTTTTATTCCAAAAATATCAATGTCACAGCCAAGTAGTAGAATCCACCCTCAATACTTTATTCGAGGGTTTATTTATACAAAAAATGATTTAAAATATCTCACACTAACCTAGGAAATAATCTAGGGTGACTAATGAATAAGTTACAATAAAAGAGGAGACAGATGGTCTCGTAGATAGGACAAAAGATAACTGTTGGTGTGTTGTTTCCTCCTTTTATGCATGAGCTGGAGGCAGGTCCTACAATATGGCTCGATGCTGTCCTTTTGAGTAATTCTTTTTTGACTGCCTTGCTTGTCTGATACTTTTTATTTCTACTGATACACTTTCAACTGCTAAACTGATATTCTTTAACCTTTGCTCATCTATTTATCCTTTACATGATAGTAAAAGGCAAAATTCTATACCTGAGGATGAATTTCACAAAATTTCTAATAGGTCTTCCCACCATTTGTCTTCTGCTATTATGGTTCGTTTGAGTTTTCTTAATGTTTCATCGGCCTCTGTGTATCTGAAGAAAGTGGGCCGGTTTGGGAACAAATACCTTATTTCATACTCAAGATGAAACAAATTCTTTAACCTGTCGTAGAGATTCTTCCCTATTGGCAATGTTGATTCTGACAAACTGATAGAGTGAGCAGTTGTGTTATGAACATGTATATCCAGTCTGTTAACATAAGTTCCCAAGTCCATTATTTTGTCTTCTGAAATCATAGGACTGGGCAACCCATTGTTCAATAAAACCTGAAACTTTTCTTTGAAGGCATTAATCTCTTCCTGAATATCTGAGCATTTTCTTTCCAGATTTTGCATAAGAGTTCTCTTGGTAAAAACTCTTTTTATTTCTAAAATAGTACCTGTCCTGTCCTCAATTCCAAGCTCTGCAAGCTGTTGTTTGGTCTGGGTGTTCAAAAATTGTATAAGTTGATTTGCTTGCTCAGGTCTGTCCTTTAATTCTTCTCTTGTTTTGTCAATTTCTTCCATAGCTACTTTGACCAAGTCATTTTGTTCAAAGATTATTTGAACAAAGGACCAAATACTCTTTATTGAATCAATAATATTATTCCAAAGAATTTCATTTATTTCTCTTAAAGGCTTTTCTAATGAGAGATCTTTTTCTAAAGCCTTAACCAATTTTTCTAGCCTTTTAATTTCCCTTGTATTATCAGCAACAGTCTTTTTTGACATATCATATTTTTGTTCCAAATTCACCAACTGTAATTTTGTAGATTGAAGTTCTGTGACTCTGAGTTTTAAACTTTCCATTTGTTTTGCTAATTCATCAGAACTTAAATTGGAAGTATTTACATGTGATGGATCTATTTGTTGATCTGCGGCTGTTGTACCTGTAGTTGTAGTAGCCCCTGTGGTGGATGTCTGCATGATAGCTTCCTTTTCTTTTAATGCCTGCTCCAGTTCTTTCTCGGTTTCACTTAGTTGCTCAGTCATTTTCAGGAGCAACTCCATCATTTCTTCTTGTGAATTTTCTTTCAAAACTTCTTGAGTTTGGGGATGCCTTGAAGCTGGAAATTTCAATTGCTTTCTCAGTGCAGCAATATCATCATCCTTCTTTTTAATCAGTGCCTCAATGCTTTTTATATCTTTGGGATTATGACCCAAACTGATGATTATTTCCTCCAGAGATTTTATTCTGTTATCCTTTGCCTGAGAAGAAGCTTTTTCAATTTGCAACTGGGTATTTGTATTATTTAAAGAATCTTGCAATCTATGGGCTGCCATTGCTTTATCAATAAGGGTAGAATATATCATTTCCCCAGTTTGTTTATGTAATTCTATCTGGTCCAATGGATGAATGTCTTTTGCTAGGACCTCAAAATTGGTCCTAATGTAATCAGATGATGTCTTGGGTTTTGGCACTTTGGATTTGAAATGGCTCATCATCATTTTCCCTTGCTGAATGTCAAAAGCTGACATTAATCTTTCTTGATTGTGTGGAGCCATTCTAAGATACTGATCATATACCTGCATCCTCAATGGGTCATTCCTTGCTTTTATATTAATGAAAGTCTTCTTTATATCACCTACATCTGTCTTTGGCTGTTTAAAGGAAGACACCTCAGTGCTCAACTGTCTTTGTAATTCCTTTCCTTTATGACATGTGTGTGTTTCACTATCTGAACCAGTTAGCTGACTATCCCCTCTTTCATCATCAAAGATTTCATCTATAGATTCCACTTCTGGAAGTGGATTCAGTTTTTGCCTTTTAGCCTGATGTTGTTGTGAAGATTCTTTGGGAGGAGTGGGATTTGTAACCTGTCTTTTCTTGCCTATTTCCATATTAGATGGAGTCTGCAATTCTGAAACTTCAGGATGATTAACTTGAGTAGGAGAAACCTGTGTTTGATCTGGTGCCTTGGAAGTTTGAGGCTTTTCTGTCATGATGAAAGTTTCAATGACTTGTACTTCTGGTTCTTTCCCTTTGCATTTAGAATCAACTACAATTGATGAGATGTTTTCCTGTAATCCCTGTTGAAGATTTCCTGCTGAAGAAGTGCCAATATGAGGTACCTGCACTTGCCCAAAAGATTCTAGGTCAAACTTTTTCTCAAGATCTTTCATAATTTTGTTCATATTGACTTCTTCACTATCTTGTTCAACTAATGTTCCTTCCATCCACTCATCTTGATTAGCATACTGTTCTATTTCTGGAATTCTATGGTGAAAGTAGGGTGCTGATTTGTTCTTCATTCTTTTGTCACAAATAAAACTGAATGGATCATAGGGAATCCAACGGAAACTCTTTTGTAACTTGAAATGGTTTTGCAATATATTTTCTGCTTCTTGTTCAGCATCCCTAGAATTGAATATAAAGGGACCTAACTGACTTTTGATTCTGAGTTGGGATTTCTTCTTAGAGTTACAAAAATGAATAACATCAGAATTATTCATTTGCCTGAAATACTCTAAGGCAAAAAGTCTCATAGGCACATATTTAGGCAGCTTGAATGGACAAAGTTCACATCCATATATTTTGATTTCTGAATAATTTTGGTACAAATACCAGTCTCCAACTTTGTATGTCCTTGAAAGCTGTAAAGTTTTCTTAATCTCATTGCTGAGCCTTGGAGGAGCAACTCCTGTCAATAAGGTAGTTGCAGGATGTATGAAAAGATCAATGAACTCAGCATAAGAATAGGGAGAATTATAGAAACTGTGAGTTATGGCAGACCAAAATATAACAGATCTAGGGTTTCCCTTGGCATCAAGCTTTTGAACAGGAAAAGGGAACTTCTCTGATTGATAATAGATGATGAGATGGTAAATGACTGAGGAATATTTAAACACTTTCTCATTATCTAGCCTCATGAACTGGTCATGGATTTTATTGGCAATGAAAGATGCAAAGTCATATTTCACTGCAGGAGGTTGCCCAGGAGTAAAGATAGACAACAATACCAGGGTTATTTCATCAACATACTCACTTGTATTGAAACCCATGACAAAGGATATCATATTCAGGATGAGCTTGCCTAAATTAGTAAAATAAGAAAAACCATAGGGAGGAGGTCCCTTAGGTTGATGTTCAGGTAACATAAAAGTCTGGCAAATGCATTTCAATTTTTCTGGGGACAGTTGGGTAGACTTTTCAAGTAGTTCTTCCATGGACAAAGGAGTAAGATCTTGATCAGGTTCAAAATGGAGCATTGTATTGATAGCTTGAGGAGTAATGGGGAAAAGGATACTCTGGTCAGGAGACAACACTGCCCTTTGAGTTGGATCATAGTTGGAGTGACAGTAGTGGATAATTTCTGGGAAAATACGGACTGAGGGGATGAGATATCTTGGGAAATTGGATTCCCATAACCCAATGACATCCAAACCTTTCGAATAATCATCTCTGCAGCGACAATAACTTCGAAGGGGATTTTCATCGAACACTAAGTCTTTAATTTGAAAGTCTTTATCCACTAATGGCAAGTCTTCCAATTCTCTGTGAGGGGCGTTTAATGGGGCTACACTCAGGGCTACCGGAACTTCCATTTTGGTTCTTGTGTATTCAAAGTGGAAATTTCGGGGGTTTTTCATGAAACGGGCGCAATTTTAGTTTTGGAAGTTTTATTTTAGTTGCAGGAACTAAAACAAACCAATATTGACCTTTTCTTCAGACTATGGCGTGAATTTAACACTGGAATGCGGATTTTTCAAAGAGTTCCAGCAAGAAATCGGATAAATACCTGTTTTATGGAAAATGTCGAGATTTACAGGCACTGGTTAATGGCGGATGAATGCTCGGGCACTGGTATAGCACTGGAGTTCAGCAATCTTGGTTGACAGCAGTTTAACAGCGGAATTTTCAAATTTTCAGTGGAGGACGCAGTCACTTTCACCAGACAAAATGATAGAAAATACGCGGAGTTTTGTTTTATTTACAAAATCAACGGTTTTTTTTATTATTATTTTCGGGAATGACATCATCATGGTACGGGAGGACACGTCATCAGGATCTGGCGGTAAGCGGTAATTTCCGCACCGCTTTCGGGAGCAGGTGGTTTTTCGCGGGGAGGCAGCGAAGCGATTCAATGGTCGACACGTAGCCATCACACTGTTTCGAAACCACCACGATTTCGCGAGTTAATTATCAGACGAGAGATAGTCAGCGGAATGAACGATCGCCGTTGATTTTCGATGGAATGATCCAACGGACGACGGGACGGGGAGATGATATGGGAGTTAATGTGCGAGCCCGATGGGTTTTCAAAATATTTAACATTTAATTAATTATTCCAGACGACTTTTGATTGGTGAAAAGGTTGGTTATTAATTAATCTGGGTGATTAATTAATCCCATGGTTTAATCGGGGTTGCAGCGGGACTTTAGTTGTTTTTTTTTTTTTTTTTTTTCGTTTAAAACATATAAATATACGTTCAAAACCCTTTTTCGATATTTTTTATTATATGGTAATAAATAAATGCGATTTATTAACCATAGGGGGCGGAAATAGTTTATAAGGATATGTTTTTAGTCAAAGGGGTTTATAATGTGTGAATTTGATTTTATTATATGGGTTTAAATACTTTGGCTAAAAATCTATAGTAAGAGGGTTTTGGGGATATTATCATAAAAGGGAGTTAAATATAATAGGATAAGGTATTTTATTAAGGATTTAATAAATAAATCAGATGTTAATATGACAAAGGGACAAGGAAAACTCAAAATACTTTACACAACTAAGAAAGTGAAGATTTCTGAAGCAAATTGTATCATCTCAACTTCAACACTTAAACATAGAATAGTAAGTAATTTTGAGGGATTATTATGGAAATTTGCATGATTTTCCTAAGTAAAATAGAATTTTACTTAGGAAAAGATTAAAAGGGAATGATTATAATGATAAATAACTTCAAGTACTTAGGTCTTTTTGATCATAAGGCCGAGGGTTCGGTCCCTCCAAAAGTCAAGGAAATGCCTTGAGCCCCTTTAATCTTCAAATACCTTAGCACTTTGGGGAAATTAGTAAAACTCTTACGGAAAAAGTGATGTAGGAAGTTAATGATTTTGACTTTGCTTTCTGTGAATTTTCCAATGTATTTTCTGCTTCAGCACTTGTGATGAAAGTAAAGGATTAAACACATTTAGCATCATAATTCATCACGTGAAACTTTGCAACACCATCTACCTACCCTATCTACTTTACACTACCATTTTCTCTTCTTTATTAGGGTGCACTTAAACTGGCAAACCCTTATCAATCTTCTTTTCTTTTACAAGGCAAATCTATCTAATTCTACCCTTATTACATCCAAGGGCTCAGATTAAACTGTTGAGCACCTTTTATTAATTCTACCTATCTACTTATCTGCCAAGATTAAACTGTTTGGTCAGATATTTATTCTCTATTCTACAACATGAAATTGAAACATGAATGAGTCAAGTTTAAACAGTTTGACTCTTCACAAATTGTGGCAAAAGTTTGACAAGCTGCACACAATTGCTTTATTACAGAACATGAAATAGTAGTGGCACTTGGATTTGCACACTTTCCTTGGTCTAATTTTGTTTGGGGTTCATTTCTTTCACTTTTTTGACCAATTTATTTTTCTTACCCTTTGATTTTTCTTTTAGGGTATACCCTCTTTACATTTTTTAAATTTTTTGATTTTTTGGCTTTTCAAGAATATGGAACACCTTTGCATAAGAAAAAGGTTTGAACATATTGCATAGTTCAATCAAGACAATCATGAAAAATGGCACCTATTGGTATAGGAGTCTAACAAATATAGGTGCCAAGTTGTTACTTCAAATTGAAGATGCACAATCAAAGAGCTAGAGAGGGAATTTGGCATGGCATAATACATCATTCAACATTACAAAAGTGAGCATAAGGTTTTCAAGAAGATCAAGAGAGGCCTTTATCTCCAAAAGAAAATTAACAAGCATTACGCAAAGAAGAGCAGGGTTGCTTGTGCCAAACTCAAGCAGGCTCTCCTTGAGGTAAAAAACCTAAAAGAGGAAAATGAGCATAAAAGCCTTGGAATTTTGGCTAAGGCTTTTCAGAAGTTGTCTAAAAACATCTAAGGAAGGTCTCCACCAATTTTGAAGGAATTTGGAGAAAATTTTGTTTTTTGAGAATTTTTGGCTTAGTTTGCATAGCGCCATTGGCGCTCCGCAAATATCTGGAGCATCTTCAGGAGGAAAGCTTGAAAATTTTCGATTTTTCCTAGCCTGCAGATCATCCAAACCAAATTTCAGAATATTTGGAGCAGTTTTGACCCCTCAAAAGGTCAAAAATCACCTTTATGCCTTTGTTTTAGGCCTAGCGCTGCGCAAATGATAGTCTGAGGTTTTTTGAATTTTTGACTAGGTTATAGGAGTTGGATCATAAAACCACAAGAATTTTTGGAAAGTAGACTCTTTAGGCTTTCCAACAAGCCATCCTGGGGTCAAATCCGACATCAGGAAGTGGTCCAAAACTTGGTTGCAAAACAACCTATTTTCTACAAAAGTGGCGCTGTGCAAATGGACTGTCTTTTGCCAAAAAGTCAACAAAACACACAAATAAATGGAAAAATGGTTTTTTAATATTTTCTTGGGCAAATCACTCCAGATTTGACTGAGAAGTTATATTATGTTATTTTTCATTTATTAGCTTAGATATTATGTGTCTTGGGCCTTGCATGATCATTAAGCACAAAAAAGACATTTATGACAGAATTAGGGTTTCTGGAAGCCTCTTTATGGTTTCCACCTCCTCGCTCCATAAATAGAGCATGAGGATTTTATGTATTTGGTTGGATTTTGATGACTGATTCTGAAGTAATACATAGTCCCTTGGAATTTGAAAAAAACTTGATGTCTTGGAGTTTATGAATGCCCTGGTTGGTTTGTTGATGGAGGAGGACTGGTTGCAGGATCCATGAGTCTGGTTGATGGTGAAGTATTTCTTTTTGTTTATGTTTTCTAGTTTATCATTGTGTTTCCATCTTTCTATGTTGCAGCAGGACAAATAATTTATACTAAGAAATGTTTTCTAATGGCACGTTAGGTCTGTTTGTTCTTCACTGCCTTAATGTTTTCTTCTGCTAGGACATGTTAAAGAATCCTTCTTTGCTCTGTAAGGATCTCCTAAGCTTGTTTATTTCTTGAATTATTTAAAACAGATGGTATCCATCGTGATTTATGGCTAGCCCTACCTCTTTTTGCCACTAAGAACACTATTCTTGAAGTCATCTATTTAAAACATCATTACTTAGGTTTGTCAAAGAAGTTTGTTTCAATCCTACTCTTTGCATTTACTTAACTAATTGTTTTAAAGGACCTTCATAGCCATAATCTTGGATGTTCAGGGTTTCTCTCCTTATCTAATTATAGTTATTTGAGCATCTTAAATGTTTTTTGTCTTTGATGATGAATTCACTGAAAGTTAAATAAGTTTCTTGCATTTCTGTATTTCATTTCAATGTGTCCTGGATAATTTTTTGCTTTAAGTCTGAATTAAAGAGTTTAGGGTTTGTTCTGCCTTTTATTTTCTCTCTATGCTTATGATTCTTCCAAATTCCTTTGTTTAATTATATGATAGAGAATTCTTTACTTCTCTTTGTCAAAATTTATTTCTCAAAATTAATGTCCATCTCATGATCCTTCAAACCTCAAAGATCCACCAACCAAGCTAGATTTTCCCTACAATACTCCCTAATCCGTTAATGAACCTATCATGACCTTGTTAGACTACATTGCCCAATGACTTGAAGTTTTCCTTGTTTCTATCTAGTCTATCCAAGCATCATACCCAACCAAAAAACAATCAACAAACCCAATATTTCATAACTAGCCTAAAGCCAACCCTAATCAGCAAACAAGTTCACATCTTTGCACCTAATAGAGAAATCCCTCTTTGAATCTAGGAAGGCTAGGTCCTTGGATTCCAAAGCTTGGTTTTATGTTACCCCTATCCATTTGTATCTCAATCAATCTAGCAAATTATAGGGAGCTAACACTATCTTCCTTGGTGGGATTGCCGCACACTTTCATTATTTCCCCCTTCCACCTCACACAATTACTGGTAATGGTGTACTCGACTTGATCCCTGCTGTAACTCTCCAACCACTTCCCACGCTTCCCACAGGATTGAGGGCAGTGATACCTCTGCATCTAGGGAGTCGCATACTACCTTATTGCTCAATTACGAGGAGATGTCCTCGCCACCTGACAATCCAGTCAAATCCTTGATGGCATCCTGTTCGCACTCCTTTCACAGGTTTTCAGCTGTCACATCCTGCTAGCGGGCATCAAGAACGACCTCGGGGTTGTCCACCGCATGATTCGCCAAAATTTCCGACATTGAGTTTGCTGAGTGACGGACAGCTTGAAACACTATACCATTTAGCATAGAAATGTGGGCAAAGATAAGTGTCGTGGCTTGCGAGAGGTGCCAATGCTTGGTGACCTTACTCGGTTTTGTCCCATTCTGCAAACGTTTCACATCATTAATCGCCAACATAGAATCCCCTTCAACAATGGTGTTTCCGCTATTCAATCGGACCAGAATCCTTAGACCTTGTTCCAACGTAGCATTTTCTGCTTCGTTATTATTTGCTTCACCCAACAAGTTGCTATAGATATGCAGGATCTCACCTTTGTTGTCTCTAATAACCCCTCTAAAACCTACCAAGCTCGGATTTCCTCTAGACGCACCATCAAAGTTTAGCTTACAGTAACCAGGAATGGGGAGCTGCCAGATTTGAAGGGAGGGAGGAGGCGTAGGAGGGCGAGCGAGCACACCCAGGGCACTAGCACCTTCAAGCCCGAACATTGCTAGAATGTGCTGCTCACCATCCATAGGCCTGTCATTCCGATCCCCTTTAACCTGGGTAAGAGCCGTTTCTCTCATATTTTTCATGATATCAATTTTGATTTGGTCAATTTGGCATCCCTCATCCTGGAAGATACGCCTGTTTCTTTCCTTCCAAACCAACCAAATGAGGAACCCAGGGCCGAGATGCCATAAGAGGTTAACAGTTTTGTGATCGGCATACTTAGTCCTCCCTCTTGCGATTGTGTCTTGGATGGATTCCTTGCTTCTGTCTGATTGATGGAAAATCTCCGCCATCCAATCCCATAAATTAGCAGCCTAGTTACGAGAATTCAGGAGGTGGTTCATCGTTTCCTTAGCCTCACACAGGCAGCAACTCGACAGGCCCGTGAACCCTTTTCTTATTAGATTCTCCCAAGTGAGTATTTTCCTGTGCATTAGGAGCCAAAGGAAAGTTTTGATCTTGGGCCAGTGTATGGAATCCCAAACATTGTCACGCCAGTGTATTTTTTCCTCTAAATCCTTGTTTTCTAGGTAGTGTCTCGCCTCTTTGAGGTTAAAAGCCCCTCCCTCCATTCTACCCCACCGGAGCTGATCGACCTCCCGCGAGCTTCGCACCTTTCTATTTTCCACCCTTGGACGTGGAGAAGTGAACTGGTTCAGGACCCCTTCATCTTGGGAGGGGAGGTCCAAAGACCAGTGATGCCTTTAAGGGTATGAATGATCGTTGGTCCTGTTGTTATGATAAACCTCACCTTACCGGATCAGCTAAAAGAAAGCTCAAGGTAAATGAAGAAAGACCTTTGGAAGTGTAAGCAGACCAAATAGATATAAAGGAAGCATGCAAATTCTCCCCTCATGGAAAGAATGCGGACAAAGGAGTCAATGCCACTTTACAGCTAAGAAAAGGCAAGGCCATGGGCCATACATGGGACAGTCCAAGTAACGTCGCCACATGGAAGGATTCTGGGGGTACCAAGGACACGATAAAAGGAGGGCAGAGCTATACCCCCTGGAACGCATGACGTCACAGGTTGGTGGAGCAGGTTTTAACCGTTCCTTGGGGTGGTCGGGCATCGTGAGAGGATTTCACAAGTCCCCGTCGGAACCATTCAGTGGGCCCCTCGAGGCTAACAGGTGGCGTGAGTAAAAGAAAAGGTAAGGTAAGTCAGGAAGCTGATACACGACTAGTACCGGTATTAGCCTGGCGTGCGGCTCACACCTACCCGGCTCTTGGTAGCCAACAACCTAATGCCACGCACCTCATTGTTGATGTCCTTATTACGTTAGCCCCTTGAGTTGGTAACCAAGCCTCGTTTTCCGTAAATCTATGGCTTGTTTGACCCTGTCTTACGCCCATTTTTGGTAAAATAATTGTTTTTACGAGCTCGCCAAGCAGTTAAGCTTGAACTCCAACACTAGGTCACTTTCAACCCCTGCATCGCTTTCCCTCTTGTGTTTTCTAACTCGTTATAGGTATGTATTCATTCCCACATCTTACAGTTTTCCTTCCACTTTACTTTTCAAAATGGTCATGGGGAGAGCCAAGCCTAGAAAGTCTAAACCTGAAACCACTCAAGCTCGCGAGGTTAGGGCAGTACCTGGACCTGGGCCTCTCATTGACACATAGGCTCGTATCTGTTGAGCCCTGAAATTGTCTTCTCTTTTTCCAAACTTCACTTCATTTCATCATTCTTTTATCATTTCATAAACCTAAAAATTAATGGAATGATTAGTATTTCTTAAAGGTTGCATACAATGATTAACTTATTGTACTTTTGTGATTTTTATTGTCTTAATAATTTTTGAACAGTTTAGCTACCAAATACAGTCATTCTGTAGCTATTCAAGCGTTTCGTTGCTATTTTGGTGTTTAAGCATGTTACAAGTGTCATCTGGAGAAAAGGCACACGTAGGTGGATTCCAAATCTTCCCTACATCATTCCTTCCCATCCACGAGGACTGAATCAATAGCTGGACATGCCTAAGCACGTGGTTAAAGAAAAGGTCAAAGAAGTTGTTTTCTACAGGAATTAAGACTCCTGATTTTCTTTACAACAAATCATGAGTCCCAAAAGAGTTTTAATTTGATTTTAACTTCAAATCTACACTTGTACCTATTTTTGTTCAATGTTAGTTATGATTTTCCATATAAGTTAAGCTCTGTAATACTGAGAAGAACAAGTTGTTACTTATTTTATCATTACGGTGATACTATGTTTTCAAGCCTTGTGTTAATAAAAAGGAGTTTCAACCTTGATGTTGTTCTGAATACAACCTTGAGGAGTTAAAGGATTAATGCCAAATTGATAGCAGAGGGCCCTTGCTATTGGAGGAGGTTTTACATGTTTTCTAGATAAGTCATTTTCGATTCTGTTTTTTCATATTTCCTTACTTCCTGCTGAGATTAGAGACTGAAGGCTCTACTCTGAAGCATCACTTGGTATGTAACATTTTTATTTGAATTAATATTGAAGTCTGCTAGGCCACCTATCTGAGGAAAGTTTGTTTCAAGGTCACCTCAAGTCAGGATTGTAAAGCGAGAAGAAGACCAAGGGTGTCGTTTGTAAGCTCGTATTCCCGTGCCAGTTGTGGATGGTGTGAGAAAACTCCAGCTACTCTTCAGTTATTCAAGTAAGTCACTGAGCCCATCATCTTATTTGGTATCAAAGCCCTGTTCTCGATTCTCTAATGGGAAATCTGTTATGCTCCTTCTCTTCTATCGATCGTAAAGTTGTAACTAAAGTAGATTCCCGAGTTTTAGAGTCAGACTGTGATCCTAATGAATCTCATGAACTCATTGAAAATCCTGAAAACTGGAATCCTCCATCTCTCCATGCAACTAATGTGTGTAAAATCCCTGTCACATATATCTTTAAGAAGAAATATTTCTTAAAATAAGTTGAGGTTAAGATAAATATTTCAGGTCCTTCTGTCCAGATAGTTGCTTTGAGTCTGTTCTTTGATGATGAGATAAAGAAATTATGTTAGTATGCCAAGGAAAAGAAATACTCATATCTCCATTTCGGAGGTATCAGAATTGGTTTAGCTCCTTTATTTAGACATGGTTTGAATGCCCCTTGCATAGCTGAAGTATTTGATACTTGCCATCAGAATTATGATCATGCTAAGATAGGAACAATCATGGGAAATATGTCTACTGGATGTCAATATGGTACAATCTTTCCAGATTATTCTATCAGTTTAACTGATGCTCATTTAAAATATTGCTGGAAACTTATGGTTGGAATTCAAGGTCTTCAAATGATAGAAGATAGTGAATATTTTTTTGTTCTCATCCAAACTTCTTTTCAGTTAACTAATACAGTTCATCCCAAACTGAAACAACCTATTTTGAAAGACTGTGTTACTGTTGGTCTATCTAATGCCCAAGTCGAAGGTGTGTTATATGATCCCACTGAATTGCCACATGATTGGTATTTCCAGTACAAATCACTTGCTGAAGAGAAAAATCATGAAGCCAAGATCAAGAGTCTCTATTAATAATGGTCAAGTTCGTCTTATCCCAAACAAGCCGGAGATTCCTCGTCTGATTTTTAGGCCGCGCAGACATGTTTTGCCTATCTCTTCCCAGGAAGCCTCTTCATCAAGCAAGAATGATACTCATCCTATTACTGAATTATTTCCTACCGAACCTGTGTTATCCTCGAATGAGTTGTATATACCTGAATCTAAACCTTTTTTAGCTGTAAATAAAATGTTTCGCATATCTACTAGCCATTTCCCACCCTTAGAAGAATGGCAGTATGCCAATCATCTTTTTGTCAAAAGAGGAAAATGGCCTCCAAAAACAAAGTTTGGCACAACTTCTTCTCAGTCCAAGCAGCCTTCTACCAGAGCTGACTGTGCTCCTCTAATTGAGCATAATGCTTTAAATTCTACTGATCTAGACCAGACATACCAAATTGGTAACTACCTTGCTACTTGGTGTGCTCATGCTGAAGATGTCTTAGATGATCTGGGTTCTCAAAATGAGTTAATTTTGAATAATCTCAAATTACTTTATGACGAACAGCAAGAAGAAAAACAGAGGAGAGAAGCCAAAGAAAAAAAAGAAGAAAGAAAAGAAAAAGAGAGAATCCAAGGCTCCAAAATTTTCTATTTCCATGGATACTCCCCATTACTGGGACATAGATGAAAAACATGAAGTCAGTGAAGCCGAGTCTAGTATTCAAGCATCTGAGAAAAAACCATAATCAACAAAACCATTGAATTTCCAGAAGCCAAAAATTGAGATCGCCACCTTAGAAAATGCTGCTTCTAAGTTTCCATCTTTCATTTTGCCATCCCTTCAGAAGGCTCATGTTTTCAGAGAAGTTCCTAAGTATCCTAGAGTTGAAGAAGATTTGTTTACAACAAACTCTAGTGGATATGTATTAGATTTGGATAAATCTACAAACCCAGCTGAGTCTATACGAATTTGGATTGGTGCTTTATACCAGATTCAAGTAACTACTAGATTGGATAATATTTCTATTTTTGCTTTAGCTGAGAAAAGAATGACTGAAATTGTTTTTGAATGGTGGATGGGACCATCCGATGAAGAAAGAATGAATGTAGCTGCTGCTGGTTTAGCTACTCTAGAATTATTGCTCAAAACCCAATGTGTCCTTGAACCTGCAGATGAGAAAAACCAAATTATAATAGATCTTGCAAGAATGGAATTAAAAGATTTGAAGTTTTGAGATCAGTTTGGAAATGATTATATGTCTAAGATCTACAAATAAAATCTTACCAATGATTCCACCCAAAAGATTGCATTCTTGTCAAAATTACCAGGAAATCTAGGTGATTTGATAATGAAATATCTAGATCTTAAGGAAAGAAAATTGAACAAATCTATTGGACAGATCTTCTATTTTGGTGTCAAGGAAAAGTCAAATATCTGTGTTGGCAAAAGAAAGCTCAAGACTTTTCTCTTGGTCTTGAAGTTTGTCGATCTGTGTTACCTTGGACACCTTTTAAAAAGAGAAAATCTAAGAGATATGGAAGATTTAAGCCCAAGCGAGTAGCAAATCCTAGACGGCCTTTTCGAAAATACAAATATTTGAAGAAGCGCAAACAACCCAAAAAAGATAATGCATGTTTTATCTGCAAACAAGAGGGTCATTTCGCCAAAAAATGCCCTAAAAGCTCTTCAAATAAGTTGAAAGCTTGTATAGAAATTGATGATTTTGTAGATAATTGGTTAGTTGTTGATTCCCAAGATGAAGTATTAGATGTATATATTTTGACTGATGCTTCTTTTTCTGATAATGAGTTACTTCCCGAAACTTCCTAGAAAATGAACATATGCTATAATCATTCTGAATGTGAAGAAGACACTGAACTTCATTACAGTGATGTATATAGTGAAGAATATGACACTGATGAAACCTCTGAATATAGTTCAGAAGGTTTTGTATCTATTACACCATCCTTTACAACTCTCAAAGATACAGGTACAGAGATTTCTAAAACATCTCTGAATTCTCAAACAAGTTTCAATTCTTTTTGCCCGTATCCAAAACTGGTAGCTCCTTCTTCCTCACTACCTACTCCAGCATCTGAAGATATTGAAGAAAGCAATTTTCTTAAAAAGATTGTCAAAACAAACAATTTGCTCTACATTCCAGTCGAAGTCCAAGTTAAGGGTGAATGGATAAATGTTGATGCTTTCATTGATACTGGAGGCTCCAATAACTTAGCACGCCCGTCTTTGTTTAAAGGTTTATGGAAACCTTTGAAAAATATTCTTGTTTTAGAAACTGTTGGGGGCATTGTTAATCTCACCCACTATGTCGATAATGTTTCATTAAAAGTTGGGGGGAGTATTGTCAAATTTTCTGCAATACAACACCATGATACATCTGCAAGTTTATTTTTGGGAATGCCTTTTATCAATTCTGTATTACCTGTTACAATAAGCAAAGATAAAGTCATTCTAAATGTCAAGAAAAAAGCAATATCAGTTCCAAGACTAACAATGGCTAACTCAGAAGAAAGAAGAGAGAATAGCCAGAAAAAAGCAGGTGCAAGAAAACCACGGAATGATTCAAATAATTGGCAAGAAGTGTTGCAGATATATGAAGAAAAGATTCAGTTGAAAAACAAGCAAAAGGATAATAGAAATCTCGATTGGTCCCCAGAACAAATTTCTATTTATGAAGAATTGCTTAAAAATTGTTCGAATAATCCTCAAGCATTTTGGAGTGTTGAGAGTCCCGAACAGGAGATAGTTACTCTACATGACAATGGGGTAAAAGGAAAACTTATCCCTTGCACTCCAAATGATGAGCAGGAGATAAAAAAGCAGATTGAAGAACTCTTGAGCTTACAGTTGATTGAACCAAGTTATTCTCACTATTCTTGTTCTGCTTTCTTGGTTAGAAATCATTCTGAGATAGTTAGAGGAAAAGCTCGAATGGTTATCAATTATAAGCCATTGAATGCAATAACACAGAGCTTCAACTATCCATTGCCTCGCCAAGAAACAATTATGCAAAAGATACAGAATAGTAATATCTTTAGCAAGTTTGACATGAAATCTGGTTATTATCAGATTCAAATTAAAGAAGAAGATCGCCACAAAATTGCTTTCATATGACCTGCAGGTTTTTATCAATGGAGAGTAGTTCCATTTGGTTTGAAAAATGCTCCAGCCTTTTTCCAAAGGAGAATGGACTACATATTTGGTAAGTATGATTTTATTGTCACTTATATTGATGATATCCTGATCCATAGTCAGGATTTAGAATCTCATATGGAACATTTGAAGATTTTTCTTAAAGAAGCACAAAGGCATGGTATTGTCTTATCTGAGAAAAAGATGCTTCTATTTCAAGATAGCATTGATTTTTTAGGAATTCATATTTTAAACAGAATAATTCAGATGCAGCTGCATGTTTTGACCAAGCTATTTGAATTTCCTAATGAGTTAAAAGACACCAAAATGATTCAGACATTTCTAGGAGTACTGAATTATGTTCATAAATATATTCCTAGACTATCTGCAAAAACTTCTCCTATTAGAAAGCATTTGCATTCTGGTTGGTCACCAGAAGCTACAGAAGCAGTTCGATTGATAAAAGCTGAATGTCGAAAACTCCCAGAGCTTAAACCTCCAGGTGATGGATTTCTAATCCGCCAAACTGATGGATTTGATGCTTATTGGGCAGCAGTTCTTTTTGAAAGAAAAGGAGGAGAAGGGAGAAGAAATTTTATGTGCTTATGCATCAGGAGAATCTTTGCCTCATCAGAAAAATTATTTTACTACAGAGAAGGAAACACTTACCATATTCAATGGCATTCAGAAATTTGAATTATATTTGGCCCCAGTCAAGTTCCTAATAAGAACCGATTCAATGAATTTCAAATATTTATTATCAGCAAAAATATCAAGACGGCCAGCAAGAGGAAGATTGTTAGCATGGCAAATTTGGTTCCAGCAATATGACTTTGATGTTGAATGGGTTCCCGGAAACTCAAACTATTTAGTTGATTCTCTTACTAGAGACACGAATAAAGCTCATATACATTATAATAGAAGAACTGATATATTTGTTCTTCCTGGTAAGAATCCAGCAGACGATAGTTTTGAAACCTTTATGAAAAGATTCCAGATCCTTGAATTGGTCCTTGGAGATTTAACAGAAGAAATCAAGAAAATTTTAGGATTCAGGCTCTGAAGAAATCAATGGATTCAGAAATGTCAGGCATGGCAATCTAAAAATGTCAGAGTACTATTGGGATTAGATGCAGAGCTTGTAAAGGTATATCATTTACCTAATATGAAGGTAAAACTTTATTTTAAAACCCTTGATGATTTATGGACTATACAGTATACTGAATCTATGATTCAAGTTTTAAAAACCTTGAATTATTATTAGATTATTGGAAGTGTGGATTTTTCATTAGCTATTTATACTTCATCTAAAATGATGGATCTGGATGAAATTAATATGAATGAAGGAGTTGAAATTTTTTTAAGGTCCTTAAGAATTCCTGATCTCTTTGATGAGCTTGAAGTAGCATTTCTACAGAGAATTGATGAAAATTTTGCAGGAACATATTCTTTCCCATAGTATGAACTTTTTGAACCATTTGCTGACTTGGAAATAAAGGATGGATGTTGCAGGAAGAAAAGACAGGTGAGAGCTTCTCAATGTATTGAAAGAAGTTTATAGTATCTGAGAACTTTCTCGACACCTTGGGACTATTAGAGTCTCGAATTTAGAAATCCTGTTGTTCCAATCCCTTTGCACAAATATATGGGCCAGAAAGGATTTATGAATCTGTGCTTGTAGAAAATACTAAAGAAGTTAAGAAGATCACTCTTTGGCTTAAAGAATTTAATACTCTTAGATTGCCTAAAAAATTGTCTATGATAAAAACTTTGGAAGAACTTCAAGGAAAGCATAAAGTGATTAAATTGCTAATTAACCAGAAGGCATTAATCACTATCAGTGTTATGGCCGGAGATTGGAATGATGATGTTGTCTGCTTAGTGAGTCTCATGTTATCAACAAAGGTTTGCTCAACCATGATTTTTGAATTAGGCTGGCAACAAAAGGCAAATATCAATCATAACTGTAAACTTTGGATCCAATGTGCCATCGAACGCTCTGTCAGTATGTTTCAGATTTTCAAATGGGAATTATTAGATGGAGTTGAACTGGCAGTTCAATCAATGCCTGCTTTCTGTAAAAGTAAAAAAGATTCTTTCCTAGACATCGAGATAGATCCAATGGCTTTTGTCAACAAGTGGAAAAAATCTGATGATAAATATATCTTCCCACAGAAGAATCTTTATGTCATTACCGACACAATAAAGTTTGACATAGGACAATCATAAAAGGCACCAATAAAAGGAGAATCTTCTACAGTTTCAACAAAGGGAAAAGAGAAAGCATTCGATGAAAAAACAACCCTGTTCGTAGATCTTTATCAAGATGCTCAGGACCCACAAGAACATGAATGGGAAACGGAATATCTAGAATGGTTGAACCAATCTTGGCTGAATCAAAAGCTTCCTTCATCCTCGTCAGAAGAGGACCATGATCGTGATTATGATAGTGACCGAAGTCCGAAAGGACCTTGGTAATGTGTTTTCTTTTTAATTATTGTACTCGAGAATATTGAGCAGACACCGTCTGGAATAGTCATATCCGACAGGACCCTCAATAATTCTCCTTTTTTCAGGTTATATATTTGTAGGTAATAGAGAGGCAAGATCATCGCTGTGTGTGAGTGTGTGTATTTTGTGTGAGAGTGTGCATATAATGCCTACTGAGATTAGAGACTGAAGGCTCTACTCTGAAGCATCACTTGGTATGTAACATTTTTATTTGAATTAATATTGAAGCCTGCTGGGTCACCTGTCTAAGGACAGTTTGTTTCAAGATCACCTGAAGTCGGGATTGTAAAACGAGAAGAAGACCAGGGGTGTCGTTTGTAAGCTCGTATTCCTGTGCCAGTTGTGGATGGTGTGAGAAAACTCCAGCTACTCTTCAGTTATTCAAGTAAGTTACTGAGTCCATCATCTTATTTTGTATCACAGATTGCTTTCTGAAATCATAGCTTTTAGCATTATGTTTCATGTCATTTGTTTAGATAAAGGATCCTCATGATATTGCAGTTAGTCTCTTTCTCAAGCTCTTCCAATACATCTCTATTAAATGAATGGGATTCAATTGTAATATTATGAGTTATTAGCATTTAATTTTCTGCTATTTAGTTAAAAAGAAGATCCTCATTATACTACAGTTAGTCTCTTTCAAAAGCTTTTCCAATAAACCTCTAATTCACAAATGAGATTTAGTTGTAATATTGCGAGTTATTGATTGTTTTGTTTCATATAATATCCTTATCACAATATGATTATTCTCTTTTAAAAGATCTTCCAATAAACTTCTAAATCATGAATGAGATTTAGTTGTAGTGTTATAAGTTGTTTCAAAATTTCATAGGAGATTCTTACTACATTATAGTAATATTTTTCTGAAGCTTTTCCAATAAACTTCTATCATATGAATGAGATTCACTGTAATGTTCTAAGTTACTATTTGTTTCAGCATTTCCTTTTATGTTTTAGGAGATTCTCATTGCATTAGAATTAATCTTTTTCACAAGCTCTTCCAAAAATTTTCTAACTAAATGAATCAGATTAAGTTGTAGTGTTTTGAGTTACTTTTCATTTCATGAATGTTCATTTAGAAGCTGTAATATCCATGGATTAGGACTCTTTGTTTTCATCATTTTTTTAGTTAGGAACAGAACTTGCAAATAAACTCTGTTTTAATTCATTTATGAACATTTCATTTTCTCCCTTTTGACATAGATTTAACTTCATCTTCTTAGCATAGAGTAGCATATTAAGAATCAAACATAAAAACCCCAAAACATCAATAAAACACTAAAAGCAACGAAGTAAGAAAAATGGATACTTGGGCACATATAGTGCATTACACTTCATCAGTTTACTAGCCCAGGTCGATAATTTATGATATCAATTTAGGACGGTAAATTGACTAAAGATTTTGGCGCCATTGTCGGAGAAGTGTAACTAGGTAGCCTTATTTCATATTTCTCAAAAACAATGATATGCGTAGAGAAAGAGATTCTAGAAGTAGATTTATAAGAGACAAAAGCTTAATTCCCACAACTCCACTCACTCCACCAATACCATGAAGTAGCACACCTCCAACACAAGCCCATATTCCATACTATATTGGTCATAGGCTTCCAGAAGTCTCAAGATCAGATATCCAATCAGGAAGATCTCCCACTTCATCCACTGAAGCAATTCTAGAGGAAGAAGATCCAAGGACTCCTACAAAAGGGATAACCTTTTTCACTTCCACAGGAGAATATATTCGAGCAGAAGAATTACAAATTTCTAGTGAAGAGGAAGAAGAGGACTATTTCTTCAATATACTGTTGATAGAAGAACCAGTAGAACAACTAGCTCTCCCAATTAAACCCTATATCAGTTCAGAAGAATCTATCATGGCAGAAGAAGGGGAAGGAGAAGTCTTTAATGGAGAACATACACTATTTGGAGGAGGTAGAGGTAGAGGAGGAGATAAAGGAAGAGGTAGAGGTACAGAAGAAGGTAGAAGAAGAGGAAATGCAGAAGGAGGAAGAGGTAGAAGGGAAACTGGAATCCCTTTTGGATTCCCTATAATAGATGAAGAGACTAATTCAACTATGAAAAATATCTCACCCTTTGTTCTTCCAAACTTTCATGGACTAAAAAGTGAAGATCCTGAGACCACCTTATTTGAATTTGAAGTTCTATGTAGAACCTATGATTATCTACAAGATGCTCAGAAACTTAAACTGTTCCCTTCAACATTGAAAGGAGCAGCATTAAAATGGTTCATGAGTTTAATCACTAGGTCTATTAGGACATGGGATGATATGAGGAGAGAATTTCTAGACAAATATCTGGATTATTGTATATCAGTCAACCATAAGGAAGAAGTGTTCAAGATGATGCAAAAAGAGGATGAAAATCTAGAAGATTTGTTGGAAAAATTTAATTATAACATCAAGAGGGCAAAAATGGAAAACTTAGACCAAGATACTTTGAAAGCATTTTTGTTGAAGACAATTAGGGATGAATGGATAGCTATCCTTAATATGATGGGGAAAGAAGACATATCTCAACTTTCATTACCTGATATAGCAAAACTATGTATTAATCTTTCAAGAGGAAAATCTAAGACTCTAAAAGGACCAAGAGACCCTGCTCTTGCAAGGGCAAGCAAATCTCCAACTGGAACAGTAAGTGGGGCAGAAATAGGGAATATGCTTGATGAATTCAAAAATGACATTCTAGGGAGTCTTAGTGATCAAATAGACACCCTTAAGTTACAAAAAAAGCAAAAAGACAAAATTGATTCCTTAACAATATTTTGTCCCAAATGTAGGAAGAAGCATGCCTTAAGAGAGTGCCTTTTGGATGCAAAAGTAATAGAGACCTGTGCAATTTGTTCAGAAAAGCATGAGACCAAGAATTGTCCTTCAATACGTAGTCTTAAAGCTATTTTTAGAGAAGAAACAACTACAAATTCCACAGAAGCTCTTAATTTTTTCTCTAGAAGACCTTGGCAGGGACCTCAAACACAAGGGTCTAGTAATCCAATGTATAATCAACCCCCACCTAATTGGAACTCTTGGCAGCAACTTTGGCCCCAATTTCAAAATCAATCTCAACCTTGGGCTCAATGAGCACAAAATCCTTATGGAAGGTTTTCCCAATATTATCAATATCCACCATCTTATCCATGATATCCATCATATCCGAACTTTCCTCTTCAACAAAATCCTCAACAGAATCCACAACATCAAAATCAAAATCCACCACTTCCATTACCATTTCCTCAAAAAGCAAATCAGTTACCTGCCCAACCAATACCAAACCCCAACAATAAAAACCCTTAGCATACATATATGATAGAAGGTCAACAATTTCCAACCTATTTGATTACTCCTTTAGACCTTAATGTTGTTCAACTTAGGTCTGGAAGAATACTTAAAAGAAAGAAACCTTTTGTAGTTATACAAGAACAAAACGATTCTGAGGAAGATTCTCTACAAGTAAATAAAAGTTTTGAAGAAAACACATCTCTTCAAGACCAAAACATTGAAAAACAAAACAGAAAGAACCAATAATTTCAACTCCTATTTTAGAGCATCTATCAACAAATACTACTACACCTCCTTTTCCTGAAAGATTACAAATTGATAGAGGTGTAGAGAAACCAATTATGATGTCTAACTATGATTTCCTAGATGAGTTAATAAATGTTTGTATTAAGATTCCATTATTACAGGCCATCAAGGAAATCCCAATTTTAGCAAAGACAATAAAACAGTTGAGTATGAAAATACCAAGAAGAAGAATAAAAGAGATCAAGAAATACAACTGGTTGGGAAAATAGTAGACATAATGATGGGAAAGATTGCCATTCCAAAATATCTAAATCCCGAAAATCTAGTTGTTAAGATACATATCAATGGAATTGAAATTCCAAACACACTTATTGATCCAGGAGCAGCAATCAATATCATGAGTAGGCAAATCATGGAAAAACTAAAACTTCCTAATCTTCTTTTTACACCCACACTACTACAATTAGCAGATAGATCTGTAATCAAACCAGATGGGGTATTAGAAGACATTCAAGTGTCCTTATATTCTTGGGAGTATCTTGTGGATTTAATGATCCTAACTCCTAAAAATGATTTAGGAGGACACCTATTATATTAGGAAGACCTTGGTTAGCTACAACTGATGCTTTCATTAGCTGTAGATCCGGTGATATGTACATCTCTGATGGTAGTTCAACCAAGAAATTCACCTTGTATCCTCCAGCAAGAACAATCACAGAATTAGATGATACTCAATGGATTGATGATGAAGAAGATATACATCCTCTTTTCACTATTTCAGAAATTAGTGAAGATAGTCAGATTCTGAATGCCTTAGAAAATCATGAATCTTCTTCAGAATACAAACATGAGAAATTCCAGGAAGAATCCAATATTGAGTTTTTGTCATCAAGACAAATGTCTCTTTAATCCATGGAAGAATTTGGTAGCTCTACAATTGAAATATTTCCAGGAAAAACCTTAAACATAAACAAAAACCTAGAAAAATTTGAACAAGAAAAGCTAGTCAAAATATTACAGACATTCTTCTGCATATGCATGGGAGTACACTGATATGAAAGGAATAAACCCTAAGACTTGCACTCATCATATCTATATAGAGGAAAATTGTAAACCAATCAGACAACCTCAGAGAAGGATGAATCCAAACCTTAGAGAGATTGTTAAGAAGAGTTGCAGAAATTGTTAAATGTCAAATTTATTTATCCCATTTCAGATAGTCAGTGGGTTTCTCCTTTGGTGATTGTACCCAAGAAAAATGGTAAATGGAGGATATGCATTTACTACCGAGAATTAAACAAAGCTACTCTTAAAGATCATTTTCCTTTACCCTTCATAGATCAGGGGTTAGATACATTAGCAGGCAAAAATTATTTTTCATTTTTGGATAGTTTCAGTGGTTACAATCAAATTCAAGTTGCACTTGAGGATCAAGATAAAACCACATTTATCTGTCCTTGGGGTACCTATGCCTACCGAGTATTGCCTTTTGGATTATGCAATGCACCTACAACATTCCAAAGGGCAGTGTTGGGAATCTTTTCAGATGTAATACATGACTGTGTAGAAGTATATATGGATGACTTCACAGTCTATGGAAACACATTTGAAGAAGCCTTAGAAAACTTGAAAAAAGTTCTAAAAAGATGTAAAGAAACAAACCTTTCATTAAGTCCTGAAAAATGTTTCATGATGTTCACTGAAGGGATTGTCTTAAGACATCATATTTCAGGAGATGGGATTAGAGTTGATGAGTCAAAAGTTGAAGTCATCTCTAGATTATTAGTTCCAAGTTTTCAGAAAGATGTTAGGAGTTTTCTAGGATTTACAGGATATTACAGAAGATTTATAGAAAACTTCACCAAGATAGCATCTCCACTTTTCAAACTACTCACCAAGGACTGTGAATAGAATTGGAATCTTGACTGCCAGTTAGCATTTGAAACTCTGAAAAAAAAATCTCTGAAGCACCTATTTTAAGGGGACCTTACTGTAAATTACCTTTTCACATCTCGACAGATGCCTTAGATACAGCTTTAGGCGCTGTGCTGGGACAAAAAGACCTGATTCTTTATGCCATCTACTATTCAAGCAAAAATTTTATTCCTTTTGAGTTGAATTGTATTGTAACTGAAAAAGAGTTCTTAGTTGTTGTTCATGCCATTAATAAATTCAAACACTATATAACAGGATATGAAACCTTTGTTCACATAGATCACTCCGCAACTAGGTATTTAATGAATAGATCAATTACTAATGGCAGAGTCACAAGATGGTTATTGCTTTTACAAGAATTTAACATCACCATTCTAGATAGGCTTGGAAAACAAAATACAGTCGTTGATTTCCTATCTAGACTCCAAAACATTAAAGACAATACTCTAGTTGAAGATAAATTTCTGATGAATATCTCTTTGTAATTTTACTCAAACTCCCTGGTTTGTTGATATTGCCAATTATCTAGTTTCAATTATGAATGCAAGAGACAAAAGAAAATTCATTTATGACAGTGCAAAATATTCATGGATTGCTAATGAGTTATACAAAACAGGTCCAAACTTTATTATCAGAAGATGTGTTAGAAAATATGAGATGCCTGAGATTCTCAAGGCATGTCATGATGAACCTTGTGGTGGAAACTTTTCTGATAAGAGTACAACTTATAAGATCCTTCACCTAGGATATTATTGGCCATCTCTCTTTAGAAATGCTAAAGAGTATGTCAAAAGGCGTGAAAGTTTCCAAAGGGGGTAGGGAAACCTTCCCCTTAAGGTGAGATGCCATTGCAACCTCAGGTACATATTGAACCTTTTGAGAAATGGGCTTTGGATTTTGTAGGACCTATTAATCTTCCATCAAAACAAAATAAATATATATTAGTTTGCACTGATTATGTTACGAAATGGGTAGAGGCTAAGTAATTACTTTCTGCTACTGAAGCATCTGTAGTTAATTTTCTTTTTTAGGATATTTTTACTCGTTTTGGTGTCCCAAGAGAAATTGTTACAGATCAAGGAGCTCACTTCACAACAAAAATGGTGGAACAAATGGTAGAGAAGTACAAAATCAGACACAGGAAATCCACCCCCTACCATCCACAAGCAAATGGGCAAATAGAATCTACCAATAAGGTGATTGAAGGGATCTTGACAAAGACTGTTCATTTACATAGAAGAGATTGGGCAGAAAGGTTTCCTGCAACCTTATGGGCTTACAGAACTACATGGAGAAACACAAAAATACACACCCCTTATGAACTTGTTTATGGAAAACAAGTCCTGTTTCCCATAGAGTTTTAGATCCAAACTTTCAAAATGGCAGTCCAGTTAGGACTTGATTTGACATATGCACAGAAGCAAAAACTGGAGCAGATTAATGAATTGGATGAGATCAGAGAAGATGCAGTCTAGAGAGCAAGCATAGTACAATAGCAAAGGACTAGGTGGCATGACAAGTATATCAAAGAAAAGAAATTTAAGGAAGGTGACTGGGCACTCTTGTTTGATTCAAAATTCAAGGATTTTCAAGGTAAATTTCAAACTCATTGGCTTGGGCCATATGAAATTGCGAAAATCTTTGAAAATGGAGCAATAAAGATTAGGACAATAGATGAAGGAAATGTATCATTTCTTGTAAATGGACATAGACTGAAATTGTAACATAAGCCACTTTCAAGAGAAGAATTTGTAAAGAAATTCTAAGATAACATGGATATGAAGTTAGTGAAGAAGAACTATTCTTCTTCACTAACTTAGTTGTATTTTTCGTCAATAATTAAAATATACATATATAAAAGGTAAAGTATAAATATGAAAACCAATCATTGATTGGCATGTTTATACAGAAAGTGTAGGGTGAAAATCAGAATTTTTCTAACACTTTATACTTTCAAATTGTTCTTGTTATGCAATTAAATATCATACAATCACAAAATTGCAGATTCATTTTTACTCCATACTTAATATCATTCATATTTCATTCCATCTCATGTTTCACTACATTCATTTTCCATTCCATTTCACACTCATAATTTTTACATAGTAATTTGTCACCGTCCCTGCAATCCCCTGCCCCACACATTGGAGGGCCTTTCCCGTGACTTGTGAGCAGTGACATAACCTGAAACCACTTTCATGGCATCCCCCTTGACAAGGACAATCATTCCTCTGAAGAAAGTTTCCTTTGAAAAACTCTAAAAACTGATCTTTTGGCCTTGGCGCGACTAGCCAGTTTAACCCTCACGCCAATGGGGAAAATCCACCAAAGAGGGCGCGCCAACTGGCGCTCTGTCCTAGTGTCTTGCTTGTGCCAAGCTTAATAAGGATTGTTTTTTAAAAACAAATGGCGGAAGTTTGATTCCAACAAACTCCTGAACGAGTCTCTAAAATGAGTTGGGAGGTTTGGCTCCGGATCTCCATGTAGGGGAGGTGGTTTTCCACTTATCATGGAAGCTTCCTTAAGGATAGGGCCAATCCCACAATTGTAGGGATCCCAACTCCCCTTCCACCATCTATATAAGCTTGCCATTTTCCCTTAGCAAGCTAGTCTTAGTAGTCATAATAGCACTAGAAGCAAGAGCTGAATCACTAGACAGCCTTTGAGAGCCAAGTTGAAGAGAGAGAGCTTTGTCCCATTTCCGATGAGCTTCATTGATACGTGCTCCGCTGTCGACCCCGCCGAAGGAAGATCCAGCGTCAGAGCTTTGGGTTGTATCTTTCCTTTCTCATTTTAATGATAAACGACTTTGATTATGGTTTCATTCATGTGTCTTTGTCTTTGATGTAATGAATTACATCCTCTCTGACTCATGTATGGTTACAAGATTTAGATTCTATGCTGTGTATCGTTGTGTTTCTTCGCATGTGTGCAAGTGTTCGAACATGTTAAGCGGAAGGATCGTGATCTGCCAAAGCGAAGGATGGGAAGCATCATCCTTTCTCCAATGACCATTGTGTAGGACCTGAGGTAGGCAACTTGTTATGTTTTTCCTTTTTTGTAACTAGAGATCTGCGTCACTGTGTGTCTGATTGTTGCTAGACTCGATCTGGGCTAGTAGGGGTTGCCTCTGTCTGCAAAGGGGATTTATCTCTCCAACAAACTGGCGACTCTGCCGGGGATGTGATTGGAGTTTGTCTTGTCTCTTTCGGTTGTTTTTGGCTTGTGTCTGCTTGATTTGCTCTTCTGGTTTGTCTCCTTCTGCTGTAAAACCTCTTTTCAGCCCCCATCATACCTGATCTACTCTTTGTTTTCTCTTTTTTATTTCTGTCATTGGTAAACTTGATTAGCGCGCTTTTTAGCCTGACAATCGCGCCAACTGGTGCTTGTTGCTAGTTAGGCCCCCGCGCCAACCCTGTTTTGGCGCCAGATACAGCGAAACAGTCGTGCCAACCCTGTTTGGTGTTAGGGTTTACTTGTTTTTGAGCCCTCCGAGTCTGATTTTTGGTTTTGGTGTCATTTTTCCGACTGCTTGAGTGCCCTGAAGTCCTTGTTGACTGTGTTTGACCTCTATCCTCCGGTTGTTTGCCCTCTACAATCAATTTTTCATTCTAGCCCTAGGGCTTCTAGGTGTTATAGTGCGCTGAGCCTCCCGTGGGAGTTTTTGTTTTCGTTTGTTCAGTCAAATTCATTTTCGCTTCTTTGCATTCTTTTGGTTGGTTTCCATAGTATCATTGCGTTATTTGAGTGATTGCTTTCTTTTTCATTCGAGTCTCACTTTGTCTCGTTTTGAGCTTAGATCACATGGTTTGTATGAGTCTTTTGGGATTCCTCTTCGATTTGAGGGATTTCTCCATCAGTTTGAGCTCTGATTGTGTGTTTTGCATTGAGTGAACTTGCTTGTTTCTACTCTCTCATTGTCATTTCTCAAATTGGTCTCTTTATTAGTTTTTCATTTTGTTTAGTTCATTTTGCTCTAAAACATTGAAAAATACAAAAACAAATCTCTTTGCTTGTGATTAGTTAGTGAAAATTGAAAACTTTTCTGCATTATTAGTGTTATATAACTCTAAAGGAAAAGCTTTTAGTTTCATTAGCATGCATTAGAGACAGTAGTGGTTGTTTGTGATCATTTTGTTATTGTTTGAAAAACTCTCAACCTTCCCATAGTTAGTTCTTCATGGAACAAAGTTATATATTGTGGCATGCAGTGTGCATTTAGAGGATTTTTGAGACATAACATTCACTAGGGCCTGAAATTGAAACATAATTGAAGATCAGCTCTAAAATTTATTCAATTTACCTTAAGGAAACATTGAAACATTAACGAAATATCTAGAGGTCTAGGTTAGTGACGTGTTCCGGCGTCGTTAAACTTAGTAGCTATCGTTCGCCTCTTGGCTTTAGACAGCACTAGTACGGACTTGTGCTCCCCGTACCGCTGTGTATATGAAGGGAGACCCCAATATGTTGCTATTCTTTATCCATAGGAAGCTGAGTCTGTCGCCTTATACCCGTGATACACTGGACACAGCATTCGGGGAGATTACCTGCACGTATGTCAAGTCCTTGGTTGATTTCTCTTTCATTTTTTAACCAAGGTGTATATTGCAGTTCACGGATATCTGGTACACCCATCTTCCTAGATTAACGGAGTAGTCATTTCAATCTTTTCTGACTCATTAAATTTAAAAAGATCATCTAGCGCTTGTCCTATCACGCTTGTTTCCAAATTGAAAGAGATATAGTCATCTTTTACTCATTTCTTGACTCTTAAAATATGAAATGGTAGAGTCTGGTTTCAGTGTTTTAAAATTAAGTGCCCATGAAATATTCCTGGTTAATGTTAGTTTAGGGTGTTGTTTTGAGTTGTCTCCGATGGCAACTTTTCCGGAATTCTCCAACCAAGGAATCCCCTCCGATGGGAATCCTGGTCCTTTTCCTACTTTTGGAAATGTTGGTGCTCCTTATATGGCAACGTTGTCCCTTCCTAGTTTAACTATTGGGTTACCTGTTTGGTTGTTTTCAACCTCTATGGTTATGAATGTCCCGGCTACTGTTCAATCAGTTCCTTCGCCTGAACAACGCCATGTTGATTCCAAGGTGGTCCTCTCCCCTTCTTCGCCTATTTTTGCGTCCTCACCTTCTACTTCGCCGAGTGAAAGTCTGGATTTGAGTAACTAGGTGGCTAAGAAGAAGAAGAAGAAGACAAAGAAGAAGAAGTACGATAAGAGAGAGGGTAAGGCTGCAGCTACTGCTTCTAAAACACCTCCTCTTCATAAACCTTCCAACCCTCCGTGGAAATTTAAGTTCCCTTTCATGTTGTGCCAGGGAAACCATCTTCTTCGAGATTTCCCTGGCATTCCCAAGGTGCTCGAAGTATGGTCCAATGGTCGTCTGCCGTTGCCTTTGGCTTCCGGGAGTCGGGTTGGGGGCACGTCTTCAGCTAGTGCTGGTAAAGCTTCTAAGAAGCAGGGTAAGCTTGCCAATCCTTGTAAGTTGTGTGAAGGGCATCATCCCATTCACCTTTGTCTGTATATGGATGAAGCCAAACGAGTTTTGGACAACTCGACTATTTCTGCATCGTGCCTTCTGGCTGGTTATAAACAGCTTTCTTTGAGTCCTTCACCAGTTGATACTACGGTTGGTCAAGGGTCATCCTTGGTCGATCTCGCTCCCTCAGAAATTCAAATTCAGGAATCCGTTCCCGACCAACCATTGGTCGTGGGATCGGTTGAGCTGGCCCCGTCTATGGTGCACCAAGTCTTTTCCGTTGAGAGTGGATCTCACATCCCTCATGTTCTTCTTGTTTCTTCAGATTCTTCAGACTTGGAGAAAGATTCTCCTGTCCCCATACCTCAAGAAGCTGCTCCTCCACCCCTCGTGATGGAGGTCCCGGAGGATACCCCTCCCGACTCCCTGTTGGAAGTCGTGGAGGATGCTCCTTCTTCTTCCGTAACACCAAGGGAAGACCATCTCGGTTCGATGGTACCCCCTCCAAGTAGTTGGGTCGCTTCCTTTGATTGGAGTCGATTTGCAGGATACCGCCTTTCGTCTTATTGTCTTTTGAGATAACGATATAGACCTTTGATCTGGTCGTACCCAACACTATTATAGACGAAGGCGCGTTTGTTAGTATTTTATCCTCAACTACTTGGCAAGCTTTAGTTTCGCCACCACTTGTGTTTATTACGCAGAATCTGTTGGCGTTTAACAGAGGAACTAGTCAACCGTTAGGGATCCTTCCGAAGTTGCCCATTACTTTGGGAGGGAAAACTGTCCATATGGACGTGATGGTTGTTCTTGGCCCCTTGGACTTTAATTTACTCTTGGGCCACGATTATACTTATGCCATGGGAGCGCTTGTCTCCTCCCTCTTTCGTGTGATGTGTTTTTCTCACCAAGGTCGGATTGTGACCATTGATCAACTTGCGTTCTTTGGTCCTAATATGGCAGCTTTTCCACTATCATCCCTTCCCGAGATCACTTTATCACGTGGTTGTGTCATCCTACTTGCTTGTGTCAATTATGTGGCTACCTATCCTGTGCATGTATTCAGTGATAGTACCGTCATACATCATGTGCTGGGGGCATTGGGTCCAAACTTCCAAGATGTTTTACTTTCATCAGATGGGTAACCCTTAGAAGCTATGAATTCTTATTCATTATGATAAGTTCTGTGGGAGCATGGTTCATTTGCTTGTGTCAAGCTCCTTAAACCATGAAACAAGGTCTGTCGGAGCATGGTTCATCTGCTTGTGTCGACTCCTTAGGCATCGAAACAGAGTCTTATACAGAATTTCAGGCCATTTTTGTGTAAAAACTCATAAAAATGAAACCGAGTCCTTGAGGATGATTTGCGTGCTTTTAATGTGTCAACCTTGTTAAAACAATGAAACACTTTCTTGTTCAATTCGAGTCTTTGATAAGATCTCGTAAAATCCCAGTCGAGTCTTTCTCTTGATCTCGTAACTTGAACCTTCACTCCATCTGCCTTTCATATGGATTGAAGCTTGGGGGGCATGTACCTCGAATTGAGTCACCATGTTGGGGGCATGCTTACTTTTTCAAGCATAGTTTGTTTCCGTTTCAAGCTTGTGTAAAAATGAAACCGGTTTCAAGCATAGTTTATCTTTTTTTCAAGCTTGTGTAAAAATGAAACCAACTTCAAGCAGAGTTTCCTGATTTCAAGCTTGTGTAAAAATGAAACCTTTCCCATTTTACCTCTTGTGATTGCCATTTTATCAGCCTGTTTTTCTAGATGAGCCTTGGTTTTCTCACTCCATCGTCACTATCTGCTTGGCCGATCATATGCTTTCACTTGGTTGTTTTACCCGTTCCTGAGGAACCGCTGCGATGAGTGGTCTTGTTAGCCAGCCTCTTGACTTTTATCATGTTTTGAGCAGTTCCACCATTACCGGAACCAGTTGCTACCCTTTATACCACTCGTTCCTCCAGGAGGAGTCATCTTTCAGCTCTTTTCTGACTCTCTAAACATGAAAAGATTGTCGAGTCCCTTGTCGTTTCGATCTCGTTAAAGTGGACACGAAACGACATCTACCTAGTATACGTTTACCCCTTTTTCGGGCTGGGATAGATTACTTACGAAAAAGGAATACCCTAGCCTATCGCGACTAGGAGGTTTTCTCAGACATAGTTTTCTACCTTTTCGGATCTGAGGAACTATTTACGAAAAGGGACTGCTGGAGTTTACTTTTCCGCTGTCTTTTCAAACTCTCTAAACATGAAAAGACGTCGAGTTCTCCCTTTGTCAGACTCGTTAAACCCTGATGACATCGGATCTAGTCGAAATGACGTTCTCCGAGTTTCTCCTTCCTAGGGCTCATTAAATGTACTAGGTTGGATTTTTCTGAAGGAAAAAATTATATCGCAAGCATATGCTATCCCCTTCAAGCTTGTTTTCAAAAATAATTAGGGTACTCGCAAGAAATGTGGGGAAAAAATGAAACTAGTATCATCGTCGTGTCGGCAGTATGTCGCTCTTGAACATGGCACTTGTCTGCATTTGTGTCAGGTAGGGGACATCTCATCTCGTTTATTGCTTGCCTCCGTGGGTTTGGGTAATATTTTTTGACCGCTCATCTGCTCTTTGCCTCGTCATCATGACCTCAGATATTTTGATATCAAATACTGCCAAATCCAGTGTCGTGCCACCGATGTGTTCAAGAGAAGTTGACCTCTGCAGTTCTCAACCCTCCTCTGATTCTCACCTGATCCTGATTCACAAATGTTATGTTCCTTTGTCTCATGTCGATGATGTGGGAAACACTATGGCCCACCTTCGATCAAGGTCACTTCCTGTTGACTCGAGCTCATTATCCAGGAAGCTGATTTCGAGACTCCCTTTAGGTACCTAGGAGCCTGCATGCCTTAATGGCAGGTTCTTCGCATTCGACGCAAGGTTTTCATCAATGGCCTTTGATCGAATGATTCTACGGGTGTTCAATGCTAGCTCACTGTTCACATTCCGTGGATTGTACCTCTAGTACCTTGAGGGCCATCGTCATTATTGGTGGTTCCTCTCGCATCTGTTAACGACTTTCATCATTGGCTGGTAATTAGACGATGTTCTTGCATGTTCGACTTTAGCTTACTTATTCACATGCTAGGACTTGTACTCTGTTCAGGTCAAGATGGAGCGCAAGACCTTGGGTTTTGTTTGATGGAATCCAGGCTGCGGGTTTTGTGGATTATCATGATTGGTTACATGACTCATTGATTGGATGGATGCGACCATACCTGAGTATATTTACTGATCCTTACTGGATGGCTGTGTCCATACCTTGGATCCTAATTATTGTATACTTTATTATGGATGGCTACGCCCATACCACATACCATGTATTTGAGATATCAGTTGTATCTGTCTACGCACGTTTTTCGAAGTCAGTGTTTTCAGTTGGGCACGTTCTCATAAAGCATTTCACCCCCCTCTCTCTCTCTCTCAAGCTTCATGCTTTAGGGGGCATCTATTACACAGTAATTTGTCACCCTCCTTGCAATCCCTCGTCCCGCACATTGGAGGGCCTTTCCCGTGACTTGTGAGCAGTGACATAACCTGAAACCACTTTCATGGCATCCCCCTTGACAAGGACAATCATTCCTCTGAAGAAAGTTTCCTTTGAAAAACTCTAAAAACTGATCTTTTGGCCTTGGCGCGACTAGCCAGTTTAACCCTCACGCCAATGGGGAAAATCCACCAAAGAGGGCGCGCCAACTGGCGCTCTGTCCTAGTGTCTTGCTTGTGCCAAGATTAATAAGGATTGTTTTTTAAAAACAAATGGCGGAAGTTTGATTCCAACAAACTCCTGAACGAGTCTCTAAAATGAGTTGGGAGGTTTGGCTCCGGATCTCCATGTAGGGGAGGTGGTTTCCCTCCTATCATAGAGCTTCACCAAGGACCAGGCCAATCCCATAATTGTGAGGATCCCAACTCCTCTTCCACATCTATATAAACTTGCCATTTTCCCTTAGCAAGCTAGTCTTGGTAGTCATAGAAGCACTAGAAGCAAGGCCCAAAGGATAAACGCGAGACTATCGCCGGAACGGCCTTTGAGAGCCAATTTGAAGAGGAAAGCTTTGTCCCACCTCTGACGAGCTTCATTGAGACGTGCTCTGCTGTCGACCCCGCAAGCGTCGAGCTGCAGGTTGCATCTTTACTCATTTTAATGATAGCGAGAGCTTTGATTATGGTTTCATTCTGTGTCTTGTCTTTGATCATGATGAATCACATCCTCTGGTGATGTATGGTTCTGAGATTTAGGTTCATCTTTTGTGTATGTTGTGTTTCTTCGCATGTGTGCAAGTGTTCGAACGTGTTAGCGAAAAGTTGTGATACTGCCATATACGATCTACTCTTTGTTTGCTCTTTTTTATTTATGTCCTTAGTAAACTCGATTGGCGTGCTTTTTAGCCTGATAGTCGCGCCAACTAGCTCTTGTTGCTAGTTAGGCCCCTGCGCCAACCCTATTTTGGCGCCAGATATAGCCAAACAGTCGTGCCAACTCTGTTTGGTGTTAGGGTTTACTTGTTTTTGAGCCCTCCGAGTCTGATTTTTGGTTTTGGTGTCATTTTTCCGACTTCCTGAGTGCCTTGAAGTCCTTGTTGACTGTGTTTGACCTCTATCCTTCAGTTTTTTTCCATCTACTATCAGTTTTGCATTCTAGCCCTAGAGCTTCTAGGTGCTATAGTGCGCTGAGCCTCCCATGGGAGTTTTTGGTTTTCGTTTGTTCAGTCAACTTCGTTTTCGCTTCCTTGCATTCATTTGGTTGGTTTCCATGGTATCATTGCGTTATTTGAGTGATTGATTTCTTTTTCATTCGAGTCTCGCTTTGTCTCATTTCGAGCCTAGATCACATGGTTTGTATGAGTCTTTTGGGATTCCTCTTTGATTTGAGGGATTTCTCCATCAGTTTGAGCTCTGATTGTGTGTTTTGCATTGAGTGAACTTTCTTGTTTCTACTCTCTCATTGTCATTTTTCAAATTGGTCTCTTTATTAGTTTTTCATTTCGTTTAGTGCATTTTGCTCTAAAACATTGAAAAATACAAAAACAAATCTCTTTGCTTGTGATTAGTTAGTGAAAATTGAAAACTTTTCTGCATTATTAGTGTTATATAACTCTAAAGGAAAAGCTTTTAGTTTCATTAGCATGCATTAGAGACAGTAGTGGTTGTTTGTGATCATTTTGTTATTGTTTGAAAAACTCTCAACCTTCCCGTAGTTAGTTCTTCATGGAACAAAGTGATATATTGTGGCATGTACTGTGCATTTAGAGGATTTTTGAGACATAACATTTGATAGGGCCTGAAATTGAAACATAATTGAAGATCAACTCTAAAATTTATTCAATTTACCTTAAGGCAGCATTGAAACATTAACAAAATATCTAGAGGTCTAGGCTAGTGACGTGTTCCGGCGTCGTTAAACCTAGTAGCTTTCGTTCGCCTCTTGGCTTTAGACAACACTAGTATGGACTTGTGCTCACCGTATCGTCGCGTATATAAAGGGAGATCCCAATAGGTTTCTATCCTTTATCCGTAGGACACCGAGTCTGCCGCCTTATACCCGTGATACACCGGACACAGCATTCGGGAAGATTACCTGCACGTACGTCAAATCCTTGGTTGATTTCTCTTTCATTTTTTAACCAAGGTGCATATTACAGTTCATGGATATCTGGTACACCCATCTGCCTAGATTACCAGAGTAGTCATTTCGATCTTTTCTGACTCATTAAATTTGAAAAAATCATCAAGTGCTTGTCCTTTCAAGTTTGTTTCCAAATTGAAAGAGATAGAGACATCTTTTACTCGTTTCTTGAATTTTAAAATAGAAATGGTAGAGTCTGGTTTCAGTGTTTTAAAATTAAGTGCCCACGAAATATTCCTAGTTAACGTTAGTTTCCTTAGGGTGTTGTTTTGAGTTTTCTCCGATGGCAACTTTTCCGAAATTCACCCAAGGAATCCCCTCCAATGGGAATCTTGGTCCTTTTCCTACTGTTGGAAATGTTGTTGCTCCTCATATGGCAACGTTGTTCCTTCCTGGGTTAACTGTTGGGTTTCCTGGTTGGTTGTTTTCAACCTCTGTGGTTATGAATGTTCGTGCTACTGTTCAATCAGTTCCTGTGCCTGAAAAACGCTATGTTGATTCCAAGGTGGACCTCTCCCCCCCTTCACCTGTTTCTGTGTCCTCCCCTTCTACTTCGCCTAGTGAAAGTCTGGATTCGAGTAACCATGTGGCTAAGAAGAAGAAGAAGAAGACAAAAAGGAAGAAGTCTAATAAGAGAGAGGCTAAGGCTGCAGCTACTGCTTCTAAAACACCTCATCTTCACAAACCTTCCAACCCTCCGCGGAAAGTTAAGTTCCCTTGCATGATGTGCCAGGGAAACCATCTTCTTCGAGATTGCCCTGGCATTCCCAAGGTGATCGAAGCATGGTACAACGGTTTTCTGTCGTTGCCTTTGGCTTCCGGGAGTCAGGTTGGGGGCACGTCTTCAGCTAGTGTTGGTAAAGCTCCTAAGAAGCAGGGTAAGCTTGCCAATCGTTGTAAGTTGTGTGAAGGGCATCATCCCATTCACCTTTGTTCATATATGGATGAAGCCAAACGAGTTTTGGACAACTCAACTGTTTTTGCACCGTGCCTTCTGGCTGGTTATAAACAACTTTCTTTGAGTCTTGCACCAATTGATCCTACAGTTGGTCAAGGGTCATGCTTGGTCGATCCCGCTCCCCCGGAAATTCAAATTCAGGAATCCGTTCGCGACCAACCATTGGTTGTGGGATCGGTTGATCTGGCCTCGTCTACGGTGCACCAAGTCTTTTCTGTTGAGAGTGAATCTCACATCCCTCAGGTTCTTCTTGTTTCTTCAGATTCTTCAGATTTGGAGAAAGATTCTCTTGTCCCCATACCTCAAGAAGTTGCTCCTCCGCCCCCCTTGATGGAGGTCCCGGATGATACCTCTCCTGACTCCGTGATGGAGGTCGTGGAGGATGCTCCTTCATCTTCCATAACAACAGGGGAAGACCATCTCGGTTCGATGGTACCCTCTCCAAGTAGTTGGGTCGCTTCCTTTGATTGGTGTCGATTTGCAGGATACCACCTTCCGTCTTATGTGCCTTTTGAGATAACGGTACAGACATTTGATCTGGTCGTACCCAACACTATTATAGATGAAGGTGCGTCTGTTAGTATTTTATCCTCAACTACTTGACAAGCTTTCGGTTCGCCACCACTTGTGCTTGTTACGTAGAATCTGTTGGCATTTAACAGAGGAACTAGTCAACCGTTAGGGATCCTTTCGAAGTTTCCTGTTACTTTGGGAGGGAAAACTGTCCACATGGACGTGATGGTTGTTCCTAGCCCCTTGGACTTTAATTTACTCTTGGGCCGCGATTATACTTATGCCATGGGAGCACTTGTCTCCTCCCTCTTTCGTGTGATGTGTTTTCCGCACCAAGGTCGGATCGTGACCATCGATCAACTTGCGTTCTTTGGTCCTAATATGGCAGCGATTCCACCATCATCCCTTTCGAATCTTTATCCGTCGGTTGTGTCATCCCCGCCTCATGTCAATTATGTGGCTACCTGTCTTGTGCCCGTATTCAGTGATAGTGCCGTTGTACATCGTGTGCTGGGGGCATTGGGTCCAGACTTCCAAGATGTTTTCCTTCCATCGGATGGGCAACCCTTGGAAGCTATGACTTCTTATTCATTATGATGAGGTCTATTGGAGCACAGTTCGTTTTCTTGTGTCAAGCTCCTTAAAAATTGAAACAAGCTCTTCAGAGCGTGGTTCATCTGCTTGTGTCAAGCTCTTTAAACCATGAAACAAGGTTTGTTGGGGCACAATTCGTTTTTTGTGTCAAGCTCCTTAAAAAATGAAACAAGGTCATCTGAGGATGGTTCTTTTAATGTCTCAACCTTGTTAAAACAATGAAACACTTTCCTTTGACCAATGGGGCGTGGAGCTTGGAAAGTCATTGGCATCTCGTGTATAAGCTCAGCTGAACTTTTCTCGCACTGAAGGGAAGTCAGTTGAGGGCTTTAACCCCAGCACCATAATGTTTATAAAACGATACTTGAAGGTAATCAAATACTAAAATATATTGTTCCCTTTTTCAAGTCTGGAGAAAATGTGCATTCTAAGGGGTTATATTAAATTTATAGTTACAACTGCGCTTTTCAGAACTTTCCATTGAAATACATTCATATCATACCAACAAACCACCTGATCTAATCAATGTTCATTTACAAGAAAATGTTCCAATTACTGTGGACTTTCTCTGCTCAAAATCATAGTACATTCTTTTCTATTTGTTGAGCACCAGTCAGTGTTTTGATTTTGAATGGCAGTCCTTATTTTGTATTTGAATGAGAGACCTTCACTTATGTAGAAAGCGTTCTATTAAAGTGGAGGCACTTTTGATGATCAATGTGGGAGGTGGCCAACCATATCCAACAGTGTGATAACGAAATTCTTTTTTTTTAAATATTTGCTTTCCGTTGAAATTCTGACGTTTATGTCGGTCATTGGAAGAGCGACGCTATAAACGTCGGAAAACAAACAGCTTTAAACGTCGGAAGGGATAACGTCGGAATTGCGATGATGTTATAAAACCTGATAAACGTCGTAAGACCGACGCTTTAAACGTCGGAATTGCGACGATGTTTTGAAAACCTGATAAACGTCGGAAGATCGACGCTTTAAACGTCAGAAGGGATAATGTCAAAATTGCGACGATGTTTTGAAAACTTGGTAAACGTTGGAAGACCGACGCTTTAAACTTCAGAAATGATAACGTTAGAATTGCGACGATGTTTTGAAAACCTTGTAAACGTCGGAAGACCGACGCTTTAAATGTCAGAAGGGATAACGTCGGAATTGCGACGTTGTTTTGAAAACATGGTAACGTCAGAATAGCAACGTTTTGTTTTCGTCGGAAGAGCGACATTTTGGATAACGTCGGAAGATCGATGACGGTCTGGAAACGTCAGAAAAAGTGTTGCAATTCCAACACTTTATTGAAGTGTCAGAATTGCGTCTCCAAGGCTAACCACATTTTGTCCCACCTCATAGTGTCGCTCTTGTGACACCTATGTGTCGGAATAGCGACGAATTGGCCGTCGGAAATTGTTCTAAATGTGCTAGTATTTGTAACATTTAAAGCAAGGAAACAACCAAAATGTAAGCACAAAACTGTAAAATGCTGGAAATGCCTTAATATAACATGAATACATTAAAACATTAGCAGAAACAACAGTTTACTTATATCATTATGTATCAACAACAATGTAAGTACATGGTACTCCAAAAGGAATTCACTCAAGCCACAAGATGGCTGAAATACACTAATGAAACTTAGCTCTAGAAAGCATAAACTGTTGCTGCTGTAAAATACTGCTATTGGGAAGAAGATCTATGTGAAAGAGGCTGCTGGAGTCCTCATAAATATCCAGGATTATAGCCACGGAATCTACTCAAAAAACCCAGAAATGGTTTGGCCCGATTTTGAGTTTGGAATTTCAGCCCTTTTTGGGTTGCACGTTGCACCCCTTCTGGCTGAGTTACACACTCCCTGGAGACCACTGCTGATTTGGAGCTGAAAGAATGATCTATCTACTTTTATAGCACCCACTCAGCGCCCTGAATGAAGGGTTTGTCCCTTCTCCCTATTCTCAAGCTGAAATCTTGAGTTCTAGCTCCTCCTCTCAAGATGTAGTTGTTGCATACACAACTGTTGGGAAATACTGTTTTGCGTAGGAGGGCTAATGATGTAGCCTGCTGATAGATAATACAATGTTGATCCCTGCTGAAGTGATCCCCGGAGTGAAGGATTAATCCCTCACATGATTCCAAGCTGAGTTGCTTGGAACTTCCTATTCTCCTCAAATCCTCACTGCAGAATTATGCAATTTCTACAAGAGATGTTGTTGCATATGAGAATAGATGGATGGCCTGATGTTGAATATGTCAATGACACTCCTGGAAGAATGCAATTAATCCACAGTGTGAAGGGTTGATCCCTCCACAGGTTTCTCAACTAAAGTACTGAGAAAAACCTTCCAACTCTCAAATCCAAGTTCAAGAATGCGTAATTATTGTAGCTTGAAGGGTAGATTAGAGTGGCTAAAAGTGGCACAGATTGCCAAATGATGAATGTTGCCCAAGAAAACCTTCCGAGGGTAGGCACTCGAAGTCCCCCGTGGGTAAGGGTGGGATTCCCGCTCGGTAACACCCGGTGCTAAACAACACTGTAAACTTAGCTAAAGATATAAAACATGCAAAGAAATGTATTATGACACTCAACAACAAAAATCTAGACTTCCCTTCCTTTGCTACCCTCATCTTCCTTTTATGGTTGTGAGCCTTCCCTAGGTTTAGCCCACCTCTTAACTGCGCTACACATGTGGACTCTAGCCTCCATAAATATTGCGCTATCCTCTATGCTCTCCATCATCGCTGCAATTACTCTCCACTTCCTCCATCATGTATGCATTTAATGCACCACTTCCTCCATCATCTCTGCAATTGCTTCTCCACTATCTCCATCATATTGTATTTATTCCTCCACTATCTCCATCATCTTCCTCATTAATGCTCTATGACCTCCACTCTTTCTTCATTATTATGTTTCTCCACTGGTCCATAATGCTACTCGACTACTCAATTTACCCACATTCAAGGTTTATGGGTCCCTCAACCCTTTTATTTACTTAACTAAATATGAAAAGTAAGAACTCTAATATTCCAATTAGCTGATGGAAAATTTGAAATATTAGAGTCATCCCCGCCAAAATGTTGCTTGTCCTCAAGCAACTGCAAAGGTGGATGCTACATAAATCCATATCCCTCCCAAGTGGCATCTTGATATGGAAGGTTTCCGCATCTGCTCTAATGTGTTATGAATTCCTAACTCCATAGTTGCCTCTCTAAATATTTTAGAGTGGGCTCTATCTGTGTAGCTAGATGCCTTTAATCATTACTGAGTCCCCAAGTGGCAACTATCTGATGTCCAAGAGCCTCTTCTCTGCATGAGATATGTAAAGTGTAGTGGTTCCTTCCCTAAGTGGAAGGTCCCAAATCATAAACTATCTCTCCAACCCATGCTACATCGAGTAGGTTGTGTCTTTCCATGCTCCAATCCTTAGCCCTAGTGGCCTTGCTTGCTCTAAGCATCATCTCAACGTGTGCAAAGTAGGAAATAGATACATATGGATTGACATATGAAATGTCGAACCATACTCTCCCAATAGCAGCGACCACAACAATGCCTCTTGCTTTCGCGCCACCTCGTCTTCATACCAGGTATGGTGGCCATACTCTCCTAACAGAAGCCAATGCAGCAAGGCATCATGTTTCCATCCCACATCATCATCATGCAAGGTATGGGAGAATGTCAATCCATATTCTCCCAAGAGTAACCAGCGCAACAATGACTCTTGATGCCACCTCGCATCATCATAATGCAAAGCATGAAGCAATGATATACTGATTGACATGTAGAATGTCACACCAGACTTTTGTAATAGAAACCAAAATAGCCAGGCTTACTGCTGCCACATCGTATGAGTATCATACAAAGTCCCAAACAATAATATTACCATTGACATGTGATATGTCTTGTGACAGCCAAACTCTCTCAAAAGTAACCAGCGCAAGCATGCCTCAAGCTGTTGTATCTCATCACTATTGTGCAAGGTAGGAAACAGTGATATGCCAATGGACATATAAAATGAAATGTCTTGGCCATACTCTCCCAAGATTAGCTAGCGCGCCATGCCTCCTGCTGTCGCATCACCATAGTACTATTCAAGACATGGAACATAGAAATCTGAAATATCAGGTGGTAACCATACTCATCCAAGAGTAGCTAGTGCAACCATGCTGACCTGTGTCATAGATCTTCAAGTAGCTTTTCAGCCACTTGCCCATTATCTCCATCCATCTATCCAACTGTGGATGATGACTCATATCATGCACCAGCTTGGTATCCGCCCAAGGGAGAATCTCCCTCCAAAAACGACTCATACAATATTTGTCCCCTTCACTATCTATGGCCTTGGGAAGACCATGAAGCATGAAGACATCTCGAAAAGATAATACGGTCATGAGTGAAAAGATGTATTGTGTGAAAATTTCGAAGCAATGTGCATACTTCGATAGCGGATCAATGTCGACAATACCATACTCCATAGTTTGATGAAAATATTTGGACTCCATGATATGTCAAATTGTAGCATCCTTGAGGTCTCTCCATGAGAACCTCTCACCGATGGCCCGATAGAACCTATGAGGTTTTGAATTTGCTGCATGCAAAAACTTCTCTTTGAGTTTTGAGGTGCTCATCAAGAAGGCTCTATCCTGATAATGGAATATGTTATCCATTACATGATGTCTACCATCTACCATCTTCCCATCCAATGCTCATAAGTGAAGCGGTCATCGGAATGCTCAAATAATAATTGGGCTCTCAAATCATCATTGCTCCTCAGTGACAACGTTGTTGATCTCCATGATAGTGCATCTGCTGTCTCATGGCCCTCTTCATACACAATTATGAACTCATCATCCTGCATTGTATCGATACACCGTTGATGCCCCTTCTGCAGCTGCTACTCCTCCTGAAAAAGATGTCGGAGACTATGGTGGTTAGTCTTCACACAAAATCTACTGCAAATCACAAACTGCCGGAATTTGACTAATGCATGCATAATGGCCAATATATCTTTGTCATAAATAGAATACGATAGCTCATGCGACAGTAACTTCTGGTTTTCAAAAGCTATTGTATAGCTATTGTTGCATGAAAAATTGCTTGGAACTTCCCTTTCACCTCAAACCCTCACTGCAAAATTATGCTGTTCCTGCAAGAAATGTTGTTACATAGGAGAATAGATGGATGGCCTGATGCTGGATTTTTCAATGAAACTCATTGAAGATTGCAATGGATCTTGAAGGGCTGATCCCTCCATAGGTTTCTTGGCTGAAGTACTGAGAACAACCTTCCAACTCTCAAACCCAAGTTCAGGAATGTGTAATTCTTGTAGCACTGATTCCCAGATGATGAATGATGCCCAAGAAAACATTCCTAGAGTAGGCACTCGAAGTCCACTCGTGGGTAAGGGTGGGATTCCCTCTCGAGATCACCCGGTGCTAAACAACATAGCAGACTTAGCTAAACAGTTGAAGCGTGCAAAGAAATGTCTTACAACACTCAAAAATAAAAATCCAGACTTCCCTCTTCCTTATTCGCTCATATTCCATTTATGGTTGTGAGCCTTCCCTAGCCTTGGCCCATCTTATAACTGCGCTGAACATGTGGCCACTAGCCTCCATAAAGACTTCGTTGTCCTCCATGTTCTCCATCACTGCTGCAATTAGTCTCCACTTCGTTCATCATGTGTGCATTTAATGCACCACTTCCTCCATCATCTCTGCGATTGCTTCTCCACTATCTCTATCATCTTCCTCATTAATGCTCTACGACCTCCACTCTTTCTTCATTTTATGTTGCTCCACTATTCCATAATGCTACTCCACTACTCAATTAACCCACATTCACACTACAGAAGTGGATTTTTTTCATCTACTAGGTTTATGGGTTCCTCCACCATTTTATTTACTTAACTAAATAAGAAAAGTAAGAACTCTAATATTCCAATTCGCTGATGGAAAATTTGGAATATTACAGCTGTCCCCACCAAAATGTTGCTTGTCCTCAAGCAACTGCAAAGGTGGATGCTGCAGAAATCCATCTCCCTCCCAAGTGGCATCCTCATATGTAAGGTTTCCCCATCTGCTCCAATGTGTTATTAATGCCCAGCTCCATCGCTGCCTCTCTAGAATGTCTAGAATGGCCTCTAGCTGTGTAGCTAGATGCCTCTCCTCATCAATGAGTCCCCAAGTGGCAACCATCTGCTTTCCAAGAGCCTCTTATCTGCATGAGATATGTGAAGTGTAGTGGTTCCTTCCCTAAGTGGAAAGTCCCAACTCATAAACTATCTCTCCAACCTATGCTACATGGAGTAGGTTGTGTCTCTCCTTGCTCCAATCCTCTACCCCGGTGGCCTTGCTTGCTCTAAGAATCATCTCAACATTGTGCAAAGTAGGAAATAGAGACATGGATTCACTTGTGAAATGTCTAACCATACTCTCCCAAAATCAGCGACCACAACAATGCCTCTTGCTGCCACACCACCTCATCATCATACCAAGTATGGTGGCCATACTCTCCTAACATAAGCAGCAAGGCTTCTTGTTGCCATCCCACATCATCACCATGCAAGGTATGGGAGAATGTTAATCCGTATTCTCCCAAGAGTAACCAACGCAACAATGACTCTTGCTGCCACCACACATCATCATAATGCAAAGCATGAAGCAATGATATATTGATTGACATGTAGAGTGTTACACCAGACTTTCGTAAAAGAAGCCAACATATTTTTTGAAAAGCTTCCCAGATTATCCACAGTATCAAGGAACATTTGTCGAAATTTCGAATCCCAACGGGGATCCATCTTCAGGGCAATTGAATGAAGAATTGGAAGAAGGGTTTTTTAGGCCATTAATAGTGAAGAATGATATGACAAGAGCTAACCAAAGTTATTGATTTTTATTTTATATATAAATTTTTATTTTATTATTTAATTTAATTCCAGAAAACCAATATGTAATAATTTTATTTCCAATTTTTAATAATTTTATTTCTAATTTTATTTAATAATATGAACTAATTTTAATTTATTTAAATGTTATGTGATAATATTTATAATTAATTAGTATTTAATAAACTAATTATGTATTAATATTAATATTTATTTACTAAATAAATATTAATCAAGTAAATAACTAATTATTCTGTTATATAGTTACTAATTTAGTTAATTGATCTATTTAATTTAGGATAAAATACATTTAATAAAAACCAGAATTTTTTTAGAGATGGTTATTAATATCACTAATTGGTATAAAAATAAACTAATTATTTACTAATTAATATTATCATTTATTTAAAGATGTAAATAATTATTAATAAAGTAAATAATTAATTATTTTTATGTTATTAATTATGTATATTTAATCTAATAATTAATATTATAGTTAATTTATGTTAGGGGATGAATTAGGGGATAAATTAGGGTTATAGTAGTTACTAATAATAATTATTAATTAATTAATTAAGTTTTACTTTTTTAGACAAAATAAAAATTAATGAATGAGAATAATTATTAAAAGTAAGAACTTTAATTATTAAAATGACATTTAGAATTCAAAAGAAGAGAAACATACCTGAGACCTTGATGTGAAATGTGTGAACTAAATATTTCTTATACAGAGATAAACAATAGGGGCTTTTACTGGTTATTTCGCCTTTCAAAGAAAGGATGAAACCAGAAGCTTCTGGCCCTTTTACTGGCTCTGCCTAAAGAAATATGAAGTAAACACTAAAATGATCTGGCAATGAAAGTATTTGTTTTATGATTGTAAAGTATTCATTAACCAATATTATGTATGAACAAGCATGTCAAGGTGTTTTTCAATGGAAGTAATGTGGTTCGTGTTAGGTTCCGTGACTTGGTTAGTCGATTGGCTAGCCAAATGACGATGTAACATCAAACCAAGCTTCGGATCCACTTAGTTATAAGGAAACTGGTCCTTTAAATCCAGTCGGAGCCACCATCCCAAACGGAAAAGGAGTTGTCTTAAGGTCCCGACCGGGTGGTTTTCCCCCAATGTTTGAAGCAGAGATTTTCTAGGCTTCAACATGTCCACCACATGGTTCATCATGACATGCCTTAAGGATCTCTGGCATCTCATCTTCTCGAACACATCTTTTGATAATGAAATCTGGACCTGTTTTTTATAACTCATTAGCAATCGATGAATATTTTTCATTTTCATAAATGATCTTTCTTTTATCTCTTGTATTCATAATTGAAGGAAATTTTCCTGAAACTAGATAGTTAGCAATATCAGCAAACCAAGGAGTTTGAGTGGTAATTGCAAAGAGATATTCATCAGGGAATTTGTCTTCAACTAGAGTATTGTCTTTAATGTTTTGGAGTATAGATAGGAAATCAGCTACTGTATTTTGTTTCCCAGGCCTATCTAGAATGGTGATGTTAAACCCTTGTAAAAGCAATAACCATATTGTGACTCTGCCATTAGTAATTGATTTTTTCATTAAGTACCTAATTGCAGAATGGTCTGTGTGAACAAAAGTTTCATAGCATGTTATATAGTGTCTAAATTTATTTATGGCATGAATGATCTGAAATTTGTGAACAAAATATTTCTTATACAGAGATAGACAGTAGGGGCTTTTACTAGTTATTTCACCTTTCAAAGAAAGGATGAAACAAGAAGCTTCTGGCCCTCTTACTGGCTCTGCCTAAAGAAATATGAAGTAAACACTAAAGCGATCTAGCAATGAAAGTATTTTTTTTTCTGATTGCAAAGTATTCATTAACCAATTTTATGAGTGAACAAGCAAGTTAAGGTGTTCTGCAATGGAAGTAATGTGTTTTGGAATGAAACAAATATGTTTTGATCACTGTATAAGTATTTATGTGTTAAGAGGAATTATTTAAAATTACTGTTTAAAGTGTTATACTCTGGAAATAAGTAGCAAGAATTCATAGCATAATAACAAACATCTGATAAAGCAATTCACCCCTCTCTTGGGCTACATCTGCTAGGTCCAAAAGCCTCCCAATGAGCTTTTCCCTTCTCTATTAATGCTCAAAATACATTTTACACCATGAATAAAGCCTCAAAAGGCTAAAATAGCTGCATAATCAGAATCAGAGTGCTAGAAACAGTAAAAATTGACTATTCATTCACCTCAAACAGATGAACATAGCCCAATACAACTGATCATTCACAAGGCCCTGGTGGCTCCACAAGCAATTCCGATGATAAAACCTCTAACAAAATGCCCTGATGGATTTGCAACCTGTTCCAACAGCTTTAGAATGTTCCAATACCCCCAAAACAAAAACAAATTCGCTCTAATTGGACTTCCCTAGCCCAAGTTATGACCAAAACTGACTTTCCCCAGTTAGGGCTAGGAAAGCTCCACCAAATCTGGTGGAACTCCAGTTAAGCCTGACAATTTAGGGGCGGCCACCAGAATAGGTAGAATCCGCCATAACACCGCCAGTTATCGGGGGCTTAAGTTAAGGGCCACGGGTCATGTGACCGCACCCGTCAGCCAATTCAACGAGAGACTTGAGTTATGTGTGGGTTCTTTTAATGTTGAACCATATATTAAAAACCATGCCGAGATTCATGTGACCATGACCCATGAACTTGTTACGTGCCAATTGTTTCAGCTCTCGGTTCCGGCAGATGGTTTTATGCTGAGGGGGCTGGCCCCCTTTCGAGGCTCGCCCAAACCAACTCAAACCTTATATATGACTTCGCGACCATGGTTATTAAGAACCACTCGTGATCCGTTGGTCGGGCCGCCAGGTTGCCTCTGCCCTGATCCGGGGTCGACTCCCGTCCGCGACACAAAATTTTGATAAACCATTCGTTTGACCCTTGGTGCCACGTGGTAGCCTCCGGGCTGGCCATGTGGTGCCCTGTAATTGGCTGCCTCCATAGAATATTCTGTGGAATATTCCATGGAATATTCCCAGAATATTCTGTGGAATACTCTTTTTTTAATAATTTTTTAAATATGGTCAAACTAAGTCAAATAACTTTCTCATACAGCATCCGTTTTCAGTGCCATTCGTGGCTACAAGATCGTTTTTCCAAGCTCTTTCCTGTCGTTATGGTTTGGACCATTTCTAAGCAACTAATTGTTTGAGCATTTTTCCACTAAGGACTTGATCACCTGATCAATGAACAACAACTAAGAACTCTTTTTCAGTTACAGTACAGTTCAACTCGAAAGGAGTTAAATTTTTACTTGTATAATAGATGGCATAACGAATCAGGTCTTTTTGTCCCAATATAGCTCCTAAAGCTGTATCTGAGGCAACTGTTGAAATATGAAAAGGTAATTTCCAGTTAGGTCCCCCTAAAATAGGTGCTTCAGAAATTTTTGTTTTCAGGGTTTCAAAGGCTAACTGGCAGTCATAATTCCAATTGAATTCACAGTGTTTGGTGAGTAATTTCAAAAGTGGAGATGCTATCTTGGTGAAGTTTTCTATAAATCTCCTATAATACCCTGTAAATCCTAGAAAACTCCTAACATCTTTTTTACAACTTGGAACTAGTAGGCTAGAGATGACTTCAAATTTTGACTTATCAACTTTGATCCCCTCTCTTGAAATGTGATTTCCTAGAACAATCCCTTTAGTAAACATCATAAAACACTTTTCACGACTTAATGAAAGATTTTATTCTTTACATCTCTTTAGAACTTTTTCCAAGTTTGCTAATGCTTCTTCAAATGTGTTTCCATAGACTATGAAGTCATCCATGTATACCTCTACACAGTAATGTATTAGATCTGAAAAGATTCCTAATACGGCCCTTTGGAATGTTGCAGGTGCATTGCACAATCCAAATGGCGATACTCGGTAGGCATAGGTACCCCAAGGATAGGTAAATGTGGTCTTTTCTTGATCCTTAGGTGCTACTTGAATTTGATTATAGCCACTGAACCCATCCAAAAATGAAAAGTACTTCTTGCCTGCTAATGTGTCTAACACCTGATCTATGAAAGGTAAGGGAAAATGGTCTTTAAGAGTATATTTTTTCAGTTCTTGGTAATCAATACATACCCTCCATTTTCCATTCTTATTGGGTACAATCACCAAAGGAGAGACCCACTCACTATCTGAAATGGGATAAATAAAATTGAGATTTAACAATTTCTACAATTCTTCTTTAACAATCTCCCTAAGGTTTGGATTCATCCTTCTCTGAGGTTGTCTGATTGGTTTACAATTTTCCTCTATATAGATATGATGAGTGCAAGTCTTAGGATTGATCCCTTTCATGTTAGTGTACTCCCAAGCATATGTAGAATAATGTCTCTGAAATGTTTTGACTAGCTTTTCTTGTTGAAACTTCTTTAGGTTTTTGTTTATGTTTAAGGTTTTTCCTGGGAATATTCAATTGTAGAGCTGCCAAATTATTCCATGGAGTAAAGAGACATCTATCTTGATGGTAAGATCTCAATGTTAGATTCTTCTTGAAATTTCTCTTTTTGAAATTCTGTAGAAGATTTATAATTTTCCAAAGTATTCAGAATCTGACTATCTTCACTAATTTCTGAAATTGTCAAGAGAGGTCGTATATCTTCTTCATCATCAATCCATTGAGTATCATCTAATTTTGTGATTGTTCTTTCTGTAGGATACAAGGTAAATTTCTTGGTTGAACTTCCATCAGAGATGTACATATCACCAGATCTATAGCTAATGAAATCATCATCTGTAGCTAACCAAGGTCTTCCTAATATAATAGGATGTCCTCCTAAATCATTTTTAGGAGTTAGGATCATAAAATCCACAGGATAATCCCAAGAATATAAGGACACTAGAATGTCTTCTATTATCCCATCTGGTTTGATCATAGATCTATCTGCTAATTGTAGCAGTGTGGGTGTAAAAAGAAGATTAGGAAGTTTTAGTTTTTCCATGATTTGTCTACTCATGATATTGATTTCTGCTCCTAAATCAAAAAGTGTGTTTTGGATTTCAATTCCATTGATGTGTATTCTGACAACTGGATTTCCTAGGTCTAGATACTTAGGAATGGCAATCTTACCCATCATTATATATGCTATTTTTCCTACCAGTTTTATTTTATTTATATCTTTAATTCTTTTTCCTGTTTTTTTCGTACTCAACTCCTTTATTGTTTTTTCTAAGATTGGAATTTCCTTGATAGGTTGTAATAATGGAATCTTAATACAAACATTTCTTAACTCATCTAGGAAATCATAATTAGGCATCATAATTTGTTTTTCTACACCCCTATCAATTTGTAATATTTCTTGAAAAGGAGGTGTAGAAGTAGATGTTGATGGCTGCTCTAATGTAGGAGTTGAAATTATTCGCTCTTTCTGTTATTATTTTTCAATGTTTTGGTCTTGAAAATATGTTTTTCCCTCAAGAATTTTATTTACCCGTAGAGAATCTTCCTCAGAATTGTTTTTCTCTTGTATAATTACAGAAGGTTTCTTCTTTTCAAGTATTCTTCCAGACCTAAGTTGAACATCATTAGGGTCTAAAAGAGTAATCAAATAAGTTGGGAATTGTTGACCTTCTATCATATATGTATTCTAAGGGCTTTTATTGTTGGGGTTTGGTATTGGCTGGGAACGCAATTGATTTTCTTTCTGAGGAAATGGTAATGGAAGTGGTGGATTTTGATTCTGGTTTTGATGTTGTGGATTCTATTGAGGACTTTGTTGTGGGGGAAAGTTTGAATATGAGGGATAAGAAGGTGGATATTGATAATTCTGGGAGAATCTTCCATAAGGATTTTGTGCTCCTTGTGTCCAAGGTTGAGATTGATTTTGAAATTGGGGCCAAGGTTTCTACCAAGAATTCCAATTTGGTGGGGGTTTATTATACATTTGATTATTAAACCCATGTGTCTGAGGTCCCTGCCAAGGTATTCTAGAGACAAAGTTAAGAGATTTTGTGGAATTTGTGGATGTTTCTTCTTGAAAGACTGCCTTAAGACCAGGGAGTGAAGGACAACTCTTTTTCTCATGTTTTTTTGAACAAATTGCATAAGTCTCTATTAATTTTGCATCTAAAGGACACTCTCTCAAGGCATGCTTTTTCCTACATTTGGGACAAAATATTGCTAAGGCATCAGTTTTGGCTTTTTGCTTATTTCGTAACTTAAGGGTGTCTATTTGTTCACTAAGACTCCCTAGAATGTCAAATTTAAATTCATCAACCATATTACCTATTTCTGCCCTACTTACTGTTCCATCTGTAGATTTACTTGCCCTTGCAAGAGCAGGGTCTCTTGGTCCTTTTATAATTTTAGATTTTCCTCTTGAAATATTGATACATAACTCAGCTATATTAGGTAATGGAAGCTGAGATATGTCCCCTTTTCCCATCATATTGATGTTATCTATCCATTCATCTCTAAGAGAGCTTTCAAATTTTCTTGATCTAGGGTTTCCATTTTTGCCCTCTTGATGTTATAATTAAATCTTTCCAACAATTCTTCTAAACTTTCATCCTCTTTTTGCATCATCTTGAACACTTATTCCTTATGGTTGAATGGTATACAGTAATCCAAGTATCTCTGTAGAAATTCTCTCTTCATATCATCCCATGTCCTAATAGATCTATTGATTAAACTCATAAACCATTTTAATGTTGCTCCTTTCAATGTCCTAACTTTTTGAGCATCTTGTAGATAATCATAGGTTCTACATAGAACTTCAAATTCAAATAAGAAGGTTTCAAGATCCTCACTTTTTAGTCCATGAAAGTTTGGAAGAATAGAAGGTGAGATGTTTTTCATAGTTCCATTAGTCTCTTCATCTACAATAGGGAATCCAAAAGAACTTCCAATTTCCCTTCTACCTCTTCCTCCTTCTGCATTTCCTCTTCCTCCTTCTACATTTTCTCTACCTCTTCCTCTATCTCCTCCTCTTCCTCTACCTCCTCCAAATAGTGTATGTTCTCCATTAAAGACTTCTCCTTCCCATTCTTCTGCCATGATAGACTCTTCTGAACTGATATAGGGTTCAATTGGAAGAGCTAGTTGTTCTACTAGTTCTTCTATTAAGGGTATATTGAAGAAATAATCCTCTTCTTCCTCTTCACTAGGGATTTGTAATTCTTCTGCTGGAATATATTCCCTTGTGGAAGTGAAAAAGGTTATCCCTTCTGTAGGATTCCTTGGATCTTCTTCCTCTAGAATTTCTTCAGTGGATGAAGTGGGGGATCTACCTGATGGGATATCTGATCTTGAGACTTCTGGAAGCCTATGACCAGTATAGTATGGAATGTGAGTTTGGGTTGGGGGTGTGCTACTTCTTGGTCTTGGTGGAGTGAGTGGAGTTGTGGGAATTAAACTTCTTCCTCTTACAAATCCACCCCTAGAATCTCTTTCTCTATGCATATCATTGTTTTTGGGAAATAGGAAATAAGGCTACCTACTTATACCTCCCCGTCAATGGCGCCAAAAATTTTAGTCAATTCAGTGTCCTAAATTGATAGCATAAATTATCGACCAGGGCTTGTAAACTGATGAGGTATACTTGCACTATATGTGCCTAAATATCCTTATTCTTATTTCATTGTTTTCAGTGTTTTGTTGATGTTTTTGAGTTTTGTTATGTTTAGGTTTTAGTATGTTATTCTATGTTCAAAGGATGACATCAAATCTATGACAAAAAGGAAAGAAAAGGGTACCTCAGACTCAAAACATAGTGTAATTGTAATTTCTGTCCCTAATTAGGAAAATGATGAAAAACGGAGCATTCTAATCCATGGATGTCCTAGCTTGCAAATGAACATAAATGTAACTCAAGACATTATATTTCGACCTGATCCTTTTAGTTAGAGGCTTGTTGGAATAGTTTATGGAAGCGATTGAATTTGAATGTGATGAGGATCTTCCTAAAAACAGAAAGCAACTTAGAATATTATATTGCAATCTTATTCATATAATAGAGATATTTTGGAACAGCTTGAGAAGAAAATTCCTATAATATGCTAAGGATATCCTATGAATATTTGAACTACTTATGACATTACAGCTAGATCTTGTTCATCAGCTAGAGATTTATTAGAAGATATTATTGAAGGAGACTAGATATAACAAAATAAGGATCTTCTAAACAAAAAGTAACCCACAGTATTACAATTAGGTCTTTTCTGTGATTTAGATATTTATTGGAACATTTTTGAGAAAAGATTGCTTGTAACAATATGAGGATCTTCTATCTAGTTGCAGAACAGGAAATGCTAATTAACTCAATTTAGTACAACCAAATCTCATTCGCATAATAGTGATATGTTGGAAAATCTTTTAAGAAAAAGAGTGGCTGTAGGATACTGAGGATATTTTAGTCTAAATGACAGAGCTAAAGTGTTGGTAAATCAAGATGTCACAATTAAATCCATTCATTAAATAGAGATATGTTGGAAAAGCTTTGAGAAAAGACCAATTATAACATCATGAGGATCTGTTAGTTAAAAAAATAGTGCAAGTCATAATACTAAAAGTTATGAACTCAGAAAACTGTCTAAGTGAAAAATATAACAACACCGAATAAAAAGCTACTTATCTAGAAAGCATGTAGAAGCCTCCTTAGATAGCAGGAGCCCTCTGCTATCAATTTGGCATGAAAATCTTTAACTCCTCAAGTTTTTCTTCAATACAACATCAAAGTTATGCTTCTTCTTATTATCAAAAATACTTCGAAACAGAGTATCATAGCCTTGGAAAATTAAAATTTATAGGCAATTACATAACTGATTATTGAATGAAAGTAGGCACAGGTGTATTCTAAAGTCAAAATCAAACTAAAACTCCTTTTTAGGACTCATGCTTTGCTGAAGGAAAATTAAGATTCCTTATCCTTATAGAATTCTGCTTCTCGGACTTTTGGTTTGACCACGTACATAAGCATCTCCAGTTTTTGATTCAGCCTTCGTGGATGACAAGGAACGATGTAGGAAAGATTTAGAATGTAACCATATACTCCTTTTTTTCAGTGACACCTGTAATATATTCAAACACCAAAATGGCTACGGAATGTGTAACTGGCTATAGAATGATTGCATTATGTAGCTAAAACTGCTCAAAAATCATTAAGACAACAAAACCATAAAAGTACAACAGGTTAGTCATTGCATGTATTCCTTAAGTGATTTTAATCATCTTATTGATCTTTAGGTCTATAAAATGAAAAAAGGAATGATAAGATGAAGTGGAATTTGGCAAAGGAGAAGACACTTTTAGGGCTCAACAACTTATATGCTCCTTGAATCTTCTAGACTGATATTCATATTCTTGGAGATAGTCACCAAGAATCTCCACTTTTGGTGTTTCTCCTTGTGCTTCTTCTCTTGCCAAGAATGTAGGCATGCTACAACATTGTAGATATGATTGTGTATATGAATGATCACACCCATAATATGAAGAGCTGGGGATTTATTCATCTGCAAATATTCTTGAGGTATATTCATGTATTTCCCTCCTCATTCCCTTCATTTCTCTTTTAAGCCCATGCATAGTTTGGAAAAGATTTTTTGAGAACTCCTTCCCTTTCATTCCTCCAGATAAACAGGTTTTATCCTTGTTTTCTTTGTCATGTATGTAATAAAACTTATTTTGTCCTTTCTTTAGATACCTCTTCACTCTGTCAGTAATAGGCTCTTCTTCTTCAAATGACATATTGGCTTCTTAGAAAGCACAGGATGTGCCAAGATGATGCTATGATACCACTGTAGTATTCCCAAATAGGGAATGCAGCAATACTAGACAGATATGCAGAAAAATAACATAGATCATCTAAGATACAACAGGAGGGTAATAAGGAGACCTTTCAAATGTATTTACAGTAGAAAAATAGATGTACAATGAGGCCCATAAGATGAATAACTGGAAATACAAGTCACCAATGAGAGAAAATCCTCAAAAAGAGGTGTTGCAACCGTGTATATAGACTCAAAAAGGCTTGACAACATTATTTTATTAGGTTGCCACAGCTGTTGATTACATTTTAGATCTAGAGAAAACAAGTGCATGAAAATTCAAATCTATAACAAATCCATACACTATATAGGCTCTTCTTCAAAATCCCCTTGGGGTTTTCAACATTACACCATGTACATGAAGTAGATCTGAGATATAAGTCTACAGATCTGTAGAAATATTCAAAAACTCAGAAGTATTCACATATGATATGATATGAACAAGGAATAGATCTCCTCCAATGGATCTCCAAAGTGTAGGGTAGATCCCCAACACTTGAAAAAAAACTCTACATATGGTATGCCAAAATACCCTACAACAGCACCTACAGGAATAACGTAGATATGGAAGTAAAATTGCGTTGTAGGGTTTAGAAAATGGTTATCCAGATGCCAAGATCTGAAAATGAAGCCCAATACATCCAATACTCTCCTCCAAATGGAATAGAAGTCTTCTCCACTGAAAAGGAGCACTAAAATGGTCTCCATCTGCAAATCCCCAACACTTGAAAACAAACACTACACATGGTATGCCAAAAGACCCTACAAAAGAACCTATAGGAATAACGCAGATATGGAAGTAAAACTTCGTTGTAGGGTTTAGAAAATGGTTATCCAGATGCCAAGATCTAAAAATGAAGCCCAATACATCCAATACTCTCCTCCAAATGGAATAGAAGTCTTCTCCACTGAAAAGGAGCACTGAAATGGTCTACATCTGAAGAGATCTAGCCTCCACTTGCTGCAGCTTGCAAAGACAACCAAACACACAACATGATCTTCATTTTAGTTGAAATATGAAGCTTGGCCTTCAACCAGATAGTGGAAAATACAATGAAAAATCTTCCAAGGTGCCTCTCAAGGAAAGAGGTGGGATTCCCGATCAGGAACACCCAGTGCTAAACAACACTATTCTCAGCTAAACAACAAGAGAATGATATATGTCTAAACAGATAATATAATCAGAAATATAATCTCATAAAAAACCTTATAATGTTTCCATCCTCTTCCTTTTATAAGTTAAGAGCTTGCAAACCCTAAACCACTTCCAATGAGATCGCTCCTTTCTCACCAAGCATCTCCATCTAAAACTGTGTTATGTCTCATTGATGGCCACTCCTCCATGACAACGTTGTAGATTTGGTCAAGTTTCACCCAGTAAAAATGTCCAACCAATTTTCACACCTAAGGGTGCTTGATTTAGTAGCCAAGATTTAGCCTTTTTACATTTGGCATTGATTTATTCATGATTTAGGAGTATTATGTACCTCCTTTACACTAATTGAATATTCCAATTAGCTTAGGACTAATTGGGAATATTACATCAATCGTCTGGAAGCTCTTAGGTTTTCATGGCTGGAACGAAACCTATAGCCATCACTAAAAGATCGAAATATTACCCCAATCCATCCAAGGCTCCTCTGGAATTGAAAGTTATAGATCAACCTTCATCTTCCATGCCCCCTACCTCTGGTCCTCTCCAGATTGAGAGACCCAGTAGTGACTCCATCATTCGACCACCCCCAAAAGTTGTTCTTCGGAAATCATCTTATAATCTGAATGTGAGAGTTTCACAACACTACAATATTGTATAGGATCTAGCTCAAGCACCTTTAGCGATGTTGGCTTTGGAGGTCCTTTAGTCATTTCCATCACAACGGAGGGCACTACTGTCTTCTATTGGAGGGATTGATCCTGTAGATTCTAATCTCATTACTTTCAATCTTGAGAATTTCGTTCCTTGCTTCCCATCTCAGGTAGATTTTCTGATTCAAGTTACCATCATGGGAAATAATATTCATAGGACTGTCGTTGATGAAGGCACTTCGACCTGCATCATGTCTATCAAATGTTGGAAATCCATCGGCTCTCCCCCATCGATTCAATCCTCGAATACCTTTGAATCTTTCGATGGTAGAGCTTCTCGGCCGTACGATATTCTCAAATCATTTCCCATCCTGTTGGAGGGAAAAACGGTAACCATGGAGTTTGAAGTGGTAGACACCAACATGAACTATAATCTCCTTCTTGAACACAATTGGACGAACGCTATGGTTTGCATGGTCTCCACCCTTTTTCTTGTCCTCTCTTTCCCTCATCAAGTAAATATTGTGACTGTCGGTCAATCGGATTTCTTCTCCTCTGATTCTTCAATAGGAAACATTTCGTATGTTGGGAAGACTGCTACCCCTTATGAGAACATCGAGTCGGGTATATACAAAGACTCATCCCTTATGGGAATTTTTCCACTCCCATCTTTGAATGTTGCCTTCGTCAATATGATTTCTTCTGGTCACGATCCATGGATTGTTCCCAATCCCATGCAGCTCGAGAGTTTTGGTGATGTCATGCCTCTAAGCCTGGCTGAGAAAATGTATCAAATTATTCTCATGGATTCTAAGGTTGCATCTGGATCCAACGACCCTTTGGTTTCCTCTCTAAAAACTTATGTACAGTCTCCTTCATTTTTTTCTTGGGAATCTTGTGATCCCTTGAATGAGACTTTCCCCACCAACGAGAGTATCGTGGAGGTAATTTATCTTGAAGAAAATCCATGGGATGATGGACATCATCATTCCTCATTTCTCCTAATCTCAGGTGACATCTCCACCTGTCTATAATCCCATGCTTTTTTTTTACTGACTGACCCATTTTGGAATCTGACCTTGATTCTTTAAGTGTTTTCCAAAGGGAACATGGGGAATATTACTCCACCCATTTCGATCGACATCTTTGCGATTGTTGAGAATGTATTTGTTTGGGTTTCTTGTTCTCCCCATGAGCTCGATATTTAAACTTCTTTCCTCAAAATCATGACCCACCCAATCCCTTTGACCCTATTCTCACCATTTGGTCACTTGCCTATGTGGGAATTATTTCCATTCTTCGTAACCCTTACTCAACCAGGAGGCATGGGCACTTCACTATTGATGTGAATCTTCTCACAAAATTGACCGAGCTAATGCCTACACACAGTATCAAAAATAGAACCATGAGTTATTTATGTTAATCATAACAGAAATCAGTCATCTGAGTTCATTGTTGAACTATATCTGAAAAATATTACGCTTAATCATGAGTGTGATACTTTTTACATTAGTGTTTTATTCATTAGTGTGCTTTGATTGGATTTTTGGTGTGATTGTTTTCTTTGCAGACATGTTTCCTCTGCTCACCTTGCGTTCCACTTGGTTTGCAGATATCTTCAAATCATTACATTCATTTTCTGATGGCACTTGTCGTAGCACACAGAACCTATTTTTCGCAACATGAGCATTCTTTTCCCCTGATGGCGAGTTGATTAATTTACAAGGAATTTGTTTGGGTCGAAAAACTAAAAATATTTTTTAATATAGCTCGTTAATCGAGCTATTATCAGATTCCATTGATCTCAGGATTATGGATTTGGTTATTAACTTATACTCACAACTCGTTGTGCTACAACTAAATGGTCCGTATTCTGTGCGAAATCCTCAAATTTTGCGTAATATGTAATTTCATGTTAGATTATTGAAAACATTTTTTTATTTTATCACATATCAAGATATTCCAAGATGTTTAAACACATTAACAGATACATTAGCAAATCATGTATTAGATAGACATTTGCGCAATATGTAAAAACACCAAGACATCATTATGGTACACAAGTCGTCGTAGAAACATGCATATATATATATATATATATATCGGGTTTGTCGAGTTTGTTACATCCAAAATCTCACAAAATATGTGTTATGCTACAAAAATGGCTCTCCGAGCCTACATCAGTGCAAAAAATGTAAAAAAAGGGTTGTTATCTTCCCATGGGATTAGAGATTTAGTTATTAACTTAGACTCATAACTCATTGTGTTACAATTAAATGGTCAGTATTCTATACGAAATCCTCAAATTTTGCGTAATATGTATTTTCGTGTTAGATTATTGGAAAGACATTTTTATTTTATCACATATCAAGATATTCCAAGATGTTTAAACACATTAACAAATACATTAGAAAATCATGTATTAGATAGACATTTGCGCAATATGTAAAAACACCAAGACATCATTATGGTACACAAGTAGTCGTAGAAACATGCATATATATATATATATATATATCAAGTTTGTCGAGTGTGTTACATCCAAAATCTCACAAAATATGTGTTATGTTACAAAAATGGCTCTCCGAGCCTACATCAGTGCAAAAAATGTAAAAAAAGGGTTGTTATCTACCCACGGGATTAGAGATTTGTTTATTAACTTAGACTCAAAACTCGTTGTGTTACAATTAAATGGTCAGTATTATGTGCGAAATCCTCAAATTTTGCGTAATATGTATTTTTCATGTTAGATTATTGGAAATACATTTTGATTTTATCACATATAAAGATATTCCAAGATGTTTAAACACATTAACAGATACAATAGAAAATCATGTATTAGATAGACATTTGCGCAATATGTAAAAACACCAAGACATCATTGTGGTACACAAGTAGTCATAGAAACATGCATATATATACATATACATACATACATACAGACACACACACACACACACACACACACACACACACACACACATATATACATACATATACATACACACATGCACACACACACACACACACACACACACACACACACACACACACACACACACATATATATATATCAGGTTTATCGAGTGTGTTACATCCAAAATCTCACAAAATATGTGTTATGTAACGAAAATGGCTCTCCGCACCTACGTCAGTGAAAAAAATGTAAAAAAGGGTTGTTATCTGCCCACATACTGGTCATGGTAGCAGGTGACTGCTCGAATCACTCACCAGAGTAATCAATGTTCTCTTCCCGAAACCCTGATTATATGTCTCTGGAGGTGCAGAGGAATCTCATCGAAGGTAGCATACTATGGGATGCCTCTCATAAGGCCAACCAATTTCTGCTCTATCTCAGATAGTGTACCTACTCCCTCTTAATAAGGAACATCCTCTACCAAGTGCGCTACCCTACGCACAATAGGTGACATATCGGGTAGTCTCTTAGGACCCATATCTGTAAAAACATCATAAGTTTACGTTTCATAATGCATAAAAAAAACATTCAAAAAGTAAAAAATGTTAAAGAAACAATTTTTACCTGCATCGGTCCACTGTGTTTCTAGTGGAATAGGAAGATATGGATCTCCTCTGAAGCCGATGCTGACATATGCATAGTCTTCAACCACGATGAGTTGATGATACAGCCAATTGAAAAGGTTGTCGGGAAATGCATATATTTTCCCCCACCCTGTCGGGGCATGATATTGCACCAACTCATCAACCTCGAGTCCCTTGGGGTTGGATCATGGATATCTAACCACTAGTACTGAAACAATGGTAATCGCTCTAAAAATAAGGTCACCAGAATGGACCCATACCCAAATTGTTTCAGCCACCTTGTCTTGCACTTGGTCAACTGGATCTTCATATTGGCCAGTAACCCCTTGCACTAGTTAAACATTTCTGGGGAAAACAATCCACCGTGTAATGGAAATAAGATCTTGTTGCCTCATGAAACGCTTGGACTCCTACCACTCTAGTTATTCAATGAAGAATTGTGTGCAAGGGAAGCACTCTGATAGAAAAATATCTACCTTCCCACTCTTATTTTTTCGAGCCCCGGGACAGTGTCTCTGGATGAGCATGTTGGTACTCTCAACCCCTGCCCGAGGTCTAGAGAGTTAAATTCTTTCTCATCTCCCAGACAAACTAGTAATGAAATATATGTCCATCACATCTAGTTCTAATGCCTGGTCCCCGATGAAAAATATTTGTCGGTCCATGTCCCATAAACCAATCAAATATTGGAGCAGCTCCAACTGAGCTCTCAGCCCTAATGTTTGGAAACATTCCAACAAACCACAATCATGCAATGCATTAACGCAATTTTGGTCTTGCAATGCTTGTTGGTCTTCGACCTCATGGCCTCGTTCTTTCTATTAAATAGGCATCTCTGTAGAAAACACCTGCAAAACATGTTTAAAAGAAATTTTAAGAGAATTCACCAAAGTAATTTTGGAAATTATCCATAGATATGAGTGGAATTCTTGTTTCAAAATTCTCCCCGTGGTCAGTATGATTGTCTGAATTATTTTGGCCTTGGTGGTGCGCTGCCCTAAAGGGCTAAATGCGACCAGTGCGACCCCGATAGCCTGAAATCGTGTTGGTCACAAGCGATTTGAGGCTTGAAATCCATCCCCCAAGACTCCCTATTTCTAAAGAAAAATGATAAATGAATGGAATTAAAATGAAGAGGAGGCTTAGAGCTCTTACCTGACACTGACGGATCGACGAATGGTGTGCCGAGCTATTCTCTTTTTTCTGTATTGGACTGAACCAATAAATGTGATTTTTTAAAAACAACAGGAGAGAGAGGTATTTTAACACTCGATATTTTTTTTTTTTACTATGTCAGTTTTCAAGACCAGAGCCATCAACCACTCAGCCATTGTAATGTTCCCAATTGGGGAAATAAGCAATATTTGAAAAAAAAATGGTTATGAAGAATCACATAATGTCATAAAATATGTTTAATAACAAATCCTTCAGTTGATACAACAACAACAACCTTATACAGCGTTTTAGGGGCAAAAAGGTGGGGAAAAGTGATGATTTTTGCCCTAAAATGTGTATATTCATATATCTGCGTGAAAATAATGGTGGGAAGCGGTTTGATATGATATATTTTGTCACGAGGGAATTATTCTCCGAATTTCAGCTTAAACAAGTGACTCTAGCTTAGTTAAACATCTCCTTCTTCCCAAACTAGGCTTTAAAACCCTGATTTCCCAAGACTTGGAGTATGCAGACTTTTCTGAAGCATAGAGAGAGTATTTTCTGAAATGGTTTCTGCAAAAAATGAAGTAAGAGGTCTTATATACAACTTATATCAATCACATAGCAATGAAATGGAATTTTAAACACTTATACAGTAGAAACAAGACTCCCAGCAACATTTCTGGCAAAATGCATGAAATAAGAAATACTGCAGAAAATAACACAATTGCTGCAACTCTGTATTAAAATTTACTGAATAAATAATATAATGGATTAATAATACATAAATAGGGCCAAAGGCCTCTCTAACAAAACTCTTGGAGGTAAATAAGCACCTCCTCTTCAAGAAATAACACAAATTCAAAGGATGCAATACTGCAGTTGCTACCTTTGCATGAAGGACGCAGTTTCTAAAGATGAATGTGCTGTAGCTGAATGTAGAGGAATGGCCTCAAGAAAAATACAGAAATGAAGCTCACATCCTTCTCTATTGTTCCCTTAAGCAAGCTGATCCAAAGAGAGGATGGAATTCCCGCACGAGAATTCTTTGCACTAAGAAGTGCAGCAACTTCGGCTAAACAGTTTAAGTATGCAAATGGTCTCTAGAAAAAAATATCTGAATACATGAATGAATGCTCTTTGATGCTATGCCCTCCTTTTTTTTTTGGTGAGTCTCCTCACCTTGGGTCCCACCTCTTAGGGTTTCCATCTTCATTTGAATCTCTTCCCTCCAAAACTGCGTTGTCTTCTTGGGCAAGCTACTCCTCCTTAGGCTACGCTGGTTGACTTGGTCAACTTGACCTTGTCCTCATACAATTGGCCCTTTTCACACTAGGAGGTGTAAAATAAGCTGCTCAAAGGTTCCCTTTTACATTAGGAAGGGTTTTATTCATGTTAAGAGGCCTCCTCTTCCTTTTTATTCACCTACTATACAATATGAGCAAAAATTAATGTTCCAATTTATTCATGAAAATTTTGGAACATTACAGTCCTCCCCTCCCAAATGTTTCTTGTCCTCAAGAAACTGCAAGGATAGAACTGAGTGACTCTCCTTACCTCCTCCGGTAGCATTAGCATATGATGGGATACTCCAAAGAATATTATGCCATCTCATCCATGAAACTCAATAGTGCCTCTCCCAAGCATATAGACTAGCATTTGGTGAAACACCCCAAATGACTAAGATCATGAGAAGGAAAGTGCTCAAGGAGACAACCATGTGTGTTCTAGAGGTCTTCTTAAGGCATGGAGTGCAAGATGCATGGGAAATCTTATTCCCCAAAGTGAAACCTCCACCCCTAAGCTATCATCCACATTAAATGAGTCACCCTCCAACATGGTAACTCATGAAGAATTCCCTCCACCTTTGGTTTCTGAAGTGTAGGTGGGTTGAATGACTGGACATGATAGGCAAGAAGGCCTATCCCATGCTGTCCGCCTCCCCACTCAAGATAAGTGATGAGGGTATACTGATCTTGGGCTGCAACATGAGTGACCTCCCATGGCAAGAAAGAAGTTAGACCTCCAAAGGTCTCTCTCCCAGCGTTGTGCATCAAGCTGGCCCAATCCATCACACACATAATGGATAGGAAATCACTACCACATGAAAACCCATCCATCTCATGGCCCTCCTCATTAAATAAAAAATGTGTTGTTGTAGAGACCGTGTCTCCTCCCATGTTCCCCTTAGAACATGCATTGTAGAAAATATGGGAGTTCTCCCCCAACAAGGACACATCCTCCTTATGTGTCACTCCCCTAATCATGCTCCCCTCAAAGATAACAGCAACATCAGCAAAAGAGAACATAATAAAAAATAATATGGGGAGAGTACTGAAGGTCTCATGGTGTTCAACAGTATACCAACAGTCTCCCAAGTGGTCACAGCGCAGTTTGCCAAACTACTGCTTGAAGAAGTGATAAGGCAAGTTGTCTTCTAGTACATGGGAAATAATGCATGCTATTACATCTGATAATGTATAGTAGGTGGCTGAATATATATGCATGGAAATAAACAATTTCCCATGGCCATATGAGAGATGGCTGCCTCCATCACATAGTCTGGCCCAATAATGCTCATGGAGCTTACTGAATAGGCTGCCCTCTTGTGGAGCCAAGCACTGCATGAAAATGGAGAGAAGATGCAAATATTGTGTTAGGTAATAAACACATGCAAAAAAAAAAATTTCACCTTCATATTGTCCCTCATGTGCCCCAAAAGTGGGGAGGTCAAATGGACACTCCATCAATAAATCCATGCCATGAAGTAACAATGTTGTTGACTCATGCAAGCAAGCCCTGGCCAAAATATAGCTCCATCCTTTGACATGTAGTTTTTCAAAGGTATTTTCCATAATGCTGCCATATATGAGGGGTCTCCTCCATGATGAAAACAGCTCTTGCACCATGATAGTGCCATACTTCACCCTTCCAACACTATGCCAAGTGAGAGAGAAATTTTTCCCTTGCTCTCTTCCAATCCTCCGAAGCAACAAAGATCTTTGTTGCCTCATCATACCTCCATCATACACATTATGTTGTGAAAACATAATGATCATGCCATCATAATGTACCCACACTCCTTGCTGCCCCATGATGAAAGTACCCTGCCAAGTTCCTTCCTCCCTCATACCCTTGGAAATAGGATATGTCTCATGATTTCCAAACTCTCTCCTGAGTAGCCAGCACAGCTTTGCTTCTTGTTTTCCTGTGTCATACATCTGCAAGTGGCTCACAAGCCTCTTGCTCTCCATCCATATTCCCTCATCCAAGTTTGGCTGCCCTTGATTATCCTCTCCCTTGGGATCTTCCCAATGAAGACCACCAATCTTCCCAAGCAAGTATTCCTTCTTACACCTCATGGAGGGTTGATATGTAACCCATTGGAGGTTTTTCAAGAGAGACCTCTCACCAACTAACCCCTCGAATCCAACAGAACCCAAGAGTGCTAGAAAAAAAACATCATTAGGGGATGTCACCTCATTCATGATGCTCCCCAAATCCTTGCACCATAAGCCCTCATGTTGCATGCCACTCAATAAGGGTGCAAAGGAATGAGTGTTGATCCCTTCTTGGTTCAAACCCATATTGCACAGCGTTGTATAAGCTTGTCTCTCCTCATCAGCAAAGAATTTCGATCCTAGGCCATGTGAAGACAAATTTCCAAAGCCTTTCATGAAATATTTTGAAGTGTTATAGCATGGAAATTTTTGCATACCTTTGGAAGCCCTTGAGACATCTTGTAGCACTGCAAGAGTCTCTTTCTGCAATGTGTTGGCTGGTCCAACTGCTGATATTTTTGGCTGCCCCTTTATGAACATGACAACGCTGGTAGAAGCCTCCTCAAGTGGGGAAGAGAGCTCCTCCTCCTCTGGCCATCTATCCACTTCTTCTTGTGGCCCTCTATTCTCTGCACTCCCTCCCTGAGAATTGGAAGTGCACCCATCTTCTCTTTTCTTGTTGTCCTCACAATGAAGACTACCACTTTCTCAAAGCAGATTTTTCTTTTCTTTGCATTTCATGATATGTTGAAATGCATCTTCTTGGAGATCCCTTAGAGGAGATCTCATGTACACAACCATCTTGAACCAATAAGGATCTGAATGTAAAGAAGGAAAACCCTCCTTACTGCTATCTCTTGACAGCACTATAACCCTCCTCCAGGGTGTTTTAGCTATCTCATGCAGCAACTCCAGGATGAGCATTTGGTTTTGCATGTATTTGTTTGGAGCAAGGTTCACTCCATCCTCCAAGAAATCATACTTCAACCTCAAGGGTTGTGTGTAACTTACCAGAGATGCATGAGGTTGATGGTTCAAATCTCCCTAGAATCCTCCAAGCTTGCACATCGCAGTGAAATCCTGTTGCTCTACCTCAGCAATACTATTTGATCCTGGGCCATATGCAAACAAATCTCCAAACCCTTCCATAACATTTTCTGAAATGTTGAGATATGGAAACTGATGCATACCTTTGTGAGCCTTTGGGACATCTTCTATGGCTGCAAGAGTTCCCCTCTACAATATGTTGGCTGATCCAACTACTGGTGTAGATGGCTACACTCTCAAGGTCATGGCAGCATTGGTACTTGCCTCTTCCCCTGGTGATGTGGGTTTTCTTTCTTCTCTTAGTTGAATAAACTGAGGAGAATCTAGGGTTTCTTTGAAATCCCTAGGTTGGAACTTTTATTCTACCAAATAACCACTCATATTTTAATGCTCTAAGTGGTCTCCTTGTTCTTCACTTGCTCTACAAGAACAGGAAGTTCATGCATCTGCCTTTGCTTCTTGAAACCCTCTAGAGGTCTCATCGCAGTTTTCTCCTCCTTGAAAACCTCTTGGAGTTTCACTGCATTTCTCTTCTCCTCTCTTCTTGGATATGAATATGGATGAGAGTAAACTCATTCTCTCCATCATTCTGACCTTTCTTGAAGCCACCATTGAAGAAACCCTTTGATGGAAATATGTACAAGGCTATTTCAGATATGGACTAAGTGGGAATTTACCGGATGTGTCACCTCTAAGGAGAGGATGAGATCCAGAGGCTATCTGGACCCTCCTTAGGCTCTATCTATAGCTATTTAAATATTCCTCCTTCAGGGAGTCAACACTTTGGCATGAAGCCACAGGCTGAGCCAAAGATCATGCTTTAATACCACTGTAATGTTCCCAATTGGGGAAATAAGAAATATTTCACAAAAAAATGGTTATTCAGCATAAAATAATGTCATAAAATATTTTCAATAACAAATCCTTCAGTTGATACAACAACAGCAACCTTATACAACATTTTAGGGGCAAAAAGGTGGGGAAAAGTGATGATTTTGGCTCTAAAATGTGTATATTCAGATATCTACGTGAAAATAATGGTGGGAAGTAGTTGGATATGATATATTAGGTAAATAGGGACCTATTATCTGAATTTAATCTTAAACAAATGATTCTAGCTTAGTTAAACAACTCCTCCTTCCCAAACTAGGCTTTAAAACCCTGATTTCCCAAGACTTGGAGTATGCAGAATTTTCTGAAGCATAGAAAGCATATTTTCTGAACGATTTTCTGCAAAAAATGAAGTAAGAGTTCTGATATACAACTTATATCAATCACACAGAAAATAAATGGAATTTTAAACACTTATACAGTAGAAACAAGACTCCGAGCAACATTTCCAGCAAAATGCACGAAATAAGAAATACAGCAGAAAATAACATATTTTCTGAAAATATGTATTAAAATTGACTAAATAAATCATATTATGGCTGAATAATATAGAAATAGGGCCAAAGGCCTCTCTAACAAAACTCTTTGAGGGAAATAAGCACCTCCTCTTCAAGAAATAACACAAAGTCAAAGGATGCAATACTACAGTTGCTGCCTTTGCATGAAGGATGCAGTTTCTGAAGATGAATGTGTTGTAGCTGAATGTAGAGGAATGGCCTCAAGACAAATAAATAAATGAAGCTCAAATCCTTCTCTCTTGATCCCTTAAGCAAGATGATCCAAAGAGAGGATGGAATTCTCGCACGGGAATTATTTGCACTAAGCAGTGCAGCAACTCCGACTAAATAGCTGAAGTATGCAAATGGTCTCTAGAACAAAACATCTGAATACATGAATGAATGCTCTTTGATGCTATGCCCCCCTTTTATTTTTGGTGAGTCTCCTCACCTTGGGTTCCACCTCTTACGGTTTCCATATTCATTTAAATCTCTTCCCTCCAAAACTGTGTTGTCTTCTTGGGCAAGCTACTCCTCCTTAGGCTGCGTTGGTTTACTTGGTCAACTTGAACATGTCCTCATACAATTAGCCCTTTTCACAATAGGAGGTGTAAAATAAGCTTCTCAAAGGTTCCCTTTTACATTAGGAAGGGTTTTATTCATGTTTAGAGGCCTCCTCTTCCTTTTTATTCACCTACTATACAATATGAGAAAAAATTAATGTTCCAATTTATTCATGAAAATTTTGGAACATTACAACCATATCTCATGGGGAAAACTTCTATTCTACCCCCTAATATAATATTAGATCAGACGTACCACTGATTTGAATTTTGGAGGGAAAATGGACAAAATTCTCTTCTTAAAATAGAAACGTGAAAATGAATTTACTTTTTGGTCTATTTATATATTTTTTTTTAAATTTGACCAATATTTTATTATTTTTCCTTGATATCAGTGATGTTTGATGTTTTTGTGCACTAACGATACTTTCACACTATTTTTGATTATTTCTGATTTAAATGAGTTGTATTTTATCTCTTTTTCAGGCTGAGTAAATATTTACAAAAAAGGAACCCCCTGAAGTCAACTTTCAGCTCTTTTCTGACTCTCGAAAAATGAAAAGATTTTCGAGTACTTGTCATTTTGAACTTGTTAAATTAAATGAATTGACATGATATTAGTATACTTTTACCACTTTTTCGGTTTGAGATTTATTGTTTATGAAATAGGAATACCTTGATCAAACATGGTCAAGAGGTTCGCTTGAATATTGTTTTCTAGTTTTTTGGATTCGAGAGACAGTTTATGATAAGGGACATGATGGAGTTTCCTTTTTTTTTTTTTTTCAAACTCCTTAAACATGAAAATTCACCGAGTTACACATTCATTTGACTCGTTAAATATTAAACAGTGAAAGGCTTGTCACCATGATGAGGTTGAGTTCCTCCTTCCTAGGGTTCATTAAACTTACTAGGATGGATTCATTCGAAGAATGAACTTACATGCTCAGCATATGCTATCCTCTTCACATTGGCTATAAAAAATAAAGAGGTACTCGTTAGCAATAATGGGGGAAAATTGAAAGTGAATACCCTATGTGTATTTTGGGCAGCTTGTTTCTCTTGAACATGACACTCATCTACAATTTGTGTCGAGTTGGGGACATTCTACATTCGTCACTTTTCCTCCATGGGTTTGGGAAATATGTTTTCCTCTCATTTGATTACCCATTTTTTCTTTTTTTGTCCTGTGATTTGGCAGATTGGCATACCAAATGACAAGGCAACATCGGAACCACTTTGGAATCCTAGGATCTAGCCCTCCTGGATTCAGAGAGGGATCTCTCTATGTGAGTGTTTTAGAATGATATACTTTAAGGCTTATGATATGATATTAGGCTAGTTATGAAGCACAAGGGATTTGTTTTTTTTGGTTGGGAATCATTAAATGAGAAGGTCATGTGAAGTGAAGGAGGAAATAAGTGGAAGGATGTTTCGGCATGGGAAGATAGGTCAAAAAACAGTGCTAAACCATTGGGCTATGGATTCATAAAAGGGTTTACTTGCACAACAACTATTCAAGGGTTTTCAAAGGGAAAGTCATCTATATCAGAAGATATTTTAAGTTGAGTTTGTGGTATGGAACATTAAGAAGTGTGGTGAAAGGAGCAAGCGTATAGGAAAACAAAGGGCAGCCTAAGATCAAGTAAGGACTTTTAACCTATCCTGCTTTTGACATGCACTCAAGGGAAAACATTTAAGATAAACATAAAAAGTAACCTAAGATTAGGTAAGGACTTTTAACCTAGCCTACTTTTGGCATACTCTTAAGGGAAATCTTCAAAACAGATGTTTAAGACTAAACAAGGGACAGGGCTAGCCATAAAATTCCTTGATTTAAACCTCTACTTAGCATGCAGTGAAAATATCATTCAAGAACAACATATCAAGTTCTACTTAGCAAGGCATGGGCTCACCAACGTCCTTGACTAGTTATACTCGATTGAATTATCCTCAAACACACAATTAGAAGAAAACATAAAGATAAAACTTATCAGTGAGAGATAAGGTACTTTGCAGTAAATCCTACTCTATATTTGTTGTTCTTTATTAGAGAAAATGGACAGTATGGAAACATAAGGAGGGTAACAATAACAGTGAGAAAAACATCACCAATGATTTAGATCAGGATCCAATGAATCTGCTTGTATATTTGATTTCCAAGACAGATTACATACTTTGAGTCCAATATCTTTCTATAGTCTGATACTTCTCTTCCCAGCCTACTATATTACAACTACTCAGCAACTCTTACTCAATAACAGTTCAAAAAATTAACAAATTTCCAATCGTTACAATGAGTTTTCTGTGAATACATATAGGTGCCGAGAGGAAGAGTGTTGCAGAAATGGTACTAAATATTAATTAAGACAGATAGGGAGAGGTGTTTGAATGCCCATTCTGCTTAATAACCATTGCATTAACTGATTGTACCATTTCAGTATTTTTTCCTGTCTTTGAGGCATATCTGGTAGGCTGGTAATAACTCTGAGGCCTGTCCTTTGAAGCTAACTTGGTCTGAAGTACCCTGTCTGACCTCTGGGACAAGAAAACTGTCACTTTTGGGTTTTGTAGCCCCACGTCTGCTTAATAATTGTCCTAACAGTTTCAAAGAGGGTTTGTCAGCAGGATGGCTGTCAAGGTGTCTTTGAAAGGTAAATCATACTATGAGTGTCCTTTTGGTCCTTTGGTGGAGTAATAGCTTCTATAGATGTGGAATTTGAGACCTATCTTCTGGTGATCTGACTTGTTTTAGCCCTTTAAACACTGATATTTAGCTCTTAATTTTGTTTTTAAGGCTTTATTAGGCCTTCTTGGATCATCTTCTATCTTCATACTATGTTTTTATCTTTAATCTGCTGGTTAAGGGTTTAATCTTGGTGCTTTATTCCTTAACCATTATCTTTCACTGATCTCCTTTGTTTTGCTTTTGTGCATAGGTGGCTTGGCTTTCTTCTGCGCTGGATGGTTACGCTTAATCAATGCTCATGAAACGTTGGTAAAACCCTTTGAATTCGAACCCTATGACCCTTTTTTTTTTGTGATCTTGCCCTGAGGATCGTCATCATGGGCTTTATAGCCACTGCTCTAGCTGTGGGAGGGTTTATATCCTTTCCACCATGAAAACATACAACATAAACAACTTATTAACTAAAACCTTCACATTTTGGGCTAAAATGCTAACATATGGATTTGGCGAGGGTGGTGGAGCAGTGAGGAGGCAAGGGGAATGCAACGGGGAAGGGTTTACTCTTGAAACCAGGAAGAAAACCAGGCGGATTTTTAATTATGGCGCAAGAATGGTGGTAAGCAGTTTCGCGAAAAACTGCAAGTGGTTTTCACGCGGGGTCGAGGCGGTAAATGGTTTTATGTGGTTTGGACGCGATACGTTCGAGAGGTCGACACGTGTTCTCTCGAAACCACCCATTTCACGTTAAAAATGAGAATTGGCCCACTATAGTGAAACGGGCATGAAAATTCCTATGGGCCGTTGCATCTGGGGGGTGAGATAGATCAACGATGGAGATCACACGGAAACATAATGAAAGGCCCCAGCGTGTTCGGGTGGGACCAGTGGGGTTATAAATGAAATTGAAAGAAAAATGTGTATTGCAGGGGCACTTGAGGTACGGATGAGTTTGCAGGTTGGGTGCCTCCGCAGTGAATCTTGACCGTTGGATCAATATATTCTATGGTCAAATGAGTCAACTGCGGGAGCACTCATATTGTTTGACCATTTGTGCTGAAAGTGCCAGCGGGTGGAAAAAGAGGTGAATCAGTGCGAGCCGTCGGATATGGGAGATGGACGGTAAAAATTTACTCGGCAGATCGGCAATCGACAGAGAAGAGGGTCCGGGAAGGAGGGATTTGGAAGTTGCGATGGCCGATGGCCTATGGGAAAGGCCAGAGTGATGGGCGGAGGACCATCGGATGGGGATCAAGATCAACGGTGGAGATGTGCTCGAAGCTTCGCACATCGGCGGTGAAAAGGGTCACGGGGCAAGGGAACTAGAATTTCCGATGAGCGATGTGCCAATGCGATGGAGGGATGCGACGGACGGTGGGTTGTTGGATCTAGAACGAGATCGATGGTAGGGATATTATCGATAGATCAGCCATCGGTAAAAAGAGTTCCGAAAGCGAGGAAATTGGAATCACCGATGTGCGATGTCGATGAGTCGGAGCGATGCGATGAGAACCGTCGGATAAAAAATGAGATCAACAGCTAGGATTAAATTTGGAAAGTGCATCAGCGGAAGTAAAAGGTTTTGAAAGAAGAAATAGGACTTGCTAAGGTGCGATGCGCCGATGGAGCATAGACCGTTCTATCTAAAACGAGATCAACGGCGGAGGTTTACTCAGGGAATCGGCCATCAACGAGAGAAAAAACAAGGGGAAAGAGGAAAAAGGGAACTGCAATATGCGATAGCTGATGGGGTTTAGCGCTTGGTCGCAGGACCAGGCTATATAACGAAAAAGAGGCTCAGGTTTAAGCTGAAAAGCGCTTAAGGCCAAATGTTTGAAAAGGAGAGGAAAAGGCCAAAAATGTGGTTTTTTAACCTTTTTAAAAGGTTCCGATAGGTATAAGAAAGGGGTTTTAAACCTTATAAGAGGGATTTTACAAGGTTTAAAGGGATTTTTGAGGAAATGGAGGGGTTTTAACAGGAACAAGGGAATGAAAGAGGGTTTTAGAGCAGTTTTCTTCAAGGCAACAACAGGGATTTATTTGTAGGCTTGAATGAAGAGATCAAAGAAATGGATCTTTTTGGCCCAGGTACATAGCAAGGCTTAGAGAACTCACAATTTTGCTTAAAACTTGTTTCCTGAAGACTAAAAGGCCTATTTTAGCCATAATCAGTTATGACAAAATTTTATTAATGGCTAACATTTTCAACATGACCTCTGATCCTATTTGAGTCAAATGCTACCACACCCTGGAGTCATGTCGCCAATATGTTCAAGAGAAGTACTTTTTTTCGAACATACTTTGCTTATCTAACCTCCTCTCTTACAATCCCGAATCACTCCTATCATCTTAAGATATATGTTGTTTCATGTCGATGATTTGGGAATCATTATGGCCCTCCTTCGACGAATCACTTCCTTTCGACTTTAGCTCATTATTCGAGAATGTGATTTATAAACTTATTTTCAGTACCTTGGAGCTTGCATGCTTCAAAGTAAATTTATTCATGTTCAACAACAGGGTCACATCATTGGCCTTCGATCAAATGATTCTTCAAGTGTTCGACTACAACACATTCATTCAAGCTTGTAGATTGTGTTAATACCTTCAGTTCCATCGTCATTATTAGTGGTATCTCTCGTGCCTGCTAATGGTTTTCATCATTGACAAGTAATCAGGTGGTTTCTACCATGTTCTACACCAACACATGTATTCGCATGGATGGATTCATACATTGGGTTGACTGAAATCGCGGGGAAGACCCTGGGTCACATCTGATTTTTTATCTAGGCTGTGGGGAGTTATTGAGTATTCATGATCGTATACATAATCCTATCTATATGGATGGGTGTGTCCATACCGCAAATCCATTTCTATGATATTTTTAGCTGAATGGCTACGACCATGCTGTGGGTTCATGTTTTATTTGATACCTAGTGCAGAGTTATGTGGTTAGGAATATTCATACCGGATATGTCATATATTGTAATATGTTTGATTTGGCAGGTTTCTAGAGGTGGTTTTCATTCTTTGCCTTGGTTCATAAATAATTTAAGCCATCACTCCTTGTTCTGCCTTCATGCTTTAGGGGGTATCTGTTACACATAAATTAGTCACCATGCTAATTTTCCCATCCCCGATCCTGAAATTCCCTGTGGCAGATCATATGCAGTGTTTCCACCATGAAGAAATATGTTAGGGCATCCCCTGAAGATCCAAATAAAACTTCCTTGCAAGATTACTGAAGAAACTTGGTCGAATTCCTAGTTCCCTGGGTCAACGCTTTTCCTAGTGCCATGCCTGCATTGATGTCATGTTCACAGTTCTGGCTTAACACTGCTAATGCTCTTATTTCTTGGAAAACAACGTTGATCTCTTTCTGGCAGTGTTTCCTCAAATGGAGGAGAAGCTTTGACCTCTATAAGTTCCAGGGTGGTGAGTTGGTTGTTAAACATTGGTGATAGAGTCAAGCTCTCTGATTTTAGAGATTTGGTCTCATGCATGGGGGTTTATCCCTTAGAAATTGGCCCTTCCTCCTCCTTTCATAGGCTCCCAACCTCTTCTCCCTTACTATAAATTCACATCCCTCATCCCAACAATGTTAGAGCTTGGTTGGTCATTGTCGGGCTAGTCTAAACTCTCGTTCCCTTTGCATCCTCACATCATGATAATGCCTAAGTGTTTGGGAGAAGGAACGCTTTAGAGCTTCATTGAAGGACTCATATTTTCACCAAAGGAGGCCTCCAATATCAATGCCTGGGTTGTAAGCTCTAATTTTTATATTGATCAATAATACATCTGATGTTTTCTTTATATAATTGTCTAATTGGTTATGAAAATATTATGGTACTCCTTGATCTGCTAGATAGATAACGTTTACAATTATTATGTATTTTATTAAGTTTTTATTGCCTCTTGATCATCCGCAGGTATTCGTGTGCCATCGATAGCAGAGAGCGAGCCTAAAGGGATCGTGGATCAAGGTCATCATCAATCGATTCAAACATAGCGTTGGGAAAAAGGTACTTCTATCTCTTTTCTTGTAGCATTGTAAATTTTAATTAAGAGAAATTTTCATTATAAAGTATATTGTGTTGCTAGAACCACTATAGGGCTAGAGATATTGCCTCTACCTGCAGAGGGGATTTAACTTTATAATGTGGTGCCCCCATCTCTCTCCTAGGTGGGAGAAGTGGCGAGGATACCACGAAGGATTATATCAATACCTATTGCAGACCTCGAGCCAAACCTACTAGTGGAGGAAATATCAATATCAAATATGTGACCCGGTTACTTTTGAGAAGGGTGATGTTTATCATTGCGATATTATTAGGTAAATCAACACTTCATGTAGTGAATAGATCGTATATGCAGTATGGGGTAGAATTTCTAGAGTCAACAATGTTCAATTGAAGTGAGGGTGTCTTGGTCAATATGAAGGAACAATTGACTAAAGAGAAAGAGGGGAAGATTAATAACTTTGGTTATGGTTTTATCTTAGTATATTTTTCTCTAGAGTGAGTGCAACTACTTCAGTCTAAGAAGGTTATACTCGATCCTATCGATCTGAGGGTCCCATGGATCCAGAGGTGGATAGATCATATGTCCTGACATTCAGTTTTGTTGGTGATCAACTTCTCACCATCCTTATTTGGATGGATGCATAGAAAATTCATCATGAATTATGATTATTTTAATATTCCCAAATGGGAAAATCAGCAATATATGCACAGAAAACGCATTTTTCAGACATATTTTTCATAAAAGTCAATAAAATCCCATGGATCCTTTAGATCAGACATTATTACAACCAAATACAAAATCAAATCATAAAAAATTCATTATAGCCTAGCTAAACAGGCCTCCCATGCTCAAAACAGCCTAAAAACACTGCAACCCCATGACTACTGTAACACAGAATTATTGCAAAAATTGACAGCGTAGTTTATTTAGGTTCTATACTAAAAAATGAGAGACAAAATAGATATGCTTATATATTAATCAATGATGCTCAAAAATAGAGATGTAGTCTCTTTTACAGAAATCAAAGATGACCCGGAAAGGGTTTCTTGAGAAACATGAAGTACAAGAAGCATATGATGCAGATCTATGGATGAATCACATTGTATGGCTGAAGAACTACATGAATATGGCTGATAATACAAAGAAATGGTTGTATCTCCTCCTACTAGCTTTCCGATAAAGATTTTGATCCTCCTTCAGGGAATTAGCTCCTAAAACAGCGATTTAAACCCTTCCACTGCAACACCGTGAAAGATAATGCAGTTTTTCCAAGGGACTATGTTTTAGTTGTAGATGAATTCTTGGCCAAGTGACAGATAGTGGAAATGAAGTCCAGAAAGATCCTCTCAGATCTCCAAGCAAGGGTGGGGAATTCCCGCATGAGAAAACCCTTGCACTAAACAGTGCAACAAACTTAGCTAAACAGCTGAAGCATGAAATAAGTCTAAATAGACCCAATCATCAAATAATATTCTCCAATCATGCCCCATATGGCTGCCATTCCCTCCATTATATAGTTTATGGGCTTCCTCACCATGGGTCCCACCCATTTATGAGGTTACTTCCATGCAAAGGCTCCTCCTCCAAAATTATGTTGTCTCCATGAGTTCCACTCTTCTATTTAAAACGTTGTTTGATTTGGTCAACCTTGACATAGTCTCCACGCATTTTATCCTTTCACACCCAAGGTGTCTTTATTCAGACTAGCTAAACTGATCTACATTCACATTGAGGTATCTTTATTGATGATCCACTCTTCCCATATTAGTGTTGTTGACTTGGTAAAAATTGACCTTGTCCACATGTATTAGCCTTTTTTCACACATGGGGGTGCTTGATCCAGTTATTAACATGATCCATTTTCATATTAAGAGGGATTTTATGCCTACTTAAGATACTTATGGGCCTCCTTACCCATTTATTCATCTAACTAGATGTTAAGAGAAAAAGTAATATTCCCATCAACTACATGCCAATTTAGGAATATTACAGTCTTCCCCTCCCAAATGTTGCTTGTCCTCAAGAAACCGCAAGGGTACTGCAAAATCTTCCCTCCTCCTCTTGTGACCTCCACATTCAATAGTCTCCACCATTGCTATAGATATTCTGCAACAATTTTCTCTTCCAATGGTTCCCTCCAAATGTGTAAGTTGGCCTTTGGTGGATAAACCAAATGGCTTTCATCATGAAAGAATGGAAGGTATCTATTGAAACCTTCTTGTTGTTCAATGGCATCCTTAAGGTAGAAGTGATGAAAATCATAGGGAACTTCATTCTCAATGAAAGACTCCCATCTGTATACTATCATCCAAATGAAATGAATCACCTCCTAGCTTGGTAATTCGTAGAAAAACTCCTCCCAAATTCTCATGAGAGGCATGTCCCAAGTGCTCCAAAAAATCATATGGCCCACCTCATACAGAAACAAGTGATCTATTGTAGTGGCCATATCATCTCCCATGCTCCCCTTGAAGCATGTTGCACAAAGGGTGTGGTAAATTTCATCCCCCAAGGACACATCCAACCAATGTGCCTCCCCTTCAATCGTGTTCCCAACAAAGATAAGAACATCTTCAGCATATGGAATCATAATTAAAGTAATGATAGCTGCCTTATGTAGTAAAGGATAATAATAATGGTCCCTCATGTGCAACCAACGCATTTTTACTCCTAACTGCCATAGGATATGATATAACAACTGTTTCTCCCACCACTTGTTTGTTGCCCCATTCTTCTTGCATGTTTGGAGAAGGTGTATGATGGTTGCTGTTAATGAATCACACCATGATGAGTACATCATCTCCCCAAAATCTTCTAGAGAATGGTCAACATCACCATTTCTCATGGCCTCAAGTAGCTCATGAGGCAAATAAGAAAGAGTTCCCCCTCTTGGAGAAATGCCCTACATATGTGTGGTAAGAAAATGCAAGTATATAGTAAATATATCATGATGTTTAGAAATACATTCCTTACCATACACTTGGCTTGAATCAATGAGGTAGCTCATGGATGAGCTCCCTCTCACACCCAATGAATAAGGAGGTGGTAATGATAACTCTTCCTAAGAGCTATATCCCTCCTCAACCTGTAAACAATCTATGCACTTCCTCATGTCATAGTGCATCTCCTCTTTGAAGTATTCTCACATGAATCCCTCCAAGATAGTACGGTATGCTCTAATGAAATTAGTGGGATTGGAAAGCAAGATATCATAGGTTGCATATAGTAGTTTATCCTTGAGCTTGGAGTCTTTAGTTAAGTAAGTCTGATCATGGAAGTGGATAACTCCATCAACCACTTTATACCTCTTATCCATCACTTCCCCATCAAGAACCTTACATGTGAAGAGGTTCTTGGAATATTCCACCAAGAGTTAGGACTCCCAATATGGATCTAGGCTTCCCAACAATGACAGCACTGTAGGAAGTATTTTTCATAAGATGGTTCTACTCTTTGACATGCTTAATGCCAAAGTCACATGTTGGAGTGTTGTTACTCCATTTTTGTTGCCTCCCTTGCAGCTGATCTTGCTCAATACAAGATTGAATTACATGGAAGTCAACCTCCTCTTGAAAGCTCTCTCTCTTCCAAAACTTCCATAGTTTTTTCCATGCATACAAGTGTGTTAATGCCCTTTTTTCATATTCAAAAATATTTCTCATGTGTGGAAGTATAATTTTCTACTCCAAGAATGTGGAGTGGCCCTTTGACACTATGCTCATGTCATTATAGATTTCTGAATCATTTTCCAGTGTAGACAACTGAGTGGGATATGGCAACGTCCAACTCAGAAAATTGATCATCTCTCCATGGAACCCATCAAAAGTTCTCAACGTTGTGGTAGCTTCTCCCAAGGCTCCTTCATTAGCAAAATATGTCATTGCTACACTAAGTTGAGAGAACATTTTATTCATCTTCCAATTAGGGGGTCTCTCTAGTGGAATACCTCCATGTAATGAAACATCAAGGCCTAGAGAAGGATGTATATGTGTGTGGACTGATTTGTCCTTGCCCTCACTGCACAAATCCTTCTGCCTCTTTTGTGCATCAATATTCTGAAATAGAGAGGGGTGTATGCTCTCAATCATATAATATTGATCGTCCTCCCCATCTGCTTCTTTTATCTTCAGAATCTCACCATCTATCAATGGTGACACATGCTGCTCATGGAATGTGCCCTTATCTCCACATGTGATATTCTTTGGAACTCCTTGTGAACATACAAGAATTCCTCTTATTGGAGAAAGTGCTCCATATTCATCTTCATAAGGTGCTAGATATGCTCTTGATATGACAGCGCTATTACCTTCAGCCTTCTCTCTCTCCTCATCAATACTTGAGAATACCTCATCAACAATGAGAGACCTTACATTTTGGTCTTCCCTTGAAAGAGGAATCTCTTCATGCAATGGGGATATTTCCCTTGACAAGGTATCATTCAATTTTTCATCCCCCTCAATGGTTTTCTGAAATGGAGTTGGTTTTATAGATTCTTCCAACCCATTCAAAGGTTTTGTTTGTTTTGGTTTGATTAGCTCCACCAAAGATGTTGTTGTGGTTCCTATGATTTGGTAGATTTGGCAATACCAAATGACAAGACAACATCAAACCACTTTGGGATCTCAGGATCTAGCCCTCCTAGATCTAGAGAGGAATCTCTCTATAAAGGTAAAGAAATGTATATCTTTGATGTTCAATTTTGAGGTGTTAGGCTAGTTATAGGGCACAAGGGTTTATGTTTTTTGTTTTGTTTGTTTGGTTGGGAAACATGAAAGAAGGGTTCAATGTAAGGTAAAGGAATGAGTAGAGAAGGATTTTTGGGCAATGGGGAGACAATTCAAAGAGAACAAAAGTCCATTGGGCAATGGGGTCATAAAAGGGTTTACTTGCAATTCAAATATCCAAGGCTTTCAAAGGGCTAGTCATCTAAAACAGAGGATCTCTTAAGATGATAGTGTGGGATGAAACAATAAGGAAATGAATGGGAATGACAAGGAAAACCTTCCAAGGTGACCACTTTGGAGTAAGTCTAGGGATAGGGCATGCCTTATACCTCTATGATCCAAACTCCTAATGAGGCTAACTCTGAAGACAACAATCCAGCAGTCCTCCTAACTACTTTCAGACAGTAGAAATCATCTAAATTCAAACACGGAGTGAAGTCTAAGATCAGAGAAATAATTTTAACCTTCTCTGCTTTTTGCATTCAACTCAAAGGGATCTTAGAAAGGCTAATTTTTGGAAAAGGAACCTAGGGGACAGGGCTAGTCACTAGTCACCCTATTCTACTAATTATTTTAGCTAAACCAAACAAGAACATCTAAGAAACAAACTCTAAATTCATACAACAGTAAGTATGGGCAAACCAACTCTTTGACTGGTTAAATTATACTGAATTTGTTCTTAGATACACAATTAGCAGAAAACATAAAATAAGAAAATGCAGTAAGCATTAGGGTACTTGTAGCAGTATATCCTAAGCTAAATTTACTGTTTTCTTAACAGAGAAAATGAAACATGATGTAAAACAGAGGGGAAACAATAAAAAAGAAGGAACACATCACCACTGATTTAGATCAGGATCCGATGAACATGCTTGTCATATTAGAAGAGAAAAACCAATCACATACATTCTTGTCCAATAGCTTGATATCATCCAGAAATCATCTCCCAGCCTATTTACAACTACTACTCACAGAACTCTAACTCAGTAAAACAACTTACAATCAACGGCCAACCAACCAACATTTACAAAGTATTTCTCATGAGCTCTTATAGGTGAAAGAGTGATAGTAGTGGTAGATAGAACTTAAATGACTCATTAAAATAGAGGGAGAAGTGCTTTTGAAGCCCATTCTGTTTTAATATCTCTGCATTAACTTTCAGTACTCTTTAGATGAATTAGGGGTCTTCGTCAGATTGATAAAAACTCCAAAGGTATGTTCTTGAAGTACTCTCTGGTCTGTAGTAGTCTGTTTATCCTCTGTGACAAGAAAGGGTGAAGATTTTCCTTTCAGTTCTTCCATACTTCACAACCAATGCACTGACAGTTCTAGGAGCTTTCTGTCATAATAATAACTGTTATGGGCTCAATGTGGAATAGGGAATATCTTGGGAACTTTTCCTTCTTAGGAAAAGAACATTCTGCTGATATTAAACCACTGACATGGCTTGATGTGTGCTTTAGGCTTCATTAAGCTTCCTTTATCATCTTTGAGTCTTCACCTATGTCCTTTATGTCTGTAACTATGTATTAGGCTTCAAATACAATGTGTTGATCTCTTTAATCTTCTTCTGATACACTTTAAACTTTTTGCTGACCTGTTTGTGTGAATATACAGGCTACAGAGGCGCCAGAGCTTTTATGTCTGGGTTATTAACACTGATCTTTCAATAAAACATGTCTTTAAAACTCCTTAGTGGTGTCTTCTACGATATTCGACTCTGAGATAGTATCTCAGCACTATACATCACCATGACTGTGACCGTGGAGACTGTATGGGTTCACCACCTTTTGAAACCTGCAGAAAACGAAAAACTCATTATAAAAACTAGCGGGAGTGGGACGGCTGCTTCAGAGGCTCGTGGGGATGGAGGAACAGTGAGGGGAAAAACTGGATTCAGCGGAAAATGGGCTTTAAATCATGGCGGAAGGTGAAAACAGGTCTGATGGGAGTTTGGGTGCGACGCGAGTTGTGGACCATTAGATTAGAATAATCAACGGTGGAGATTGCTCGATGGAGTCATTTAGAGGGCGATGGGAAGCAAGTGAAATGTTTTCGTGATATAATTTGGGTCATGCGATCTCAGAGATCGACGGCCAGGATTAAAAGCTAAAGTTGCATTGCAGAGGGTAGGCAATAAAGCAGAAAATCGGCAGCGGTTTTCGCATTATGTTTGGGTGGTATGCGGTTTGTCAAAAAAAATGTGATTCGATACATCGGCTGACACCGGTCCTTTTAAAAACCGTTGGTTTCACAAATTTTTTTGGAGTTAACTCTTGGGCAAGAAATTTTTGCGAAATGCATCATCCGCCGTCGGATCGGAGGCTCCAGATCCGACAGTGCAGATCGCACGCGACGGGAAAGTTGCACAGACGGGGTTCTGGTGGGAGCGACCTTCATTTGTCGTGTAGCGGAAACATTAAGTGGCAGGTGATTTATCAAATGGGAAGTTTTGGACTATTAGGTTAAATCTTGACCATCAGATTTGATGACTGGACGGTCGAGATTTAAGGAATGAGCGGGTAATGTGAAAAGGAGAAAAGGGACAAGAGGCGGATGGGCGGACAAAAGGAGGCCCGATGGTCGTTGATCTACAGAGATCAACGGTCCATATTCATTTTAATTTTGAACTGTCAAGGAATCAAAAATAGAAGGAAATAAGGGTCGGGAAGAGGGTTTTAGGCCTTTAAGTTCCCGGTTGCGGGGCTTAAGGTCGCATGATATGGAGGGGCTAAAGGAAATAATCCCTTGCGGGCTTAAGACCTATAAAGTGTAAAAAGGTGATTTTTAGGCCAAAAACAGGGTTTTTAAGCCAAACTAAGGGTTCTGATAGGCTAAAGGGAGGATTTTAAAACCAAATAAATGGGAGATATAAGGCTTAAAAGGGTTTTTGGAATGATTTAGAGGTTAGATGGAGGTATTTTGAGGGTTTTTATGAAGGCGATAAGGGTGAAAAATGGGGAATTTTGTGGGAGTGAAATGGAGCAAATGGGGGCCTTTTGGACACAGTTTCTTCACAAAACAGTAAGACTCATCAATGGAAAAATCAATGAAGATAATTTTGAAGGATAAGGACATCACAAGGCTTCAAGGATGATAAATTTTCAAGGGAAATTTTCGCTTGAAGGCTTGAACACAGATTTAGCCACCTGTTTGCTTTGACAAATTATTATAGGTGGCTAACAGGTGTATCATAAAAAATTTCATCAAACCTTTCCACTATTCTTCTAATGAACTTTCAATAATTAGATGTATTTGCATTATTTAATGAAAAGGATTCAAACAACCACCAAGCATTAGCCTTACCTTAAAAATGCAACATTGCTACTTTAATGGCTTCATCTTTTGAAACTTGATGTTGCTCCACATAGGTGTCTAGCTCCTCCACCCAAACCCTAGCTAGACATTTAGGTAAGCCATAAAAAGTATATAGAACAAATCTACCCACACCATGCTACTTTCCCATTGTGCTCCTTTCCTCCTTGATCTTTAAAAACTATTGGAATCTTAAGTGAGCTTTGAACCTCTTAGATTGAGATTCATGCCCTTGCAAATAATCATCAACCTGGCCATTTCGGCAGTGACCAGCTTGTGCAGGTCAAAGTCTCACCTGAAGCAATATGGGAGGGTGATGGAACCAGGTTTATACACCCTAAGAGAGAGTAGGTAGTAGGTAATAACGCAGGTCCGCAATTATCAGATCTACACCGAAGGGTGATTTGCAGGGTTCCAGAACATAACCAGACTATAGTTCTTATCATATCTACTCTAGCGGTTTCGCATCCATGTGCGTATCATAAATTACAACCATAAAATAGCATAATCGCAACCAATATTGTCAACAGAAATAGTTCACGTTCATTAATGGAGATGCAATCAGGAAGTGCAACAAAATTCCTATCACAGTAATATACTAAGTGCAGGTACTTTCATATCACAGAGATAAAAACAAATGAGTTCACAGCTTAATCAGACAATCTTAGTTCACATCAATCACAACAGAACAAATTTAGATAACATCACATGTTTCAGTAATACTTCACATATATTACTTATCAAAATCCTCTTACATTCCCCGAATACCACCTTCGCACACAACCAGCAGGGTCCGAACACAGCAGGATAGAGGATCTCTACGCACACAGCTAGCAGGAGTCCTAACCCAAACAACCCAACCCCAGATCTAGAAATTCCTACTTCGCATCAATCTCTATTCATTCTCTACTTTTTGACTCAAAAAAGGTTCAAATATTTATACTAATTTAGCCTACTCATCCAATGGTCCAAAAACTGTGGTTTGTGGACTCTTTGTCTACCCTTGACCTGCTTACAATGCATTAAAGGCTTTGAACCACCCCAAAACCCCTGCGCTAGACTAAATATAATAAAAAATATTTAAAATGGACCAAATTCTTAGCTTTGTACGAGACCCTATTCCAACAGGCCCCCAACACAATCTTGTGACTCGTCCCCAGTCACTGTGATGGCGGGTTCTCCACCTGTGCCTGCACAGCTATTCCAGCCAAATAGTCATTTGATATGATATGGCTTGAGCTGACTACCTTTGACGTAGCCTGGTAGCATATCACCATGCAAGGTAGCTAGCCTCACAGCTCCGCCATCCGTGACTTCCTTAACGGTGTAGGGACCAAGCCAGTGCTGTCAAAACTTCCCTGGATGCTTTGCAATCTGGCTATCGTATAAGAGGACCAATTCGCCCTCCATGAATTTATTTTGTCGAATATGTTGATCATGCCAGGCTTTATCATGGGCCTTCTAAACCTGCTGATGGAAATGAGCGAAGAACCGATCTTCCTCCAAAGCCATAAGCTATGCTAATCGTTCTTCCATGATGTCAGGTTCTGCCATGTTCATAAATGCTGCGATGCGTAGACTAGGAACAACATACTCCATTGGCATAACGACCTCCTACTATAAACCATCCTGAATGTGGTTTTCCCTGCTATCTTCTTGCAGGTTGTGTGATAGGCCCAAAGAACCAATGGGACGCGCACATCCCAATCGCTGCGATTAGCATTGCATACCTTTGTCAGTGCTTGCTCCAAGATTTTGATAAAGCTTCGACCACCGTGTTTGTCTGTGGGTGATAGTGTGTGCTCTTCACATGATGGATCCAAAACTCCTCGGTCAAAGCTTGGATTGTTTCATTAACAAAGTGTGTACCTCTACAGCTCATGAGGATCTTCGGGCATCCAAATCTGGTTAGAATTTTTTCAAAGATGAAATGTGCAGCAGTCTTCGCAGTACAAGCCTTCACTGCTTGTGCTTCGGCCCACCTGGTTACATAATCAGTGGCAGTAATAATGTATCGCGCACCCGTCTTCTTCCCTTGTGGGTTAATAGGCCCTATGAAATTGATGGCCCATTTATCAAATTCTTGTAGAGCCATTTGTGGTTGAAGGGGCACTTCATCTCTGCGGGACGACCTCCTTGTGCGTTGGCACTTATCGCAGGCTTTAAAATAATTGTGAGCATCACTATGCAGGGTTTTTCCACCATAATCTAGCTCTCAAGACCTTTTGCGTTGTTGCTTTCCCTGCGTAGTGACCTCCTGCTACTCAGTCATGAGCCTCTGCCAAGGTAGCGTGCCTTTCATGCTCCAAAACATATCTCTGCAATACTTCATCAGCTCCCATCTTATATAAATGACATGCAATGATGGTAAAATCTGCGGCTCGAGTGACTAATTCTTTCTTCTGTTGTACCGAGTAATCTGGAGGTGCCCTCCCAGTAGTCAATAACTGAATGATATTAGCGAAGTGTGCATCTACTACCTTAATCGCAAATAGCTGCGCATCAGGAAATCTGTCCTCCAGGTTGGTTGGCTCCTCACCACTCTCAATTCGGGACAAGTGATCCGGCCCAACATTCAACTTTCCCAGCTTGACGATGATTTCAAAGTCATACTCGTGAAATAGCAGTAGCCATCAGCAGATTTTCCCTCCCAACACAGGCTTATTTTCCAGGTACTTCAAGGCTGAATGATCAGTGAACATTTTGAAGTGTCCTCCTAACAAGTAATGCCGATATTTTTGCAAAGCATACACCATGGCCATTCCCTCGCTCTCTGTAGTGGAGTAGTTTCATTCTGCACCAGAGAGTCTCCTACTTGCAAAGGCAACTGGGTGGTCGATATCTCCTTCTCCTAGTTGCGTAAGGACAACCCCGAGAGAAATTCCTAATGCATCGACGTGAAGATGAAATACCTTCTCCCAATCAAGAAAGATGAGAATAGGCGCCGAGACCATCTTTTCTTTAAGTAACTCAAAGCTCTTTTGACACTTGTCATTCCAAAAGAATGAAACATCCTTCTTGAGCAATTTTTCCATAGGGGCCATAATCAGCGCATAGCCCTGAATAAATTTCCTGTAGTAACCCGTGTGCCCAAGGATCGAGCACAGCTATTTCTCCATTGTTGGTACTGGCAATTTTATGATAACTATGATTTTGGCAAGATCCACCATCAGTCCTTGCCGGTAAACTATGTGGCTGAGCAAGATTACAAAGGGTATGCAGAAGATACATTTCTTGATATTTAGGGAAATCTGGTGTTTTTGGCAAGCGTCCAACACCATGCGCAGGTTCGATACATGTGCCTTTACCAGGCTGAAGACAGTCCAATCATCAAAATATGCTTCTAGGAATTTGTGGATGAATTCCTTGAATACTACTAAAACGACCTGTGAGAAGATAGTAGGGGCATTCTTGAGCCCAAACAGCATGACATTATACTAAAAATATCCCCACTCAGTGGCAAACGTGGTTTTGTTGTGGTCCTCAAGTGCGATTCTGATCTGATGGTAACCTGAGAACCCATCTGTGAAGGAGTATGCTTCTTGCCCTCCCACATTGTCCAAAATTTCGTCTGAGAATGGTGTAGGGAATGGATCATGAATGCAGGCATCGTTCAACTTGCGTAGGTCCACACAGATCCGAATTTCCCCCTTAGTCTTTTTTTCCTGAACCACCATCGGGTTGACCTAGTTTGACTGCTCAATAGGTTCGATGATACCAGGAGAGGTCATTTTATCGAGTTCTTCCTTGACCTTATGTTTATACTTGGGATTCAACCTATAGGGCCGCTCCTTCATGGGGCGCGCATCTGGTTTGAGAGTGATATGCATGACCCCTAAGTCCCCCGTGATCCCCTTCAGCTCTGAAAAATTTGTTGGGAACAAGTCTTAGTATTCTATGAGTAATTATACCACTTTCCCTATTGTATCCTCATCCTAATATTCCCCAATATTGGCCAACTTAGGGTTCTCTACCGTCTCAATATTGACTTTGCATATCTTGAGAGGCTTAGTGACATCCACCTCTTGCAGTTGAAGTCCCGCAACGACGCACTCCCCTTCTGATTCTGGGATAGAGATAGACCGCAGATCATCTTCCCCTTCGTCCCTTGCCAAGCTGCGGCAGTTGAAAATATCCTGCATCTATGTTTCCCACGTCGGTGCCCCGAAAAATGTAGAGCATCTGGACTTTTCCACACACAAATGTATCTATATCTTGCAGAGCTTTGTTAAGTGCCTCTAAACCCCCTATCAGTCTGAATGTTCCTGTGAAGTCATCTTTCAGAGTTACCCAATGGTGAGTGCGTTGATGGAGCTTCGCATCCAGGTACCATGCAGTAGGGATTGGACCCAACCTATGAATGAAAAATTGGACCTATTCTTCTGTAGTTCGGTCGCCCCACATTTTTATCCATGCAGCCAAGTGCTCACGTGGATCCCCTGGGCCGAGGAATGTCTTGACCCGTATCTCTACCGGAGGTTCAACTCATAGGAGTATAATGTCCCCACAACCCTCCCAGTCACGGAACACCCCCTTATGCATATCCCACCATCGTGATGGTGTTGCATGCATATCTAGATTAAGGGACCATAACCTCTGTTATCTGGGAACCTCGGCTTCGAATATTCGCAAAAATTCCTTAACGTTACAAGAACCATCAAAATAGGGTAGGTCTCTTACCTCTGAGGAAATGTAGCGGAAGTCCTTTGAGACCCGTAGACATCACAGCGCGGAGACATCATGTAACTGATTTTTCCAGTTCTCCATCTCCCCATCGGAGTCAGAGAAGAATTCACTGTCCTTTTCCCAGCAGAGTACACCATCCATCGTGGGGTTGATCTAATATTCATCCCGCGCAGTCAACTTATAAATGTGATCTACATATTCTTCGCCGCGCACCAGCTCGGTATATCATTCGCCTTCCATAGGATCTAATGGTACTATCACCCTTGTACCATTATTTTCAAACACCATGCTTCTCTTCTTCAAATTAATTATGCCTCCCATATCTATGGCCCAGTCTAAACCTAGGAGTGCAGGGTAGGGGTCTGCATCTTCTACAATCTGAATTTCTTCAAAATCAGCTCATACCTTGACTCCTGCGATATCTGCCACTATCTTTGACAGTCTCCCCAAGGGTATGATCTTCTGCTAATTGGCCATACACAGATGGATAGTGGACCACTCTAACATAGGTTCTCCCATTCATTGCTATTCTTTTTCTGGTGGTACATTCGCATCTGACCCTAGGTCCAAAATAACCTGATCCATTTCGTAGTCACTGATCTGTGTTGTCAACCACATCTCCCTACCGGTGCGTTTCTTGTATAGTTTGTGCACATCCTTGATTTCTGGGGTAGGTTAGGCTATGCTACTCATCTATCTATTAGTGCATGAAGATTCTCCACAACCTTCATACATGCCTTCAAAAAGGGTTTGACCTCCTTATCTGCCTTGAGGTTTGTAGGTGTCTAAGAAGTAGGTGCCTCTGCCTCAGCAAAGTCTTTGTAAGCTGCTACAAAAGTTTCTTTTTCCTTTTTTAGATCCAAACATTCCTATTTGACAACCGCTTGTCGGATCAGAGGTTCAATTGCAACCTTCTCCCCAGGTCCCCCAGTCCCACTGCATGTTACAACATTGATGCTTGGATCTTTGTCTCGAAATTCACCCTTAACCCTCTGAAAATTTTGCATAGGTGTTGGCTACCTCTCCTGCAATTTTTCTATCAATATTGGACAATCTTCAATATCATGGTCCAACTGTCTGTAATACTAGCAGGACTACCTCATAGGGTTCAGACAGTCCCTTGTAAAGTGTTCTACTTCTCTACAGTTATAGCAGATTAGTTGCTCGTGTCCCTGACCTGCACTGTCACCTCTTCCTCCTCCCATGCCCTTGGCTGGGGAGCCACCTATGCCTGATCTTGGCGAGAACGAGTCTGACTGTACCCTATATAGATTCCCTCTATTGATCATTAAATCATATGTCCGGTAGTTCTGCTCATCATGTCCCACGGACCTACAGAACCTACACCATTGCTGCTTTAACTCTGGGACATACACGGCAAGGTGGGGGCAGTGGTTTGTGTCGTGCAACCCTGCAACGCGACAATCATCACACCATAGTGTTGGCCCACTTGAATCTACAGTTTCCCTAGGGCGCAACGGGCTAGGTCCCCCGACTTGCATATAGTCTGATAACAGAGGACAGACATCTTTGGTGTGATGAGTCGTCCTGCATCGTATGCACCATCTCTTAGGGCTAGCCTCTATTCCTTGCTCCTTTCGCAGATTCTATATCTCCATGTGCATCACCTCCAATTGTCCTTGGATCTGTTGGATTCCCAGTTGGGTATCAGCTCTAGGTGCAGCTTCTAACTTCATAGCGACCCCCAAGGCTTTTTCCTGCGATTCGAAAGTTTTCTGACCCATAGGTATGCACAGGTGAAGCAACAACATAGTGATGAACCATTCTGTGTGTTGTCTGTCATCATACTGAAATCCTCCTTCTCTAATCACCTTCTTCAGTCCCTAATTAGCCTCCCACACAGACTCAGAAGGCCCTTGCTTGAAATCCTTTAGGTCCACCACTATTTGTGAGTAGGACTTAGGCTTCTTGAACTATTGCTTTAAGGCGTTCTTAATATCTTCAATGGTTGCATTCACATGCTGGCCGATGTATCCCATGTACCAGTACAAATATCTTCCTTAAAAGGCAAGGGATAGTTTTGCCCTTTTCACCGCATCACTAGCTATGTTCTGCGTAATCCATACAGATCCTGCGACAAACCAAAACTGATCCATATCTTCATCTCCCACACCGTTAAAGGTAGGTAACTTCATGTGCGCATCCATGTTGTCTTCTGGTGGTGGTAGAGGTGTAGGAGATTTCTTTCCCCTATGTAGGTTTGAAAATGGTGTGGCTGGAGGACTTTGTGTAGTCGCTTCCCTTACCGGACTGTAGACAGATCTATCTCCTTCTTGGTTGGTCCGATAGTATTTGCCACTTTGTGTTGCACTCCCATCTAGATCAAGGGTCATTCACTCAGTGTGGCTACATAGACGACTCTCTTCGCACGGTAATATCTTGATTAGTAAGGTTTTCAATCCTGATCAAAATTGTCACAAGGAAGATCCGTAGATCTTTGTGAAAATATACTTGTTCTTCCACTCTTCAATTTCTTTCTTCACAGGCTTCCAATACGGCCTTGGAATTACCAAATCTCTCCCTCAAAATGCTCCCAGTCCCGACAACGAAACCATTTTTTGGCTCGAGGGGTCTTGACCCAGGTTCGGAGGTGAAGGTTTGCCAACAAACCCCTATACTACTGGCCCTTTCGGTAGTGACTTGCTTGCGCAGGACAAAGTCTCACCCAAAGCAGTATGGGAGGGTGCTGGAACCAAGTTTCTGCACCCTGAGAGAGAGTAGGTAATAACGCAAGTCCACAATTATCAGATCTACATTGAAGGGTGATTTGCAGGTTTCCAGAACGTAACCAAACTATAGTTCTTATTAGATCTGCTCTAGTGGTTTCGCATCCACGTGCGTATCATCAATTACAACCATTAAACAACATAATCGCAGTGAATATTTTCAACACAAATAGTTTGCGTTCATTAACAGAGATGCAATCAGGAAGTGCAACAATAGTCCTATCATAGTAATATACTAAGTGAAGGTACTTTCATATCACAGAGATAAAAATAGACAAGTTCGCAGCTTAATCATACAATCTTAGTTCCCATCAATCACAACAGAACAGATTTAGATACCATCACATGTTTCAGCAATACTTCACATATATTACTTATCAAAATCCTCTTACATTCCCCGAATAACACCTGCACACACAGCCAACAGGGTCCGCACATAGCAGGACAGAGGATCACCGTACACATAGTCATTAGGAGTCCTAAACCAAACAACCCAACCCCAGATCTAGCAATTCGTACTTCGCATCAATCTCTATTCATTCTCTATTTTTCGACTCAAAAAAGGTTCAACTATTTATACTACTTTAGCCTACGCATCCAATGGTCCCCAAACCATGGTTTGCGGACTCTTGGTCTAACCTTGACCCGCTTACAATGCATTAGGGGCTTTATGAGTGTGATTGTCTTTTTTGATACTGGTCTTATGTTTTTTCACTTCTCTTCATGGCACATTTGATAGCTTTTTGTCTCTTTGTATGAGTGTGGCAAAGGGAAACTGTCCCTCTACCAGTTTATCCTTGAGGACCAAAACCTCCATGATGATATTTTTGCTGAAATGCACCATGTTTTTCATATGTTACTGAATTTTTAATATTTTCACAGGGCTTTTTATGAGCAATGTTTTACTTCTTTTTATGAGATCAAAACCTTCCCTATAGCCTTCAGCTTGGTGTACCTTTCATAAACTGTAAATGAATTTTAACTTTATTAGGTGTCTTTTTTCCATTTATATAATGAGCTCTTGATTTTCCCTGTAGCCTCCAACTCATTGTACCTTTTATCAATCTCCAATGATTTCATGAACTCTCTTAGGTGTCCTTGTTTGGCTCTATTATGCTTTAGACTAATCTTCAAGGCATTCCTACAGAAATGCTTGGATATAATAGTCTATTCTTTGTAGATTTTACTATTGGTCCAGGTGGGCACCCTTGGAGGCTTCTTAAGTGCTCTTTAGACTATGGAAAACCTCAGCTCTGTGTTTTCATGAATTCACCTTTGATTTTATGTGAAATGATGGTGTATGGGAATTATGATGGCGCAAGACTTAGGAAAACCTAATTGACTTATTTGCAAGGTCTTAGGATGGGCCTTTGACTGAAAGTGTGAAACAGGGTTTTGAATGAAGATATTAGGTTTTGACACTCTGCCTATGCACCATCATCCTATACAGCTAGACACCCTTATTTTAATTTGAAGGGCTTTCTAGACAGATTTTTGACACCGAAAGTCCTTGAGGCATTTGTGAGTAGGAGAAAAACTTGATTTTAACTTGGCCAAAAAAATTGTGAGATAAGAGGGCTTAGGCATCAAAGGTAGAGGGCTATAGACAGAAGTATCAATCATGGATAGAGTAAGGTACATTAGTCTAGCATGGGGTCTCATAGGATGATAGATCGACCATAGCAGACAAAATAGGAGGGATAGGGGAAAATTTCTTTTTGAGGAGATTTCTAGAAGACACAATGATTGTTGAAGTTTGATTTCTAGAAATCTGAGACAAAGCATTTAGTCATCTAAAGCAGGTGAAAATTACTGATGACTAACAGTGGCTCCACTTGGGGAGGGCAGCTCCTTTTCAGGAGGTGTCCAGAATTGTAGATCTCTGGCTTATGAAGACCAGTGCTCCATCCATTTGGCAGATTTTCTCTTTCTTTTGTTGATGCTTTCCCTGAAGTAGTAATTTTGAAAATCTGAAAGCATGATTAGCTCAACTTCGCCTTTACCTACCCAATCTACTTTTCCTAACATTTTTTGTTCTTCGGGTACACTTGAACTGGAAAACCCATTGACATTTTATTTTGAAAGAGAAAACAAATTACCTACTTCCACACTTGTATCTTTCAGGAGTTCAGATTAAGCAGATGAACTCCTTTGATTCTCTACCTATACTATTCAACTGTCAAGATTAAGTTTCTTGATAGGATTTCATTCACTAGATTAAAAACATGAAATTGAAAACATGACCAAATCAGGATTAAACAGTCTGATTTATCATGTGCTTGTGGCATAACAACAAGCTGCACACAAAAGTTTATTTTTGTGCAAAATGAGATTTAGAAAAATCAGGGCTAGGATACATAGTTTGCTATTCATCCCTATTTTCCTCTTTGGTTCTATTTTGCGCATGTGGAACCAGTATCTTCTCTCCTAATCTATTTTCTTCGACAATTCAAGTTTAAATATTTTTACCAGCATTCTTATCACTAACTTATCAACAATAAATTTAAAGCATGTTCAGCTCTGATTAGGCTAGATAGATGAACAAGACATCATTTTGTACTAGTAGTGGCATTTAGACTTGCACACTTTCAATATTGCTATTTTTTGGGTATGGGGCTATACCTTTCATAGAATCTGCCCTCTTTTTTTACTTTTCTTATGTTTTTGTGTTATCTCTCTTTTTGAATTTTTCTTCAAACTATGGTATGCACAAAAAGTAAAAGTTAAAGCTAGGAATCTTTGCAGAAGTAGTTTTTTTGTGTCTTGCCATTGACATGACCTCCAAATGTTTCAGTTCCATCAGGTTCTCGTAAAAAGAAGGCATTGTTTCCTATGGCTTAACTGATAATAAATGGACCTTTCCACAATTTTTCAAACTTACCATGTTTACCTTTGTCTTCTCTCCTTGAGTCCCATTTCAACACTTTATCTCCAATCTGGAAATCATTGCCTTTGGTTCTTCTGTCAAAGATATTATTTATATTTTCCTGCACTAACCATGTCTTTTTATACACTTCCTCTCTTGTCTGTTGTAAATGGATAGTTTTCTTCGGCCTTCTTTACATGTCATTTTCATTTGATTGTACTTCTTATAAAAGTTTCATTACTGGGACTCCTAAAGATGTTGGTAAAATGGCGTCCATGCCATACACTAATTGATAGGGAGACATACCGGTTGATTTCTTGGTGGTTAGTCTATCAGCCCATAGTGCATGCACTAGCTTTCCATGCCATTCCTTTTGATTTTGTTCTATAAGTTTATTAATGATACTAACCAGGCTTTTATTGGAGGACTCGGCCAACCCATTACCTTGAGGGTAATAGGCTATGGAATTTCCTAATGTGATGTGATATTTATAGTAGAAGTAAACCATTCTTTTGGATGTAAAGGTGGCTGCATTGTCCATGATGATTTTCTTGGGGTAGCTAAATCTAGAAAGAATTTTGGTCTCAAGAAATTTGATAATGACTAAATCGGTGGCATTCCTAGAGGGGATGGCTTCTATCCATTTGGTAAAGTAATCAATAGTAGTGAGGATCCATTTTTGTTGGACAGATGAAGAAGGGTGGATCTCTCCAATGAATTCTAAACCCCACTGTTGAAATGGAGCTTCAACAATGATCGGATCCAAAGGCAAAGGTAAAATATTTCTCTTGCCATCAAAGATTTGACATTTATGACAAGTCATGACTAGTTTGTGGGTGTCGGGAAAAAGGGTGAGCCAATAGTAACTGGCTCTAAGGACCTTGTTAGCTATTTTTTTCCAATAAATATGGCCCCCACATTCTCCCTTGTGCATTTCATGCATGATTTTTCCTACATCATCCTCAAGCAAACATTTAAGCAGTATACTAATAGGATTATTCTAGTATAGAACTACATCTAAAATGCAGAATTTTAAAGATTTTTGTTTCAGGAATCTTTCTTTTTTTTTTGATAAGGTAGGGGGAGCATTAAGATAGAAAAGCACATAAATAATCTCATCATACCAAGGTGAATTTAAAAATACTTCTTCAACATGAGGAGTTGTGCATTCTTCTTGTTCTTCTAAAGAGTCAACCAAATTCATATCTAATGCTTGTAGATTTGTTTCAGCCATTAGTTTTGCAAGTCCTTGTCCCTTAACTAGTTTAGTGGGTCTAATTTCTACATCATATTCTAAAATAATAGCAATCCACTTTCCCCTTTTACCATCGAGATCCTGATTTAAGATATCTTTGACAGCTGTGTGCAAAACAAAAGAAATAATATGAGAATGCAAAATATAAAATCTGAAGTCTTTCAGTGCTTTTATTAATGCAAAGGCCTATTTTTCCATGATGTTATATTTTAGGGGAGCATCCCTAAGGGTTTTTCTGAAGAAGGCTATGGGTTTTTCTTGTCCCATCGTGTTTTTTTGCAGTAACACTGTAGGCACAGTATGTTCAGATGTGAATGAGAAAATGTAGAAGTCTTTGGTGAAATCAGGACTTATCAGAACTGGTGTTTAGGTGAGTGCTTGTTTAACTAGTTTGAAATATTGTTTGGCTTCCAAAGTCCATTTAACTCCTACCTCTTTTTTTAGCATGTTTGTAATATTTCTCAAGAGCTCTGCAAGATTAGGGATAAATCTTCTTAAGAAGTTGATTTTCTCAATAAAGGATTGCAATTCGTTAATGTTTCTAGGATGGTTGATTTGCAATATGCCTTCAATTCTTTTGGGGTCTATTTTGATTCCTTCTTCAGAGATGATGTGGCGGAGGAGTTTTCCTTCCTCCAAACAAAACAATGTTTTCTTGGGATTCAAATACAAGCCATATTTCCTACACTTTTTGAAAAAAATTCTAAGGTGGATCAAGTGCTCTTCGTCGGTTTCAGAGTAAACAGTGATGTCGTCGAGGTAAATGACTATGAAGTAGTCTAAGTCTTCTGAAAAGACTATTTCCATGGCTCTTTGGAAAGTGGCTCCTACATTCATCAACCCAAATCGCATTTTAACATACATGAATGTACCCCAAGGTGTGGTGAAGGCAGTTTTGTGCTGATCACTTGGGAATACTAGCACTTGGTTATAACTGGAAAAACCATCAAGTAGTGCGATCCTCTTCGAGCCAACCACCTTTTGAATTATGTGGTCCATTTTAGGCAAAGGATAATTATCTTTCAAGGAAGACCTGTTCAAATTTCTATAGTCAATACAAAGCCTGATTTCTCTGGTTTTTTTCCTAACTGACACAAGGTTGGAAACCCATTCGGAGTATCTAAGAGGAACTATTATCCCGATGTCATACATCTTTTTTATCTCTTGTTCAACTAGAGGTAATAAGACAGGGTTTATTCTTCTTAACTTTGGTTTGAAAGGTTTCTGGTTCTCCTTGAGATGGATTTTGTGTTGAATAATGCTTGTGTCATAAGACTTTAAATCTTGGTACCCCCATGCAAACACATCTTTAAACTCTTTGAAAAGCTCAATGTATTTATGTTTTATGTGAGGAGGAAGTATATTAGAAATTTTGATCATTTTAGGTTCCCTAGTGTTCCCTATGTTGTATTCCCTTACATCGGCCTCAATAGACTCTATCTTTGGTTTCTTAGCTACATCATTAAAATCGAACAGCTCTTCCAAAGGTCCAAGGCCTCTTGGTAATGTATCGTTCTTACAGTGTAAGACTTCAAGGTGTCTTTGGTCTGGGTCCTCACGCATCTCAACTTTATAAGGATGTGTGTTCAGATTTATATCAGCAAAAGAGGGCAACTTTATTTCATGATTCTTCTCTTCAACAGGGTCATCTTTTCCATGTTCCAAGCTAGGTTTAGTCAATGTAAATTCATTCCTAGATTGTAGGAAATCATTAATTTTTTCATCACCCTCGAATACCTACAAATGATTAATTTTGTCAAGTACCCTAGGGCGATTTTTTACTTTGATAAGGTTTTGATTATTTTCAAATGGTATTTGGCAATTACTAACAGCAAAGGCGAGCTCGTTGGCAAGGCTATTTTGGGCTCTAGGAATGTAAGTGAGCTCATATTTCTCAAAAAAAATTAGGAGGTCTAGGGCTGCATTTATGTATTATCTTAATCTTGGGTTCTTATCTAAGTATTCACCTTTGATCTGTTTCATGACCAGCTCTGAATCTCCTTGGGTTGATATTCTCTTAGCTCTTAAGTTTTCAAGTAAGTGTAAACTAAGGAGGAGAGCCTCATACTCTGCAATGTTATTAGTACACTGAAATTCCAACATGTAAGAATGGCACTCATTTTTGTTATGTATCCAAATACCAGCCCCTAAACCGGCCTTGCCACATGAACCATCAAAGCTCATGTTCCAAAGTGTTTATATTTCATGTTTATCGCTGAGTTGTTGTTCAGGGTTGATAGAGTTTTGGTTATCATTTTCCTCTTTTGAGGGAGAATATGAGTGTTATGGTGGGCCTAGCTCTTTTTCAATTCCTTTTACTTGTGCACTAATCTCATTTTTATTATACAATATAAAAGAATCAAAATCTGAATGTATGGAATAAACCGAGGTGTTGTTCAGCCTATCTAGGCTACTCACCATATACTTCATGTGAGATTCCCGGTATAATCTTCTTTTTTGGTTAAAAATCGAGATGGTAGCATAAGACATGTCAATTTGAAGGTTTCCCAGAAGTTTGGCTCCCCAAGATCGAGACAAGATCATGCCATATTTTGGGGGAATCCCAGCCACGACTATATCCATGACCAGGCTCTTAGTAAGAATTTGTGCCAGATTAACACATAAGTCCTTGATCAGTCCTAAGCATTTAACTCTGATTGAAACGAAGGAATACATATCTTTCTAGGGCCTAGTTATTTCTAGGTCCAATATTTCCATCACTACCTTCAGCATGAGGTTGTGAGAAGCACCAGAGTCTAGCATGGCATTATGGAGGATTTTGTCGTGTATGTTTATGCTAAGATAGAATGGGGGAATGGTTCCTTCTTGGTATTTTCCATCTACTTCAGCTCCAAACAACAACTATGGTTTATCATCTGACAAATTCAGAGTGTTGGTATCATTTCCTATGTTTAAGACTTTCAAGACTTGGAAATAGTACATATCCTGAGCTACCAGTTCGGTGAGAGGGATAGTTATTTTTATTTTCGCGATTTCTCCTTCAAAACTGAAAGGTACCTGAGTTTTTGACATATTTACATCAGTTTTATCAGCCATATATTTCTCCACATTTTTAATTTGTTGATTTTGATTCGGGGCTTTGGTATCTAGAGTTTTCTCGGGGCCACTAGCAGAGGTGCTAGGGAAGCTTGCGCCAATACTTGATTGGCTGGTTTTAGCTGTGTTAGGATCAGCTTTCTTAGCCATGGTATTGTTATTTTCTATTGTTCTTTTAAGAATGTTTTCGAGAGTTTTCATACCAGCAATGTCTGAATTGTTTTTCTTGGAACTGTCATGGTTTTTCCTACTCCTAAGATCATATTGCCTATGGAATTCCATTATGGCATTTTCTAATCCCAATTTGTAATCTTCAGAATATTCATAGATTGTTTCATCTTGGTTTGAGGAGAAAAAACTTGTTCTTCTTCCGTGAGAAAAACCTCACCTTCACTATCGGAGCCTTTTAAGTTTAGATGATTCTCATCTGGTTATTCAATATCTCTTTCCCCTTCTTCAACGCAGTTATCTTGGGAGGGAGGTCTGATTTGTTGATATTTTTCCCTTGGTTTGTTTTGGGGAGGGTCTCTTCTAAAGTTTTGATTCCGTTTTCTTTTTTGGGGATTTGTTTGGTTGTCCCTAGGGGGTGTTCTTTCGTTCATGCTTATTCTTTCCATCATTCTTTCCATGGTCCTAAGAAGGTTGTCCATCTTGGAATCAGATGAGGAGGTGGAGGGCATGGTGTCATCTTTGTATGTTACCCTCTTTTCTGATCTTAGCCTATCCCTTTTCTCAATTAATTTGGCCTCTACACTTATAGCTCCTTTTTTCATGTCTTCTAAAGTAAGGGGCTCTCTTTCTCTTAGTTGGTAGGCCATGTCGGGGTCAAAACCCTCCAGGAATTTAGCTAAGGCTAGGCCTAATGGGGGTTTCATGTTTGGTGGTAGCGAGTTGTAAACACTATTGAACCTAGTGCAATAGTCTTGGAAACTTTCCCCCGTGTTTCTCTTGAGGTTGCTATATTCTGAAAGGATTTGAAGAGGGTTTTTCTTCATTTCACATTTGTTTATGAAAGTTTGGTAAAGGGAAGGGAGATCATGAATGCTATTGGGAGTTAGTATTTTGAACCATTTCTTAGCTTATCCTCCTAGGCTTTGGCCGAACATTCTCATTTTCACGGTTTCCTCTTCTAACTCCATGTAATAAAAAGCACCATTCATTCTATCTACATGATGTTGGGAAGTAGTGGATTCAGCTCTGGTGAACTATGGGATCCTGTATTGGTAATCATTTGGAAAAGGTACCAAAGGTTTTGGTAACACAAGGGGCACATACCATGCTACCATGGTGGGAGCTAATGGTGGATTTACAAGCGGAGGATTTGTGCTATGAGATGGAGTGGTTTGCATAGTGGAGGTGTGAATGGGTGTGGTGGAAGTACTTGGAATAGTAAACTGATTCTGAGCAGACTTGGGGTGGAAAGAGCTGAAGTGATGGAGAAGTTGTAGATCAGGTGGTGTGGAAGGAGGAGCTTCTCCGCTAGGACTCTGCTGAAATTTTATGGGCTCAAGATTGGTATGGTCGATTCTATTTTGTGACTTGGTTCTGAAAAGGTTTCTAGTATGGTGCAAGTCAAACTGGGGGTCTCACAATGTTGTAATATGTTCCAGTACATAGCTTGCTCTATGAATGGCCCAATAAGTAGCTAAGTTTCCGGTTTCAGAATTTTTCCACGCAATTATTTCCGGGTCATCAACTATAGTAGGAGGGTTTGGGTCCGGATGAGATCTGGTATTGACTCTTCGTGGAGCCAGTTTTCAAATTCAAAATTTAGAGAGGCTAAAGTTTATGACTATTTTTTGAAGGTTGACCTCTCTCGTATTATGTGTGACTAAGGCTCTAGATTTTCTGAGGTTGTTTTGATGCAGTCCTACAGGAGTCTATAGATACTCTAAAAAATTTTAGAAGGCCTACTAGAGGCTAGTGGAGTCGCCTGGTGGATATTTTTAGTTATTTTGAAGGTATGTTGTCTATGGTCCACCACCAATATTGGCAAGAAGCCAATGTAGAAATGTTTTTGGGGTCTTTCTGAGTTTCTATATGCAGCCTAAAGATTTTTAAGAGTGTCCTATAACTGAGTCATCATTTTGCTAGGGTGGTGAAAAGGCTAGATTCTACTCCTAGGCTATCAGCTAAGTTCTCTATGATTTAACGTAGCTTTCTGAAGTCCTAAGGAATACTTAGTTTTTCACTGACATCAGAGGTTGCATCATAATCATCATTGTGTTAGTGAGCGGTGGAAAAAATCCACAAGATATTTTTCCTAAGGGCTGTTGAAATTTTTAGGGAAGTCTAAGTTTTTTTTTTACTCAGAGTCTCGTTGTGATCGCCATTATGTTAGCGTGGCGATGAGGTGGAAAATGAACCACCTGATACTATCGTTTGAACTTGAGGTTCTAAAGAGTCTTAAGAGGTTTTCAGGAAATTATATACTTAGAAGGTCCCACCGTGATTTCCATTATGTTAGGGTCCAGTGATTTGGCAGATTGGCTAACCAAATGACAGGGTAACCTCAGACCAGTCTTTAGAGTCCTTGGACCTAGCCTTCCTAGACTCAGAGAGGGCTCTCTCTATTATGTGAAGGATGTGAGCTTGTTCACTTTGGATGATTGATTTTAGGCTAGTTGTTAAGTGTAGGTTTTTTTGTTTGTTTTGGGTTGGGGTAAGATGATCAAGTAGTATAGGTGGAATGAGATAATATCAAATCAATAGGGCTATGGGGTCAGATCAAGTCTATGGTGTCTAATTGCTGAAGTAGAGTGTATTTTAGGGCCGATTGAGCAAGGTGAGTGGATCCTTAAAGTGATGATGAGGTGCAATGAACATTAAGTTTGGGAAGAAACTGAGAGATCTTAAACGTATATAATCTGAAAGAAATGACTCATGAGGTAGGGCGAACCATTAATCTCTATGAAAAATACTCAGACTGATAAACATACAAGAAGAATAATCCAATGGTACATAAAAGCATTATAACTCCTAACTTTAGAAATCCACCTTCATTTTTTTGAGAGAACATATAGGATAAACAAATAATTCAATATATGGAGAGGAAAAACTCCTAAATAGCATATATCAAACTATCGGGAACTGTGAAACAAGTTGATGAGCATGGGTAAAGGGCAAGATTGAAACAAGGCCTCTTTGCATTATCCTAATCAATCAATATTCCATAGGAAAGCTTCACAATGAGTTTTTGAAAATTTTAAATAGGCAAGGCATATGATGAATCATATCTATAAGCTAACATACTGATCATTCATAAAAAAAAGAACAATTTTAGTAGGCCTAAGGAGCAATCAAGAATTCCTTAAGATGAACTAAAAGAAGAAAACATCAAAACTATAGCATGCAGGAGGTTTGAGGTGCTTCCATGAGCATATCTCAACCTATATTTTTCTAATCTATAGCAAACAAGCAGAATGAAAAAAATGAGGAAAAGAAAACATTAACAAGTTATAAAAGCATCATCATTCACCAAGCTATGGAATCCTACAAGCAAGCTTCTCCAACATCAAGCCACACAAGCCATTCATTCACTTCATAAAACCAAATATCTTCTCCAAGCTCATAAACCATGTATTTCTCTATAACACATCAAGTCCAAAATGTTTACAATAAATCCTCATTCCTTATATAACAAATAATGAGAGGAGAGACTACTATAGCACCTAGAAGCCTATTGTCCAAAGACAAACATCCTAACTTGTCCTTGAAGCTTTGCAAAGCCCAAGGCAAAAAAATATCTAACGAAATATATTTTCCAACTATAAATGGAAATAAGATTGACTTTCAGGCCTGAAATGCCTAAGAAAACTTGCCAAACGCACATTCTGCCCAGTCACACATAGGAGCACAACACTCTGTCTCTTATTTTGAAAAATTTCCAGGAGCGCAACACAAAAAAGGTCTTTTTGTAGCTAGGTTTTGGAGGCCTTCCCGATGTCGAAAAAGGCTCTGAGATGGCCTGTTGGAAAGATGTGGATGTCTACTTTCCAAATATACCTTTTTTTTCTTAGGCTGATATCTGTAATTTTTCGAACAAGTAGAAATATTGAAGGTTCCCAAAAGTGCAGCACCTGTTCAGAAAAGGAGGCAGAAAGTTGAAAAAATGAGTGTTTTTGGCCCTTTTGAGGGACCAAAACAATTCCAATTTGGCTGAAATTTTGTGAGCATGCTCCTATCATGCCAAGGAATCCAAAAAATTAAACTTAATCATGTGAAATTTCCCCAGGAAAAAGCGAAGCACCCAGGCTACTGCGCTCCTAGGCTTAAAAGTTTGCAAAAAACCAAAATGTGTTCAATTTTGCACAAAATTGGTGAGTGAGTCCCTCAAGGGTCCTTAGAGACCTTTAGTGAAGCTTGAGCCAAAATTCCAAGCCTAGCTTGGTATTTTCCATCATTTGGCATCAGGCCCTTCCTTTGGAAAGTTTTTAGCTTCTTCCTGGTGTTAGCCACCTATGAATTTTTGGTCAAGCAAACAGGTGGCTAAATATTTTTTTGAGCCTCCAAGAAATACATTCCCTTTGAAAACATATTATTCTTGAAGCCTCTGTATGTCTTTTTCCTTTGAAAAAATATTCACCCCTGTTTCCATAAAAAAAGCTTCACTGTCTGTGAAAAAATTATGCTTAGAAAGGCCTCCATTTTCCCCTCGTATCCCTGCAAATTTCCCCATTTTAACATTTTTTCCCATTTTCAAAGTTTCCGGTTTAACCCCAAAAATCCTTCCCCAATTTTTCTAAAATCATCCCATCTCCCCTTTAAACCTTACAAACACCCTTTGTTTTGCTTTAAAATCCCTTTTTCCCTCTACCGAAAGCCTCTTTTAAGCCTCAAAAACCCTCTTTTTGGCTTTAAAAACATCTATTTTACATATAACAGGCTTAGCCCCTTTTCGGCCAGCCCCTTAACCAATTCCCCTCCATAAAACCCCGCGCTGAGACCAAGCACTAAGGCGTAAAGCACTTATCGGAATCGGAAGGATGGTCGGAGCGCTTTTTCTTTGTTAAACTGAAATCTCCCGATGTGATGGTGTTTCTTCTATTTAGCGCGGGTGTAATACCCACCGTCGATCTATACAGATCCGACGGTCCGTGCAAGTCTTATCGCGCCCCGCCTCACCCCTCTGTTACCCCTCCGATTACGATCTCCACTGTTGATTCACATTTTAATCCAACGGTTGAGCGCCAATCGCCGATCGAAAATTCTTTATGCGCATCCCTCTATCTTCCCCGATTGCGATCCTCCGATGCAATCCTGGCCGTTGAATCCAAAAGAACCAATGGCTAGGATATTCTCTCACTCTTCCCCATGCCCCCGAATGGCCACCCTCCGATCCAATCACAACCGTTGATCTGTCGCCAATCCAACGGACCAGATGCAATCGCTTCATAAGCCCATCGGAGATTTGGCCCCTGCCTCCTCTGGTTCCGATTAGATCACAGTCGTCCATCCTATTTGATCTGACGGCTCATATTCCTCCCGCGCATTCATATGGCCCATTTGCCTCCGCTTCATCTTCAAATCTCCACCGTTGATCTCCATGGATCCAACGGCCAAGATTACTCCCGACCACTAACCAAATCCTCTGCCTTTGTTTCTCCTCCACAGATCTCAGCCGTCCATTGCACTGATCGGATGGTTCACAATCAAACTACCTTTGATTGGCCCCCACCTTATCGACTATGCATCTCCTCGTATCATGCTCCATCTCCCGCCGTCGGATCTCACAGTCCCAGATCCAACGGCTAGCATCCATATCGCGTTTGTTCGGCGTCTAATGTTTAGCAGTTTGAACTCACATGATACAGGTGATTTCATAAGGCCACGTGTCAGTTGGAGACCTATATCGCATTTGAAAAGTGAAAACTGCCTCCCATGCCTTTTTCCACGCGAAAACAACAGTTTTTATCCTAAAACCACTTCACCACTTCTATGCCCGAAGATCCATCTACAGATCCCGACCGTTGATCTGTACAGATCAACAGCCCTCATTTCATCTCGCATTCCATTCACATTTGTTCATCGCGCGACCATAGAACTTCATCACGTCATCTCAACCATCGATCTCCTCCTGAGATCTGAAGGTACATATTAAATCGCCCTCCGCCCATGACCGGGTCCCACCATTCAAGCCCATTTCTTATGTTTTTCATTCATTTCTTTGTATTTCTCCAAACTTTAAACTTTCACAATTTACATTAAAAAAGCTTTTTCTCCTCTCACATTAAAACTTTAATGTTTTACATTAAAGTTTATTTCATTTTCGCCCAATCTTGCAGAGTCATTCCATTAGTTAATCTCCACCGTCGATCATCACCTCCAGATTTGATCTAACGTTCCACAGTCATTTCTCCACCAAACCTCCATCCGAGCAGTTTTTCACCATTGCACTGCATTTTTCCACCATTTTCCATTTCATCCGCCGTTTCCACCATGTTTCGCTACCATTCACACAGCCTTCCACTACATCCATCCTCCACTCTGCATGGAGTTTCTTAACATTTTTTTGTATTTTAGCAAGGTAACATGCGGTGGAAACCGCCATGGCTCACAGACACTGTCATAGTGACACAGAGCGCAAAGAAGACCATTTTCGAGCCTGGGATTGCAGAGAAAGTGCTTGGGAAGGTTTCTAAATGAAATATTTCCTTTAAAGGACCAGTTTTTAACTCTATAAAGCCTCCCGGGCTATTAAAACTCCATTTTCACAAACAAAGACAGTCAATGAAGCGGCAAAGAGTATCAGTGAAGAATTAAGAGGTCTTAAGCATATTTTTGAAGATTTTAAGCATTAATTCGATGTTTAAAGGGAAAATGTACTGTATTAAAGACCTTGTGATTAACACAGAAGGCCTAATGAGGCCTAACACACAAAAAACAATATTATCACTGTTTCACATCAGCAAAAGTTTCCCTCCCGAGAAAGGACAAAGTACCCATACTGTTTTCATTCTACATCGTGTTCCTGAGAAGATTTCTACCCTGACAGAAGTCCTAATGATACCAGAGAATTTTTTATGCAGTATGGAATACCTAAAAGTCATTTATCTGCCTTTGTTCTTGTCACCAGAGTACTACAGAGTACTGCAGCCTAAAGTACGTCAAAGAACATACCTGGATTTAATTTCAGCCTGTCGAAGACCACTCTTTCACCCAAAGAGTACTGAAGATTAATGCATAGATATTAAGACAGAATGGGCCTCCAGCCTTTTCTTCTACTTCTATTTTAATGTTTCATTTATTGTTTTATCTACCTCCTCTGCCTCTCTTTCATATATAAAACTCATGAGGAAAGTTGTTGTTGGTTGTTGATCAGATATCTATGAATTGTAAGTTGTTTCTCTTGAGATATATTTCTCTGTGTAAAGTTGTAAGATAGGCCGAGCAAGATGTTTTCAGACTGAATATCAAGCTGTTGGAAAATGTTGTACATGACTGGTGTTGCTCTTTAATATGACAAGCACATTTCTTTATATCCTGATTTAAAGCAGCAGTGATGTTTTCTGCCTTTGTTTCTACTTTCCTTCTGTAACTCATTACATTTCATTTCTATGGTAAGAATCAGAAATCTAGCTTAGGATATACCCTCGCATGGTACCCTAACGCTCCTACACTTCTTACCTTTGAAATTTTTCTACCGATTGTGCTATCTGAGTACTGATTCAAGATAATTTAACTAATGTAGTAGCTGTTATTCACTGCTAACTGATGTATGAGTTTATGAATCTGTTCTTAGATGTTCTTGTTGGGTTTTAATTGAAAGAATTGCGATACTGGGAGTTTATAATGTTGATTCTGTCTCACTAGGGTCTTTTTCAATCAATTGAACCTTTCAAAGTTCCCTTAAGTTGGATGCCGAAGCATTGAAAGTTCAAAGCCTTTCTCTGATCTCAGGTTTTCACCATTGTGTTTAAATCTTTAATTTTCCTTTGTCTGAAGAGTTAACCTTTTAGGAGGTGGATCATAGGTGTCTAATGGCATGTCTTTTCCCTAGATCTGATTCCCAACAACCAAACAAACAAACAAAACAAAAAACAAACCTTGTGCCTATAACTAGCCTAATATCTTAAACTGAGCTTCAAAGACATATACCTTTTCCTTTATAGAGAGATCTCTCTCTGGACCCAGGAGGGCTAGATCTTGAGGTCCCAAAGCGGTTATGATGTTGTCTCATCTTTTGGTATTACCAAACTTGCCAAAACATGGGAACCCCAACATAATGGCGACTCCGCTGGGAAAAATCTGAGTGTTTTTCATCTTATACATCCTTAAGACCTCAGAAAACCAAAATCTCTGGTTAAATTGGAAGTTAATCACTGTGGTGGACAGTACACCTTCTTGAAACATTTTAAACCTTCCACCTGGCGACTCCGCTGGGGAAAATCTGAGTTTTTTTCATCTTATACATCCTTAAGACCTCAGAAAACCAAAATCTCTAGTTAAATTGGCAGTTAATCACTATGGTGGATAGTACACCTTCTTGAAACATTTTAAGCCTTCCACCTGGCAACTCCATAATTCCTTAATGATTAAAGACTCCACTGGTGATCAATAGGCCTGCTGATTATCTTGGTTTTCATAAGACTCCACTGGGAGACTAGAGTTGCATTACAAAATCAGCCATATTATAAGTAACAAGTAGGATTAAGCTTCTTCGTTCGAAGACAACATACTGGCTTCAATAACCATTCACACAAGAGCTTATCCTAACCCAAACCCACCTGAAATAGTTGACAACCCTGAGAGCATCCTTAGGAAATCTCCTACACCTAGGAAGCCAACTATTTCCAAACACATCCATAGAGCTAACTCTGTACCAGAAGACTTTACAGCTCTATCAGACACTTATTTTGACTTAGACTCACAAATCAGTTTACCTAGAACTAGGTCATTCAGTGCTCTAGACCAGTCAGACCTTGAGCTTCCTGGTTCACCATCTCATAGTGGCCAACACATTAGGGAAAGAGAGATCCCTCCATCTACACCTCCGGATATTCATTTCATCCAAAATTTGGGGCTCTACCATCCTAAATTAGCTCAACAGAGTGTTGCTGGTCCTAGTATTCCTATCATCCACATACCTGTTGCTCAAACCAATCCTTTACCTCCTCGGAACATCATTATGGTAGCCTGGTATGCACCTTTGGTGTTACCATAGCCTCTAGTGCCTTTACCCAATGATTATCAGTCAAAAATCCCACATTTCACTGCAAAAGAGTCTACCACAGCTCAGCACCATGTAGAAAGGATGGAAGATTCCTTTGACTATATGGAGATAGATGATGAGACAGTCAAGATGAGAATCTTTTCCCAGAGTTTAGGAGGTGATGTGAAGAAGTGGTTTAAAGGCCTACCTCCTAATAGTATCCAGGATCTTCCCTCTTTATATCAATCCTTCATAAACAAATGGGAAGTCAAGACCAACCCTTTCCAAATCCTAGCAGAATACAAGAACCTTAAAAGAAATGTAGAAAAGAGTGTCCATGACTATTCTACAAGGTTTAACAGTGTTTACAACGCTCTTCCTCCACATATGAAACCTCCCCAAGGTATGGATTTAGTGAAATATCCTGAAGGCTTTGATGCTGATATGGCCTACCAGCTTAGGGAGAGAGATTACAACACATTGGAAGATATAAAAAAAGAAGCAGTGAGTGTAGAGGCTAATCTGATTGAGAAGAAAGCCAGAATGATAGCTGAGAAAAGGGTAACATATAGGGATGACACATCAGCTTCCACATCTGATCCAAAGTATGACAGTCTAGCCAAAACCATGGAGAGACTAGGAAAAATGGTGGAAAATTTGACTGTCCAAGTCAATAACCAGAACAGAAACCAAAACCATGACCAGAACCAGAACTTTAGGAGAAGCTGTTAGCCACCTATAAAAATTTTCCATGAAAACTGGTGGCTAAGTCATTTTGGATAGCCTTCAAGAAATAGTTTTGCCGCCAAAATTTTTTATGCTTAAAGTCTTTTAGAAGATATTCTATCCTTTGGTTAATCGTCACTATTGTTCCCCTTTTGAACTCAAAATTTCTGTTGATTTTCCATAAAGAAAAGACTGCTGTAAAAATCCCATCTTCCCCTTCTTCACTCAAAACTAACCTTCATTTTTACCCCTTTACTCCCCACATAATTCCTCCATTTTTATGATTTCCACTTCTTCCTTTCATGAAAATCCCTTGAACAAAGTCTAAAACTCATTTTTTGACCTTACCGAAACCTCCAAATCCATCAAAAGCCTTGAAAAAATTCATAAAAAATAAGTTTGTTTAAACTATGGACTTAAGCCCCCTTGGGCTAAAGTACTAAACCACTTCCCCACATGTGCCCAGGTGCTATAACCAAGCGCTAAGCCCTTTCGGCGCTTATCGCATCGGAGGAAACAATGCACGCAAGCCTTTTCCCTTTATTGAAATCTCCGATTGTGATTGGCCCTTTATTGCATAACCCCCGATTTTATTATCACTTCATATAACCCATAGCCTCGCAATCGGGCGCTAAAAATTGTGAATAACTCATCTTCGATGCATATTTCCCTTTGTTAAATTCAAAAAATCCACTTTCCTAAGTTTGGTCTAAAACCCGCCAGAGAAATGTTTTTAATGTAAATGGGTAGATTGAAAAGCCCGCATCCAAACTTCGGATGCAATTAAAGCCCCATTGTATAAAATCCGCCTTTGCATTACTCCATATAACTTCCGCCCGGGACCAAGAGGTAAAAGTCCCCAAGTGCCAATTGCATCGGAAAAAATCTTAATGGGTAGATTGAAAAGCCCACAGGCCCGATCTAAAGTTATGATTGCAATTGGCCCTTATATATGTAAGCCCCGGGCCTATTATCTTTCATATAGACCAACGGCCCCGCCGTCGGGCGCCAGACCATTTCATATATATATATATCCCGCCCTGATACATAAAACCTTTGTATTTCATCAATTTTTGGGTTTTCATATGTATTAAAGGGTTTCCGCCGGTGTATGATGTTAAACAATATCTGTCGTTGATCCCAGACTAATCAATGGACTGCACCAAATCGCATCTGCACTTTTTCATCGAGCACACTTTATTTCCTCCCCCGATTGACATTCCCCGATCCATTCTCCACTGTCAATCTGATCTGCAGATCGATGGCTCACAAACAATCGCATCGTCGCACTCCATGTTCTTTGCCCCAACAATCGCTGAGCCCCGATTTCATTTGGGCCATCCACATGTCCAGATTGGACGGTCCAGAATGTGTTTCCCGACTTTGGTTTAAAAAACATGCGGCCCCGCTCATAACGTTTTCCAGCCATTACAGTCGTTGATCTCTACAGATCAATGGTCCTTATTGAGCCTTTCTCCGCCTGTATATTATTTCATTTTTACCCGGATTCAATCGTGGCCATCGATCTTCTACATCCAACGGCCCATATTTAACCCAACAGGCCTGCCTCCTGTGGGTCCTGCCTCCCTCCAGAACTAATCTCCACCGTCGATCCCCTGATCAGATGGTCCATACTAAAATCACCATGCCTTTTATCCCTCGCACATCTAGTCAGTTTCACGCTTGCTCTCCACAGTTAGATCTAAGGGCCTAGATCTGACGGCCCACACAGATTTTCGCACAACTTTCAGCGTGGAGGTTAATTTTCAAAATTTACATGATATAGATTGTTTTCAAAAGACATGTGTCACCTTCCAAGGCATATCGCGTTCAAAAAGGCGAAACCACCTTTCTCCCATTTCACCGCACGATACTGCCTGTTTTGCTCACTGAAACAACTTTCCCCTGTTTTATTGTGTTTTATCGCGTGGTGTCTTGTGTCGTTGATCTCTGCAGATCAACGACTTAGATTAAATCTGGCCATATGCTTTCACCCTCCGCCTTTCCTAAATGGTTTCTCAGAGTGATCTCCACCGTTGATTTCGTGGGCAGATCTGATCCGATGGTTCACAATCATCCCGAAAACCCCAAATTTCCTTTTTATGTTTTTCTCTTCGCCAAAGGAAATTTCCTCATTTCCTTTGTATTTCTTATGTTTTCATCAAAAAGCGGCCCTGCTTCATTATGTCTCCCTGATCGCTCCCCACCGTCGATCTTTACAAAATCAACGGCTTTGATATAAACTTCCATCGCTTATCCATCAACCGCCCCTTTTTGATCTTCGCACGCAATCTCCACCGTTGGATGCTGCCATCCAATGGCCATTCTCCTACTAGAAACCTCCAAAGAATTTTTCACCAAATATGCAGGATTTCTTAATTTTTTTTGTATTATGCAGGATTTAAAGTTTTTTTTCAAACGTTTTAAAAGAAAATGCAAGCCAAGGATGACGATCCTCCAGACTTTCATGTACATACCTGCACATCAACAAGACACAAAGAATTAAATTAAACAAAGAGTATCAGTGTTGAAGACCCAAACACAGCAAAAAATAAGGATTAAACATGGATTATATAGTTTAATGATTTACGGCTAAAGTTGATTATCAAAGGCCTAATCCAGTGAATTAAACACAGTTAAAGAAAAATCAAGGATATTTATCAGACAGAGGATGCCTCCACTGCCTCGTCAGAGGCAAATTGATTCCTCTCAGCTACCGGATGGCCACCTGTGACTTCACAGCATTCAAGCAAAGGCCGAGTAATGACCAAAACAGAGCATATCGGCCCCTTACAGCTGAATAGTTATTTCGAATCAAAGAAGCTAATATAAAATATCAATAGAGTTATTGCAAAAGATGACACAGAGCCTTGAAGTCAACATAAGCTTCCAGCAAGCTTAAATTATTTAATGTAAACCAATTAATGTAGAAAAATATCTGTAAATTTCTCCCTTGAGCCCCTCAAAGGCCAAGAAGCATTAACTGTATTAATTGAACTCAGAAGATCTTTTCTCTCTTTCGGCCTCCTCATTCCTCTATAAAACTTTGTTGAGGAATCCATTGTAAACGTTGGTTATTTGATTACTAGTTATAATACTGAAACTCTCTGAAATTACATAGTCTGTTGAAGTTGAAGAAGAAATTGAAGTCTTGGAAGCCCTGATGATTTTGTTGCATGCTTGTTCTTGAGAAGTCTCTATCATTGGATCCATGAGCTTGGTTGTTGGTGAAGTATTCTAAAATGTTTAATGTTTTCCCCTTTTTTCATTTTTTTCCATAAATTCTTACTACAGTAGGATGAAATTTTTAGGCTAAGAAATGACTCTTGGAAGCACCTTAGACCTGTTTATTTTTCACTATTTTAAGTTTTCTTCTGTTGAGTTATTTTAGAGTCTTTAAACTCTCTCTTTAGTCCTCATGCTTTTTTATTTCCTTAATAGTTTCGAATAGTTGGTTTCAGCATGATTTATGATTCTCCCTGCTTGTCTGCTGCCACTTAAAGGCTGTTATTGAAGTCTCCCTTTGAAGTTTCTTTGTTTACAGTGAGCCAAGGAGGTTTGTTTTGATCACGCCTCTTGTCTTTGCTTGAACAGTTGGCTTAAAGGTATTTATAGCTATGATCATAGATGTATTTAGGTGTTCCCTCTTCTATGATCGTAATTAGAATTTAATATTTTATGTTTTATAAGTCATTTGAAATAAAATATTTGAGGAAATAGGGTGTTCCCCGAATCTTAGATTTCAATTTAAAAGTTGTTTTGAAGTCATTATTTTCTTGAAGGGAGATTTGTAGAATTCACGGTTAGCCCTATCTATCAAATTGCTCTTTATTGTTCAAGTTGTGTTTTCAAATTCCCTTTGTTGAGAATTAAACTTCTCTTTCCAAATCATTGATGTCCATCTCATTCCAAAACCAAAGGATCCTATGGCCAAGTTAGATTTTCCCTTTGATATCCCATATCCATTAATAAGTTTGTCATGAACTCTTTTTGACTCCATTTCCCAATGAAACTAACATTTCCCCTTTCTATCTATCTTTCCTAGACCTTGTATGTTATGTTGTATCGATTCCAACCAAACAAATAAACAAACACTTGCACTTAATAACTAGTCTAAAACTAATTTTCAAAGCACACAAGATAAACCTTTGCAAATAACAAAAAATTTGAGAGATCCCTCTCTAAGAGCAGGAGGACTAGATCCTGTAACTCTAAAGATTGGTTCTGATGTTGCCTTGTCTTTTGATTTTCCAAACTATCAAAAAAAGGGACACCAACATAATGGCGATCACGGTGGGACGCTAAGTAAAATACTTAAAACAAAACACTCCCTATCCAGTATAACATAAGTAGCCTTCTTCAAGCACTACATAACAAAAATGGTAATCATGATAGGACTTAATTGAATCAGTGACAAACTAAGTAACCCTTAGGATTCCCGTAAGACCTTATCAAACCTTGAAGCAACCAGTTACCAAGAGATAAGAGTAAACTCGATTTGTTTGAACACCTTAGCTAAGTGAAAAATCATACTTAGAACACTCTCTTAACTTATAAGACCGAAATAACTTAGAAAAACCCAAAAACATTTTAGTTTGGCTTCATAATAAACTTGGTGGTGGAACCATTCCATATTTTACCTTCATACAAGCTAAATATTTTCCACCTGGCGAATCCACTAGCCCCAGTAGGCCTATTACTCATCTAGGTCCCTAAATCTATTTAGGACTGTCTTAACCAGCTTTGAGGAAGTTTAGAAGAAAACTCACAAAAACAGTCTCTAAAACTTTAACCTCTCTCATTTTTGAAAAGCAGTCTGGCTTCACATAGGATCAACACTAGATCCCATCCAAACCCAAATCCTCATTTAATCATTGACAATCCAGAGAGAATTCTGTGGCAGACTTCTAAATCGGGAGAATCAGCTACTAATAGGACCCTCTTAAGAACAAAATCTTTTCTTGAAAACCTTGCTGTTTTAGAGGATTTACACTTTGATTTACATCTTTAGAACTAGATCTCAAGGTGATTTAAACCAAACTGATCTTGACATTGCATATTTGCAACAAAGCTTCAGTATAGAAGCCTCACTTTGCACTCCTCTTGATTCCCAGCTTCTTCATCACTTTAGCATTTTCCATAACAAGTCTGCTCAAAATCGGTTTGTTGGCCCAAGTGTTTCTTCCACTCCAATCCATACTACCATTGTGAAAAACACTCCGGTTCAACCCACTTTCACTATTGTAAATCCACCTCTTGTAAATCCACCCTTATTTCCAGCCATGGTAACATGGTATGCCCCATTAGTGTTACCACAACCTCCACTTCCCTTACCAAATTATTATCAATCCAAAATCCCTCATTTCACTAGAAAAGTGTCTACAACAGCTCAACATCATGTAGATAGGATGGAAGATGCATTTGATTACATGGAGATAGAATAAACTGTGAATATGAGGATATTCGCCCAAAGTTTAGGAGGAGATGTAAATAAATGGTTTAATAACCTACCTCCCCTAGACCTTTTATGTTCTGCTATATCAATCCTACCAAACAAACCAACAAACACTTGCACTTAATAACTAGTCTAAAACCAATACCCAAAGCACACAAGATAAACCTTTGCAAAAAACAAATAATTTGAGAGATCCCTCTCTGAGAGCAGGAGGACTAGATCTTGTAACTCTAAAGATTGGTTTTGATGTTGCCTTGTATTTTGATTTTCCAAACTATCAAAACATGGGGGACCAACATAATAGCGATCATAGTGGGACTCTTCTGAGTTAGTGACAATTTAAGTACCCCTTAGGACTCCAAAAATCCCTTATTTTCAAGAATATCCAGTGATTATTAGCCAACTCATCGCCACCAAACATAATGGCGATCACGGTAGGACACTGAGTAAAATATTTAAAACAAAACACACACTGTCCAATATAACATAAGTAGCCTTCTTCAAGCACTACCTAACAAAAATGGTAATCATGATAGGACTTAATTAAATCAGTGACAAACTAAGTAACATTAGGATTCTCGTAGGACCTTATCAAACCTTGAAGGAATCATTTACCAAGCCATAAGAGTGAACTTTGTAGGTTCTTGACACATTAGCTAAGTGTTAAAATCAGATTTAGGACACTCTCTTAACCCATAGGATTAAAAACTCAGAAAAACCCAAAAAAATTTCAGTTTGGCTTCATAATAAACATGGTGGTGGAACCATCCAATATTTTACCTTCATAGAAGCTAAATAGTTTCCACCTGGCGACTCCATTAGCCCCAGAAGGCCTATTACTCATCTAGGTTTTTGGATCTTTTTTAGGACTATGTTAACCAGCCTTGAAGAAGTTTAGAGGCCTAGTCCTATACTAGATAAGACATCGTGAGAGGTAAAACTCCCAAAAACAGTCCCTAAAACCTTAACCTCTCTCATTTTTGAAAAAACAGTCTGGCTTCACATAGGATCAACACTAGATCCCATCCAGACCTAAATCCTCCTTTAATCGTTGACAATCCAGAGAAAATTCTGTGGCAGAATTCTAAGTCTAGAAAATCAGCTGCTAATAGGAGCCCCTTAAGAACAAAATCTGTCCCTTAAAACCTTGTTGTCTTAGAGGATTCACACTTTGGTTTACATCGTACAAAGAACATATTTAGAACTAGATATCCAAGTGATTTAAACCAAACTGAACTTGACATTGCAGATTTACAACAAAGCTTCAGTAGAGAAGCCTCACCTTCCACTCCTCCTGATTCCCAGCTTCTTCATCACTTTAGCCTTTTCCATAACAAGTCTGCTCAAAATCAGTTTGCTGGCCCAAGTGTTTCTTCCACTCCAATCCATACTACCATTGTGAAAAACACTCCCGTTCAGCCCACTTTCACACTTGTAAATCCACCTCTTGTAAATCCGCCCTTATTTCCAGCCATGGCAACATGGTATGCCCCATTAGTGTTACCACAACCTCTACTTCCCTTACCAAATGATTACCAATCCAAAATTCGTCATTTCACTAGAAAAGAGTCTACAATAGCTCAACATCATGTAGATAGGATGGAAGTTGCATTTGATTACATGGAGATAGAAGAAGAAACTTTGAAGATGAGGATCTTCGCCTAAAGTTTAGGAGGAGATGTAAATAAGTGGTTTAAGAATTTACCTCCTAACAACATCAATGATCTCCCTGCTTTGCATCAAACATTCATTAACAAATGGGAACTCAAAAAGAACCCTCTCCAAATACTATCAGAGTATAGCAGCCTTAAAAGAAATCAAGGGGAGAGTGTTCATGACTACTCCACTAGGTTCAATAGGGTTTACAATGCCCTTCCACCCCACATGAAACCTCCCCAAGGCATGGCCTTAGTAAGGTATCCCGAAGGCTTTGATGCTGAAATGGCTTATCAGTTAAGGGAGAGAGATTACTTAACATTAGAAGACATGCAAAAGGGAGCTGTGAGTGTAGAAGCAAACATAATTGAGAAGAGAAATAGGTTGAGATCAGAGAAGAGGGTAACTTATAAATATGACATGACACGCTCAACCTCAACTTCTAACACTAAAATAGACAACCTAGTGAAGGTGATGAAGAGGATGCTTGAAAAGATCAATTTAAATGATAGAGTGCCACCAAGAGAACCTCAAAACAACCAAAATAGAAATAGAAATCAGAATTATAGAAGAGAAAACAATCAAGATAAGAAAAAAGAAAGTGACCAACAGGTTAGACCTGCCTTCCAGAAATACTATGTGGATCAATATGAGGAAGATAGGGAGATGGAAAGGTTGGGAGAAGCTCATGTAAAGTTGATTGGATCAGACAGTGGGGATGATGTTTTCCTCACTGAGGAAGAACAAGGTTTCTTCTTTGATCAAAATAAAAACACCTATGAAGATTCTGATGATTATATATTGGGGTTTGAAAATGTAATCATGGAGGTACACAAACAGTATGATCTTAGGAGCAAAGGGAATGTAGACAATTCAAAAGATAAGAACACTAGCACTGCTGTCAAGAAAAACGTAGAAATTCAGCCTAAGAAGACAGTAGAAAAACCCATCATTTTGGCTTAAAAACCAGATTTAAACAAAGAGAAAAATAGCCAACCTAATGTTGAACAGAGTACCCCTAGCACTTCAGCTAGTGGCCCTAACAAAATTGTCCCAATTTCTAGTCCGAACAAAGTTCAGCAAATCAAAACTGCTGAAAAGAATTCAATTGAAAAAACAGAGGTAAATATGAACAAGTCAATTGTTCCTTTCAGCCTTGATGGAGAGATTACAAAGATAAAAATTACCATCCCCCTAACTGAACTAGTAACCCAAGAAGTGTACAAAACCCGAGTTTTAAAGGCTTTGAACCTAGGAAGTGATACTGACACCTTAAACTTGACAGATGACAAGCTTGAGTTGTTGTTTGGTCCATAAGTTGAAGGAAAATACCAAGAAGGGGTTGTTCCTCCCTTCTATGTTAGTTTGAACATACATGAGAAAATTTTACACAATGCCATGTTAGATTCTGGAGCTTCACACAATCTAATGCTCAAGGTAGTAATGGAAAGCTTAGGCTTAGAAATTACTAAACCATACAAATATTTGTATTCCTTTGACTCAAGCAGAGTCAAATTTTTGGGTTTAATCAAAGATTTATGTGTTAACTTAGCTCAAATCCCTGCTAAGAGTCTAGTAATGGACATAGTTGTAGCTGACATTCCCCCTAAGTATGGCATGCTCTTATCAAGATCATGGGGAGCCAAACTTCAGGGAAGCCTTCAAATGGACATGTCTTATGCCACCATCCCTGTTTTTAGCCAAAATAGAAGACTATATAGGGAATCTCACATGAAGTACATGGTGAGCAACATAGATAAACCAAACAACTCTCCAATCTATTCTATTCAATCAAGTTTAGATTCTTTTATCTTGTACAACGAAGATGAGATTACTCAACAAGAAAAGGAAAACATAGACCCAACCAGTTTACCAGAGAAATCAGAACTTCCCTCAAATCAGATACAAAACATTGGCAATCAACAACAACAAGAAAATGAAAATGAGGCAAATATACTTTGGACAATAAACTTTGATGGGTCCTGTAATAAAACAAGTGCATGAGAAAGTGTTTGGATTCAAAATACGAATCAGAGTTTTTCATATAAATTAGATTTCCCATGCACTAACAATATTGCTGAGTATGAAGCACTTCTCCTAGGCTTACAATTGCTTAAACAATTAGAAGCCCAAAAGATATCAATCTTAGGAGATTATGAAATTATCATAAGACAAATCAAAGGAGAATACTCAGCTAGAAATCCAAGGCTTAGGGAATATCGGAACGCTGCCCTTGATTTATTGAAAACCTTTGAAAAGTATGAACTTATTTTCATTCCTAGAGCACTAAATCATCTAGCAAATGAACTCACTTTCAATGCCAGCAACTGCCAAATACCTGAGATAAATGAACAACTTAGCATTAAGGTAAAACACAGGCCTGCTGTGCCTGATAACGAAGATCACTGGCAAGTGTTCGATTCTGAAAAACACATAGATGATTTATTAAAATCAGAAAATGATTTTGACATACCAATATCAGAAACCAGCCATAAAGAAAATTGTTTGTATATTGAACAAATACTAGAAGTTGAAATGACATATTCTGCTGATATTAATCATTATGAGAATCTTTTTGAAGCAGAGTTAATTGACAACACAGACCAAGAAGACTTGGAAGTTTTACAATGCTAGAACAATACAATTCCAAGAGGTCTCACACCTTTAGAACACCTTTTCGATTTTAACGATGTAGCCAAAGAACCGAGAATGGAGCCTGTGGAAACAAATGTAGAAGAACATAACATAGGCAGCCTAGCAGAACCCAAGATGATTAAACTTTCCAGCACTCTCACAGCTCACATAGAATTGCAATACATAGAGTTGTTCAAAGAGTTTAAAGATGTTTTTGCTTAGGGGTACAAAGACCTGAAATCGTATGATACCAGCATCATTCAGCACAAAATCCCTCTCAAAGAAAATCAAAAGCCTTTCAAACAAAAGATAAGGAGAATAAACCCTATTTTACTACCTTCAGTTAAGGCATAAATTGAAAAGATGCATGATGCTAGGATCATAGTACCAATTAGATATTCAGAATGGGTATCAAACTTAGTTTTTGTTAGAAAGAAGACAGGGGAAATCAGGCTCTGTATTGACTTCAGAAATTTAAATAAAGCCTCTCTAAAAGAAAACTACCCCTTACCCAAGATGGACCAGATAATTCAAAGGGTAGTTGGGTCAAAAAGGATATCCCTCTTAGATGGGCTCTCGGGTTACAACCATGTGTTAGTGCTCCCGAGTAATCAAATCAAAATTTCTTTTACCACACCTTGGGGCACCTTTATGTATGTCAAAATCCCTTTCAGATTGATGAATGCAGGGGCCACCTTCCAAAGGGCCATGGACATAGCCTTCTCTGAAGATATTGGCTATTTCATAATCATTTACCTTGATGACATAACTATTTTCTCAAAAACTGAAGAAGAACATTTGATTCACTTAAGAAAAGTTTTTGAGAAGTGTAGGAAATTTGGCTTGTCACTGAATCCCAAGAAAACACACTTTGGTCTCCAAGAAGGTAAACTTCTTGGCCATATAATTTCGGAAGAGGGAATCAAAATAGACCCTACAAGGATAGATGGCATATTATAGATCAACCATCCAAGAAGCCTCGAAGAATTACAATCTTTCATTGGAAAGATTAATTTTTTGAGGAGGTTCATCCCCAACCTTGCTGAGCTATTAAAAAACATTACAAACATGCTTAAAAAAGATGTAGGTGTAAAATGGACTTTACCAGCTAAACAATCATTCGAACAGGTCAAACAAGCTCTTACTCAAACACTAGTCCTGATTAGTCCAGATTTCACCAAAGACTTTTATATTTTTTCTTTTGCATCTGAGCATACAATAGTTGTAGTATTACTTCAAAAGAATGACTTGGGGCAAGAAAACCGATATCCTTCTTTAGTAGGGCCTTAAGAGATGCTCCTCTCAAATATAACATCATGGAGAAGCAAGCCTTAGCATTGGTGAAAGCATTAAAGGACTTTAGAGTCTATATTTTACACTCTCACATAATTGATTTTGTTCCACATACTATTGTCAAGGACATTCTAAGTCAAGACCCTGATGGTAAAAGGGGAAAATGGATTGCAACTATTCTTGACTATTAATTAGAAATCAGGCCCACCAAACTAGTTAAAGGGAAAGGATTAGAAAAACTTATGGCTGAGTCAAGTTCCAAGCACTAGACATGAATATGGTAGATGTGTTGGAAGAGATAGAAGAATCTATTGCTCCTTTCTTTGAAGAAACATTTTTGTTTTCTCCTTGGTATGCTGACATTATTTATGTGCTTTTATATTTGAATTCCCCTCCTTCTTTGTCTAAAACTAAAGCTATATTTTTTAAACAAAAAGCTTTGAGTTATTGCATCTTGGATGGGGTATTATATTGGAAAAATGTTGTTGGAATTTTTCTTAAATGTTTACTTGAAGATGATGCAGGAAAGATCATGCATGAGTTGCATGAAGGGGAATGTGGAGGACACCTCTACTAAAAGGCCACATCAAACAAAATTCTCAGATTTGGTCACTATTGGCCTACCCTTTTCTCAGACACTCAGAAGTTAGTCATGTCTTGCCATAAGTGTCAATTTTTTTATGGAAAAAGAAAACTCCTTCCCTTACCATTACATCCTATCAGAGTTGAGGCACCTTTTCAACAATGGGGTTTAGACTTCATTGGGGAAATTCACCCATATTCCTCAGCCCAACATAAGTGGATCCTCATGGCTACTAACTTCTTTACCAAGTGGATAGAAGCTATACCCTCTATAAATGCTAATGACTTTGTCATTATTAATTTCCTTGAAACAAATATCCTATCCAGATTTGGTTGTCCCAGAAAAATCATAACAGATAATGCTGCTGCTTTTAAATCTAAGAAAATGGTTGATTTCTGTTACAAATACCACATAACCTTGGGCCATTCTACTGCCTACTATCCCCAAGGAAATGGATTAGCTGAATATTCTAACAAGAGCCTCATCAATATCATCAAAAATCTGTTGGAGCAGAATCAGAAATCATGGCACAGTAAGCTGGTTCATGCCTTATGAGTTGATAAGTTAACTACAAAGAAGTCAATAAATATGTCCCCCTATCAACTGGTCTATGGCATGGATGCAGTTTTCCCCACCTCATTAGGAGTTCCAGTAATGAAACTCCTTCAAGAAGTGCAGGTCGAAGAGAATGATATGCAGAGGAGGATCAACCAAACAATCCATTTACAGCAGACCAAAGAAGAAGTCTATGAAAGGATGCAGTTAGTCCAAGAAAATGTAAAGAAACTATTTGATAAGAGGACCAAGGAAAACAATTTCCAGGTTTGAAATGTTGTTCTTAAATGGGATTCAAGAAGAGAAGAGAAGGGAAAACATGACAAGTTTGAGAACTTGTGGAAAGGACCTATGTTATTCATGCTGAGAGGGGTCACAATGCATTTTTCTTGAAAGAATTGAATGGGGAAGATCTGTATGGAGGTTCTGTCAATGGCAGGATGCTAAAGCATTACTTCTACCAGGAGTCATGAGTTTTCAAAGAATTTTATTTTTCATTGTAAATATCATAGTCTGAACGTTGAATTCAAAGTTAGGAAAATAAAAATACAAAAACAATAAAGGAAAGAAAAGAGGGCAGATTGTAAAAACAATAAAGGTACAACCCCATACCAAAAAAGAGAAACAAAAATCTGAAAGCGTGCAAGCTCAAATGCCACTCCTGAAAAAAACACTTCTAGTTAGTCATACAACTTAATCATGACTAATTAGTTTTAAATTGACTATTGATAGGTTAGTGGATTTGATTTTCCAAACAGCTTAATCTTCGCTTATCAGTAGGTAGATTAGGCTAGAAATTAAAGGTTCAAACAAGCTCAAAATCTGAACCTAAGTTTCCAAACAAGAATGAATACAATCTATTTTAATTTCTGAGTCAAAACAAATGTAAAACTGGTTTTAATCAGCTTAAAATATGAACCAGAGAACAAGCAAAGAACAACTCAAAAAGAAGTAAAAAACAAAGCTGAAAAAAGATGAAGGAAGTGCTTGAACTTTCAGAACTTAAGCCTTCCATTTTGATTTAATTTTCTGCAAAATAATATCTATGTTCAGCATGTTTTTTATGCCATAGATCAACAACAAGTTAGATTGTTCAATCCTGACTTGTATGCTTTTAAATTTTTGTTTTAGAAATTAGTGAATAAAATCTGTTAGAGTGTTTAATCCTAACAGATTAGTAGATTAGGTAGAGAAGCATATGAACTCAAATTTTTAATCTGAGTTCATGGAGACATAAGAAGTAGAATTAGATTAGTTTCTTGCTTTCAAAAGAATAAAATCTTGTAAGAGAGTTTTCCAATCCAAGTGCACTTTGGAAAGAAGAAAAAATGTTAGATCAGTAGGATTAGGTAGGTAGAAAGCTTGTGTTGATGAAGTTCCATTTTTTTCATGGCTGCTAGTATTTTTTAGAGCAAAAGAAGACCATCCAAATGAAGAAAAGGCAGCCCAATGGATAAGGCACTGATCAACCTCCAGAGAATGCAAGTCTAAAGTTTACAATTAAGAGAGACCAATGGATTTCTAGGCAATCCATGCCTAAAATAATATCATAAGATCCCAGGGGAAAAGCATTTAGTTGTGCTATAATTAGCAGACCTACCAACTCCAAGGAGTAGTTTCTAACCTTACTGACCACTATCCTTTTAGCCACCATGTCCAACTCCACTAGCCAGGAATTTTTAAATTTAATTGTTTTCAAAACAACATTTTTATACCACTTTGGGGCTTATATAACTTAGGCTAGCTCCTAAATCAACAAAAATAGACAGAGTTTGACTAGAAATATTACCTTCAAATTCCACTATTGTTGGTTGGTATTCAACCTAATGGTCTTCCAAAGAATTATTAATTCCGGGTAAGATCCTTGCCACCTCTCCTACGGTCGATGCTTCTTGAATATGTGCCACCTGCTCAAATCCTTTTCTATACAGACAATTTTTAACATAGTACGGTATCCCACATCCCCAACATTGTACCCAAGGCCTAGTTGCTAGTTTCACTTCAGTTTTATTAAACTATTCATTGGCCTTTGACTCATTTGACAATTTGATCCTTTGCTGGGTCTTACCAGTATTTTGGTTCTATTGCATATTTTTGTAGGGTCCATTAACATTTTAGGAATTATTTCCCTTAGCCCCTGATGAAAACTTGATTCCTTTATTTTCAGTCTATCTTTTTCCTCCATCTCCTTTTTTCTTTAACTGCTGATAAAAAATACATTCCTTCCTTATGACTTCATCCATGGTTTTTGGATTATCAAATTCGAGATGCTCCTTCATAAACACAGGTAAACTACTAATAAATCGCTGAACCTTTGCCTTTTCCTCATGTATATAAGGAACATAAGTTGTTCTTGAAGGTCCAGGAGGGATTGACCCTCTAAAGGTTCCATAGAGGATATAGGGATGCGAAGAGCAGAGTGGATCGCCAGGGCACTAATGTGGAATGATGCAACACCGGTTGGAGCAAGCAAGAAGAGGGGGTTTTCTCCATTATTGGAGTTTTCAAGGAAGGCATTTTTGAGGCACTCAATTAGGAACAACTTGCCGATACCAGCAGTGCCTTCAATTATCATTCTTAAATTTGTCGTGGCGACATTGTTGCGGAAGTGGGAGAAAATGATATTGAATGCAATGGTTTTGCTTGGGGACAAGGAAGAAAGGGAATGTGAGCATGGAGTTGGGAGTTGGTGGATTCTTTTAGAGGATCGATTGAATTCGATGAAGCGGATGGTTGTTTCTTGCAAGTGTGAAGGGATTATAGAGTGGCCCTAATTATGGTTTGCATCAAAGTCACGATGGCCAAGCATTTCAAGCTCATCGAGGAGGATGTTGTTACTTGGGCGGACTTGAGAGATAAATTGCCATTCATCCATGTCAATGGTGGGGGCATGGGGAGGGTCATCAGGTGATGAACAGGTAGATTCAGAAGGTCAGGGGAAGACAGGGTGTCGTGAACATGCCAAGCCTGATACGTGTGTCTATTTTGTTCCCAGTGTGCAACAATGGTCGGGTCAGATGTGCCAATGTCATCAGGGAGGGTATGGAAAGGGCAGTATAGAAGGAGTTCACTCTAATAGAAGTCTACATAGGATGCTGATTCTTTCGATGGAATGGAAGTGTAACGAGGAAGGATGTGAACGACCATCGGAGGGAAGATGTGTTTCCATGGCGATGTTTTCTGACGGGAGGAGAAGGACCAGGAGCGTGCGACTTCAATAAGAGGAAATCCCACAAGTGCAGGTGGTCTTTGCATGTAGGAGGTGATGAAAGGTGTTGATGGAAGATGACCATCCAGTTCTTGTGAAACACATCTGAATACTTGTTTTTTTACAGAGGGAGACAAAAGAATGACTGCACTTTGTTAGTGGGAGTTTGTGTAGCATGTGGCATGTTTCTTGTGCACCAATGTCTTGATCAGTGACCATTTTGGTTAGGACTTTGTGGACAATGGTTATAGTACGAGCATCGGGGGCACATTGTGAGAGACGGGAGAGCATTTGGTAGTAGCTTTCAGACTTTGCCTCTGCTTTCGCTGCATACTTTGAAATGTAGTTCAACATAGCATGGTGTGAGAGAAATGGTTGAAAGTCAACGTTGGCCCTCCATATTGCAATCAGATGAGCGTTGTGCACATTTAGTTTGTCATCATTTCTAGCAGAGGAGTACAATTTTCAGCCAGTAGCATCAACATGAAGAGATGAGGTGTCGCAAACCTCCCATGGGGCTCCATAGCAAAAAAGTTGTAGCATTATTTATTTTGTGCAAACATGTAGTGGAGTGGCAAGTTGTGTGTCTTTGAACAGAATTTAGAAGTTGTTCATAGTCTTGCAACTAATTGGTCGTAAAAATTTCATGTGTCCCAAGGAGGCATGGGTCTCGTAGAGATGAATGATTCATCCCAAGACCCTGGTTGTGAAGGGGGCGAGGGTTCCAAGCAGTGATGTACGTATCGAAAAATTCTTTGGCTACATGGACATCTGTAGCGTTGGTCCAGTCGAGAGTGTCCATAGTAGGTGCATTTGGGAGCCACAAGAAACCATGGATATGTGCAGAGTCATGATGTTTCCATTCATACCTTAGAAAGAAAGGGAAAAAAAGTAAGATGGATGCATGGAAGTGAAATTAACGAAAGAAAAGACAGGGAAGGAATAGTATGTATACCTCCACCAGTAATCCTTTATAAGGAATCCTTTAAGTAGGACCTCTTCTAGGAATATTGTGAATCTGCAATGGATGTATTGAGATGCACGGTGTGGATTTCCAACAATGTTTTGGATTCTCCATCGAGTTTGATCATGTGAATTGGATGGAGGGTTGGAAGGCATGGCATTATGCAAGTCAGGTCATTTGGTATCAGCTGCACTTAGTGTGAATAATATGGTAGGGGTACCTTCTTGAATGATCATGTCGGCGAGCTCCCCTCTAGCCCTAGTCCAGAATGAACGGATCCCACGTAAGGTTAGCTAAAACGCATAATCTGGTCTGGAATGGTGGAAGGTGGAATTTGTTGAAGGTGGTGGCGAAGGTCAGCGATTGTTGCTGGAAGGGTATTTGAAAGATCCCTTTTAATGAAGACAGAGGCAGTTGCTTGGCTACAATGGCGCGTGATAAGGTTGTACAAGTAATAGCGAAAGTGAGGATGTTGCACAAAATAGTTGTCATGGTAGCGCATTAGATGCAAAGCATATTCCTACATATCCACTTTTGCAATTATTGGTTGGTTAATCATGGAAGATCCAGTGGGGAAGAGGCTGGGGAAGGTCATGGAGAAGAGGCCCTCTGTGTTGTATTCATTGATTGGGGAGAGGCCAATGATGGGCCATTGAAGTGGATGGGTGGGTGTGGAATTAGAGGATTCTATGTAGGCAAGTATTTCATCAATTTCTTAATGAGAGTTTGGTAGAGTTGAAACAAAGGAGGATGGGTGGAGGTCAGACGGGCATGGGTGGGGAAGTTCATAATTAGGATTTTTTGGAATGACTTCCTAGAGTGGGAAGGAAGTTGTGCTGATATGGCGTAGCATGTTGGAAATGTTGGTAGGTGCAATAGGCAGAGCAGAGAGGGAAAGTTAGTTAATCTAGACATCTCTGTAGTATGGGTCGTTTTGTAGTTTGAATTGCACGTGTTTAAATAAAATGGGTTGATCAAAAAGACCGATCGCGCAATCGCGATCGGAGAATTTAAAATGGGTTGATCAAAAAGACCGGGCCCGAATGTTTTGATTACGATTGGCCCTAGTTATATAAAGCCCGGGCCCATGGCACTCCATACACCCAGTGGCCCCGCAATTGGGCACCAGCCTATCATATATATATTCTTCCCATTTCACTCAAAACCTTGCTTTTTATTGAAATTTATGGGTTTCTTACGAAGTATAAGGGTCCCGCCGGTGCAAGAAAACAAAGGATCTAGACCGTCGATCTAGACCCAATCGAACGGTTATCGCCCAATCGAAATGTTTCAATCGGAATGTTTCAATCAAAATTTTTCAATCGCACTGAAATTTTCAATCGCATCCCCTTTTCTGCCACCTCCGATTGAGACCCTTCGATTGAATCTGGACCGTCCACGTGTCCAGATCGGACGGTCCAAAAATACTCCAACTTGTTCATCTCCCCGCTCTCCTTTTCGCCTCATCTACGCAAATCTCCACCGTTGGTTGCCTTCATCCGACGGCTACGCTCCTCCCCCGCCATCTGAAGCAGTTTTAACCTATTGCCGCAGGATTTCTTAACTATTTTTGTGTTTTGCAGGTGTTTTAATGGTTTTCCATTGTATAATGAAAGAAAGCTGAGGGTTTGGAAAGACGTTTCCTGCGCCTTTGACCTGTTAAAGAGAACCATTCACACGGTTGGATTCAATGATTTGTCAATGTTTCATGAGCATTGATGCCGAAAAGCCTAGTGCGGCCTGCACATCGACAAGACACTATTTTAATTCAAAAACAGTTAAAGAGTATCAGTTTGAAGACAGAACACAGCAGATGAAGATTGAAGACAGTCTTACGGGGATTACGGCTAAGATGGTTATCAAAAGCCTAATCCCCAACTCAAAACACAGTTTAAAGAAAACCTAAAGTGTATTATCAGGCGGAAAGCCTCCACCGCCACATATTGAGGCAAATTGATTCCTCAACTACCACCAAGCCACCTGTCGCCTCAAACCTTTCAAACAGAGGCCGAAGTTATTGAAGAAAACCAGATATTCGCCTCCTGCACAGCCATGGAGTTACTTCTGCAAGGAAATCAATGCAGAAAATATCTGCAGAGTTACTCCAAACATTACATAAAGCCTCAAAGTCAAATAAAGCTCCCACCAAGCTTAATCCATAAATGCAAAGCAGTTAATACAGTGTTCCACCTGTGAAATTCTTCATCAAGCCTCTCAAAGGGCCGAGAAGTCTTGAACCTGTATTAATTATCCTGAGAGATATTTTCTCAGATCACCTCCTCATTCTTCTATAAATACCTCAGAAGAAGATGAGAAATTGTTGGTTGCAGAACTTTGAAATACACTTGAGCTCGAGACTTCTATTTGTACATAGTGTTCACTGGCCCTTGAAGCTCTGTTTGCACTAGAGTAGTTAGGTTGAATAGTGAAGATGATTGCTGAACTGAAACATTGGACTTGAAGATTGTAACTGGTTTGACGTCAATATAAAAGTTGTTTCTTGGGATCCTGGTCTTTATCACTGGTGAAGTGCTTCTTTCTTTGTTAATCGTTTTCCTTCTATGTATGCCATATTGTTCATTTTTCCTCTGTAAAGAACAGTTTAAACAGGGTTAGGATTTTCTGTATAGCAGTAACCTTCTCTGGCTGAGAAATATTTATCTTAATGTTTTCTTCAGATTTGTTTATTTAAGAATGATTCAATACAGTTTAAACAGTTAGGAATTTTGGCGTTCCCTCGTCCTCCTGTTTGCTCAAACATTGTTCTCGAATGTTATTTCCATTATTTGCTATTAAAGATAGACTAGAGAAGATATGGTTTGCCCTGATTCCTAGATTCTTTTCTCCAAAGGCAGATTCTGAAAGTTTCCCTTGGTGTTGACTGAAAGCAGACTAGGTTTAAAAGTACTTTATCTGATCTTAAGTTACACTCTGTTTTTCCTATGTGTTTTCATACTTTCTGAAGGTAATTATGTGGATTACTGGATTGTTTGTCAAAGCTGCTTTAATAAGAACTTGCCCAAGAAGTCTATGGTTAGCCCTGTCCTTGGTTGGTTTTAAAACAGTTACTTAAGAGGCTTTTCTTGTTTGGAGTGACTATAAATCCTCTGAGAAATTATTATCTGTTTCCACCCCTCCAACATTTTAATGTTTCCATTTCATCATTTTAATCTCAATAATCTTGTGGTATAGATAACTTGCCCCTTGGATCACACTTGATGTTGTTGTTCAATTAAAGCCCAGATATGACTCCATAGCCCAATGGACTAAAAACCAGCGTTATATCTATCTATCTGCCAAAGCTGTTCTATTTGCTTGCAACTTCTCACTTTTGAAACACTTTGCACTTAGGACTTTCCCCTCAAGTAACATTTCATGCTCAACCATCCAAAACAAAACAAAACCCTTGGCCTTTCATAACTAGCCTAATATCATTACCTTAAGCTTTTCAAAGACAATATCCATCTTTGTACATATTGGAGAGATCCCTCTCTGGATTCAGGAGGGCTAGATCCTAGAATCCCAAAGTTGGTTGAAATGATGTTAACTCTGTGATTGGACTCTCCCAATCTTGCTAATAAATTACAGAGACCTAACAGTTTGCAAGCTAAATTTATTTCTATGACTATAGTTTATTATGTTTTTATCATGAAACATGTATTTTTAATCCATTTGATGTTGTTCTGAACAAGAAATACAACTGATGAACAGATTAGTCATGCATATTTATTAAAATAATGACTTGACCACAAAGCATACTTTTTCTCCTTATTTTTTGAGCTTTGTTAAAAACAAAAAAGGATTTGAAGTGCACTTTTATCTCTTTTTCAAGCTTCGATAACAGCGAAAAAGGAACCCCCTGGAGTCTTCTTTCAGCTCTTTTCAGACTCCGATAGTGTGAAAATATTTCCGAGCACTTCTCTTTTTGAGCTCGTTAAAGTAAATGAATTGATATCTACTTAGTATAAGTTTAACCCTTTTTCGGACTGAGATGGATTATTTACGAAAAAGGAATACCTTGGTTAAACATGACCAAAGAGGTTTTCTCAGATATTATTTTACACTTTTTCGGGTCTGAGTGACAAATTTACGAAAAAGTACTTATGGAGTTCTCTTTCGTGCTCTTTTTTAGACTCTCTAAATATGAAAAAGGACTGGGCTATCACTGTCGTTAAGCTCGTTAAAACATAAATAGCGACAGGCTTGTCGATCATGGTAAGAATTGAGTTTCATTCATCGCTAGAATCGTTAAATTATTAAATAGCGGTACTTTATTCACCCGAAGGGTTGATTTATAGATCAAGAAAATGTTATCCTCCTCAAGCTTGTTAAAAATAAAGAGGTACTGGTTGACAAATGACTAGGGAAAATTTGGGAAAAGTGAGCAAAGTTTCTTTTTTCTAGTAAGTCACTCTTGAACATGACACTTCTTTCACTCCATGTCCATGACTATTTGGGTTTGGTAATCATCTTGACAGTTCATTCATACCTATGGTTCATCATATCTTCACTTCGGTTTTGGGTCAATGCTTCCAACTCATCACAGTGTCGCCGTTATCTTCAAGAGAAGTCATCCAGTGACAAAAATCTCATCCTTGTGCAATACTCATAAACCTTCATTTTCATGACCGTCATCCCTGAAAATTGCTATATGAAGTCAACCTTTGTCTCAAAAATCAGTAACTCCAGTTTTGCAATAAGGTAACTTCCTGTTGACGATAAATCAATATCCAGGAAGCTCACTTTAGAAACATCAGATTCCAGTACCATGAGGCTTGTTACAACATCGACAAGATCCTCACTTCCGGACCTTTGACCGAAAGATTTTGTTTGGCGTTCGACATCAAATCATATATTCATGCCTTAAAAAAGTACTGCAGTACCTTGGGGGCCATTGACATTAATGGTGGTTCTATGGTGTTTTTTATCATCTCACATCATTAGCTGGTAATCAAATGATGTCTTTCCATGTTCGACTACAAATCATATATTCACATACTTGTACCCGAATGATAGAGTGAACGAGATAAGAAGACCCTAGATCTACTTTCAACCATCTGGGCTGCGATTTCAGGATTGTTGTACACATCATCTGTACGGTGACCTTACATATAGATTGTCATCCAAACATGGGCCTATATCTGTAGGCATGTCTGCATCTGGGCAACATTCCAATGAAGACGACTTTCTAAATTATGTACATGTTATTATATTGTTTTATGTGCTGAACATGGGAATTCCTACCATCAACAATTATGATCAAATAGGATATATCATGATGTAATGTATTGTAATATTGATGCAGGTGACCACTCCTCTTCGTTTCCAGGCTCATCACAGTGTAAAGCATCTCAATCAAATGTTTTTATTATTTGGATCTCATGCTTTAGGGGGAAATTGTTATAGGTCAATTTGGGCACCATTCCCAATGACCTAGTTAACTGGAAATCATCTCCAAGACCAATGATCAAGGGTCTATCATTCCCTATCATTTCAGTTGCTACATGCCCTAAGACAAGAAATAAGACAAATCAAGCAAGACTTTCATCAAGAAAAGGTTTCCAAGGTTTGAATCTTATTATATAGCATATGATAGCTCACCAACATAGGCTCTAAGGGGCCTAATTTTGTTGCATATGTAAGTAGCCCCATGCAAGGCTACTCTATAAGGGACTTCCCGACATTCACTGGTGAAATATTGGTCACATTGGGAGCGAAATTCTCACTGTTCCAGAATCTCCACTTGGCCAGTGCCTTCTAGAAGAGTTCACATGTGTCAAGTTTCAGATCTAAGTGTCCATTTGACATCTACATGACTGGAAACATGTCTTGTCTATTATTGGAAATTCATTTATTGCAAAACAACCTACAGTTCATCTATAAATTGAGCATAGATCTAAGTGCTTGAGGAGGAAGAATTTGAGTAGAGAAATGTTGGAGAATTTTCAATTGAGAGCTAGATTTGTGTAGCTGTTGCTGGAGAGATTTATACTGTGATGAGGCTTGGGAACATTGCTGGAAGGGTCTCTTCAAATCAGTCATTTGGCTGTAACCTCTCCTTCTATCATCAATAAAGAATACTTCTTATTTTTCCCTATATGCATCTGTATTGGCTTTGATTTTCCATATTGCAAGATATTAGTTGATGTATATGGTTTATGCTTTATTGATTTATAAAACTAACTTGAATAGATATCTATATTTTTTTCATCTTCTCCTGTTTCAGTGTTCTTTCTTGTAGGAAGCATTCCACACAAACTGCTTGAATTTGAAGCTGCAACGGAAGTAACAGAAGGAGCCATTTAGAAGCGCTTGGATCACAAGTAACATTCTAATCCTCTCTGTGTATCTGTTCTTAGTTAGTGTAATATCCCAAAAGGGAGAATGTAGTAATACTTCACACAATATAACAACTTACAGAAAGATAAAAAATAAACCTTAAGACAACATCAGAATTTATAGAGAAGCTGAGCCATTTTATTATATTGGAGAAGATTCAGTTACACAAGTACATAATGTAGGTATATCAAGCCAAAAAGATGAGCTAGGATCACCCTGAAAACATGCATACAACAGGTACAACGTAACTGTAGAGGCACTGAAGTAAATACGGTGTAGTCCTTTCATCTGAACATGAGCATATAGGTGCAAGATGAAAAGGATAATGCAGATCTACTCAAATCCGGAGCTCTGATGATTCCAAGATTCAAGATCTGGCCAATGTGATGGATTCCCAAGATATCCCAGAAAGGATTTTCCAGACCTACAACTTTGGAAAATCACCCTCCTAGGGTTTGATCAATAAATTTTGGGAAATGTAGATCTGAAGATATATTTGAAGAATATATGGCTGAAATGTATGCTCCGATCAGATCTATTCTTGAAGGGATGATCCCTTCATCATATCTATGAGCTAAAAGCTCTAGATCTACCTTCTCAATCCTCCAATGATGAATTCAGTTGCTGCAACACAGCTGCCAACAGAAACTGCGCTGTGAGGGAAAGAGAGGCCTTCTTCCTGCTGAAATATGCTACAATAAACTCCAGGCTGATGGTAAGACTGATGGCAATGTGAAGGAATGATCCTCCACTGGATTGCTAGCTGAAGTACTAGCAACTTCCTTCCTCCTTTTAGATCTGCAATATGGACAGTGTAATTCCTGATGGAAATAATTCTAATAGGAGGTAAATAACCTTTGGCCTAATTCTAGATCTGCAATGTGGCTCTTGGAGTGCTGATCTATAAGCCCAAGTGATGGGAATAATCCCTCACCTTATTCTCTAGCTGAAGTACTGAAGACAACTTCCACCTTCCAATCTGATCTTCAGAAATCTGCAGATTTCTAAATATGAATGTTCTGCAGAAAGTAGAGAAGAGATGTGGCACCAATGCCTGATGTAGAATGAAGATAAATCCTCTTTCTAGAGCTACTCAAAGAAAGAGGTGGGATTCCCGCTCGGGAACACCCTGTGATAAACAACACCTGGAATCTCTGCTAAATAGCCCAAGAATGCAGTGGAATGTCACTTGAAATTTCCATATCTAAAAGATCATACATCAAATAATCCAAGATTCCTTTCACATTTTCCTTCATCTCCTTTATAATTTTTGAGCCTTCCCAAGCCTTGGCCCTAATCTCAACTGCGCAGTCACATGTGGACAAGATCCTCCAAGTTGGACTGCGTTGTTTGACCAAATCAACCAACAAGTCTAGGTGCAATGTACACATCCTCCATCATGTGTGCTTCATTTTCACATGATCTTCCATCACTTGATCATGAATGCTCAATGATCCCTTGTTTGACATATTCAAGATATTAGTTGACTGAATCAACCCTCCATGATCTTTCTCATTAAATGATACATGATCTCCAATCTCATTCACATTAGTAGTTTCTCAACTACCTAATTTTGAATATCTAGGCTTAATTAGTCCACATTCACACACAAAAAGTGGATCTTATTCATCTTTGGGATTTGTGGGTCCCTTCACCGTTTTATTTACTTAATTCATTAAGAAAATCAATGACTCTAATATTCCAAATATGATATGAAAATTTGGGAATATTACAGTCCCCCCCGGAAAAATGTTTCTTGTCCTCAAGAAACTCCAAAAGTAGATGCAAAGCCATATATTCCCCTCCAAATGGCATCCACATAAGGAAGGCTTCCTCCATTTGCTGCAATGGGTTATGCATGTTTGGTTCCAAAGTTGTCTTTTAAGAACATAAATAATGACCTCCAACTATTTGGTTAGATGTCCTCCTTCCATCATGAAGTACCAAGTGACAACCATATGATGTCCAACATCATCACCAATACATGAGGTGCATAAAATAAGGTGGTTCTCTTCACAAAGTAAAATCTCCATCACACAATACATGTCTCCATCCCATGTTTCATTAATTAGATTGAGCATTGATATGCTCTCATATTTAGCCCTGTTGGCCTTGTTGGATCCAAGCGTCATTCCAGTGTTATGCAAAAGAAGAAGGGAAGGAGCTATATTGGTAGACAAAGATGTCAAACCATATTCTCCTAAGAGTAAGCACTGGAGTAAGGCCCTTTCCTGCCATCCTCCATCTCCTCCATGTAAGATGGACAAGCCAAACTCCACCAAAAGCAACCAAAGCAACAAGAGATCTTGCTGCTTTCTATCCTCCTCATGTGCATCATGAAGCAAAATCATACTAATGGACATATGGAATGTCACATCAGCCCAATACAAACAAGCATCATCAATGCGCATCATGAGATCAATATGCCAAATTTTACACAATACAAAACACATAGACATAGGAGATGTCTTGTGGTGGCCAAACTCTCTCAAGTGAAACCAAAATGAACATGCCTTCCTTTGCTGCAATTTATCATTGACACATAAGGCATGATTCAGAAAATAATGAGCTATTCGGTGGTAACCATACTCACCCAAGAGCAGCCAGCGCAGCCATGCCTCCTTCTTCATTTCATAAGTGTTCTTCAAGGCATGGATCAAAGAAATAGGAGCCTTTGGGCAGTGACAAGAACCTCCCAAGGGAAACCAATGTAACCAAGCTTGCTAGCCATGTAAATATGCAAGTGGTCATGCAACCCATTGCTTATCTCCCTCATCCACTCACCCCAATATGGAAGATAAGTGATGTGTTGCATAATCATGGCATCCTCCCTTTGTAGAATACCATCTTCCCAAACTGATGAAGAACTTTGCACTCCATGAAATGTTGAAGTGCACCTCCAATGAGATCTCTTAATGGGACCTTCTTCTCATCCATGGCCTTCCAAAACCAATGAGGTCTTGGATATGCTATAGGTAGAAGTTTCTCTTTGAGCTGTGAGGTGCTCATTGAGAAACTGTCATCAAGAAAGGAGAAAAGACTTCTGATATCTAGATGTTTACCACTCATCATCTTGTCCTTCATTGCTTCATGAGTGAAGCTACCTTCGAAATTCTCCAATAATAATGGGGCCTCATCATTATCACTACTTCTAAGTGAAAATGCTATAGATTTGCAAAGTAATACATAAATTGTCTCAACGAAAGGTATAATACTGATCTCACAACCAGTCATTGTATAAAGGATTATGCTCATCCCTTTTTCTGAAACTCTACACTTCAACTCAAGAGGTTGAATGTAGTTCATCCATGAAAAAATGGGATAGCTTTTCATCTCCTCCTTGATTATATCAAGGGTCTTCTGCACTGTGATATGTCTATGCTTCAAATCATCATTTTGTTCTAACCCTCGGTTATGCATTGGTCTTGAAACAATATGTGCTGAAATTTTATGCATACCTTGGATAGACTGATATGTGGGAACCTCTTGACAGAACACAAGAGTTCCTCCAAATGGGAAATAGTGCCTCCAACTGCTAGTAAGAATGATGACTCATTTTCTCCTAGTGTACCAGTGCTGGTATCTTCCTCCTCCTCCTCATGCATCTCCTGATCCATGCATGGGACTCCATATGTCAAGAGCTCAAGACTACCTTGCAAAGATGCAAGTGTCTCTTCTCCAGATACAAGTACTTCTACAGTAGGTGGTGAAAGTAGTGACCTCTTGTCCAGAGTGAAAAGATTGACATTATCCTTGGTTTCCTTGGGAGGTGTCTCTTTGTGGCTCATCTTTGTCTTCTTCTCATCAAACTTATTCCTCAACTTGTGAAAGAAATATGAATACTTGGTCACCTTTGCATGCTCTATGTGCCCAAACCACCAATCTTCTGCTTCATCTAAGAGATGAAGTGATGAAATTTGAACAACCTCTTGTTCAACCACAAGATGTAGCTTGAAAAATGAATATAAATCCCTCCTCCAAGCCTTGACATTGCATGAGGAGGATCCATCAAATTTAGGCAAATAGAATCTATTGTGCCTCTTCCTTCTATTTCTGCTATAGGATCCTCTCTCTTCTTTGATTTTGAAGAATTTTTGGAGAGTTAGCTTCTCCTTGAATGCTCTAGACTGTGATTTATACTCTTTAAGATATAGACTGAGAATCTCATGAGTCTTAGGTTCATTCTTTCCTTCATTTATACACCCTTCACCTTCTTCAAAGAAAGTGGGCATAGTGGAGCTATGAGGAGATCTAGGATTCTTCAGTTTTCTTCTTTCCTAATAGGAAGTGTTGGGGCCTTCCTCATCACATCTTCTTCTTGGACCTTCTTTCTTCCTTTCCTCTTTCATTTGATAGAGCTCCTTAGAGAGATCTTGCATATATCTACAGAAAGGAGTGGAAAAATTTTCTTCCTCCATGATAGATCTCATATATCTACTTATTCCTTAGATGCAAAAGATGAAGTGTCCACAATCTGAGCCAAAGATCATGCTCCTATACCAATATAATATCCTAAAAGGGAGAATGAAGTAATACTTCACACAATATAAGAACTTACAGCAAGATAAACAATAAACCTTAAGACAACATCAGAATTTACAGAGAAGCTGAGCCATTTTATTATATTGGAGAAGATTCAGTTACACAAGTACAGAATGTAGGTAGATCTAGCCAAAAAGATGAGCTAGGATCACCTTAAAAACATGCATATAACAGGTACAGCGTAAATATAGAGGCACTGAAGTAAATACTGTGCAGTCCTTTCACATGAACATGAGCATATAGGTGCGGGCTGAAAAGGAGAATGCAGATCTACTCAAATCTGGAGCTCTGATGATGGAAAGATTCAAGATCTAGCCAATGTGATGGATTCGCAAGATATCCCAGAAAGGATTTTCCAGATCTACAACTTTGGAAAATCACCCTCCTAGGGTTTGATCAATAAATTATTGGGAAATGCATATCTGAAGCTAGATCTAAAGAATAGATAGATAAAATGTGTTCTCAGATCAGATCTATGCTTGAAGGGTTGATCCCTTCATCAGATCTATGAGCTAAAAGCTCTAGATCTACCTTCTCAATCCTCCAATGATGAATTCAGCTGTTGCAACACAACTGCCAACAGAAATTGCACTATGAGGGAAAGAGAGGCCTTATTCTTACTGAAATATGCTGTAATAAACTCCAGGCTGATGGTAATACTGATGGAAATGTGAAGGAATGATCCTCCACTGGATTGCTAGCTGAAGTAATAGCAATTTCCTTCCTCCTTTTAGATATGAAATATGGACAACGTAATTCCTAATGGAAATACTGCTGATAGGAGGTCAATAACCTTTGGCCTAATGCCAGATCTGCAATGTGGCTCTGGGAGTGCTGATATATAAGCCCAAGTGATGGGAATAATTCCTCACCTTGTTCTCCAACTGAAGTACTGAAGACAACTTCCACCTTCCAAACCGATCTTCAGAAATCTACAGATTTCTAAATATGAATGTTCTGCAGAAAGTAAAGAAGATATGTGGCACCTGTTATCACTCTGTAATTAGTAAGATTGGCAAAGTCAAACTGCAGAGGTAACATCAAACCGCTTTGGGATTCAAGGATCTAGCCCTCCTGAATCCAGAGAGGGATCTCTCTATAAATGAGTTCAAAGATGTGATCTTTAAAGACTGGGATTATGATATTAGGCTAGTTATGAAGAGCATGGGTTTGTTTTGTTTGTTTTTGGTTGGGCGAAGACATGGTGAAGGTGAAAGCAGTTCAAAAGGGTGAAGAGCCTGCAAATGAAGGAATGTTTCAGCTGATAGCAAAGGACAAAGACAGCTTTAACCCATTGGGCTATGGAGTCATAGGAGGATTTAATTGGATAGAAAATTCAAGAAGGATCCACGGAGCAAGTCATTTATATCAAAGGATCTCTTAAGGTGATTAATGGAGTGAAACAAATAGGAGTGAAAGACTTAAACAAATGAAAAAACTAAGCACAGTCTAAGATCAAGTAAGTACTTTTAAACTAGCTTGCTTTCAACATGTACTTAAGAAGAAACATAAAAGTATTTCTGTTGATCAGGTAAGTGCTTTTAAACTAGCTTGCATTGAAGTACTTTCCATCAGAAACATTTAAAAAATAGTTCAAATAGCCTAAGATCAGGTAAGTGCTTTTAAACCAGCCTGCTTCAGCATATTCGATAAGGGAACACAAATGATAATCACAAAGAGCAATCTAGATCAGCTAAGTACTTTTAAACTACGCTGCATTGATAAACTCCAAGGATAACAAAGAGAACATTCATCTCAAAGAGCTATCTAGATCAGGGAAGTACTTTTAAACTAACCTGCATTAATAAACTCTTCAAAGAGGACATTCAAATGAAGAAAACATACAAGATAAAGCTTTCAGTAAGTGTGGGGTACCGTGGAGAGTATATCCTAACTCTATGTTTGCTGCTCTTTATCAGAGAAAGTGAACAGAGTGAAAACATTAAGTAAAACAACAATTGACAGTAAGGAACACATCACCATTGACATAGTTTCAGAATTCCATGAATCAGTAGCTTGTATTGATATTCAAACCAGTTACAATCAGCAAGCCCGGTGGGTCTCTATAGCTTTGAACTTCTCATATCAGCTTATGTATCTTTCAATTACAGAACAGGGCATCAGTGGCTTCAGAATGACTATTACATGCGTTCAGATGTCCCGAGACCAACCTTTTGATCATCTTCTATAGAGGTATTTATAGAAGAATGGGGCGGTGGTAAACTATGAAAAGATCTGCTTGGATCAATTAATACAGAAGATGACTCTTCGGTACTTTTGAGGGCCTCGATCAAGAAATCTACAGGTGTTCATCAGCATTAATTGAGTTACACTTAGGATTAAAATCAGTGGGAAGTATGTTGTCCTTTGAAGCTCGGTGTCATGCTGGAGTGACTTTATTTCTGCTTCCCGAGACGAAATGATCTAAATATCTGCTTCTGAACTGTTCTTTAATCTTCTCGAATGGTTATGCCGACAATTAGAGATAAGATAGCTCAATTAGTATTAATTGTTCGGCGGTCTTTGATCTCAACGAGACTGCAGGTGTCTTTTGGAGCCGTAGAGGGTTCAATTAGTCTCTTCTTATGGCGGTGGAAGATTTCTCAGCTCGACAGATGTCTTCGCTCCTTCCCCAAGCACTTTACTTTGCTTGAGATCTGTGTTTGGGTCTTCGATCTCCGGTTTTGATATGTTTGTCTTCGTCGCTGATACTCTTTAACTATTTTTGAATCAAAACAGTGTCTTGTTGATGTGCAGGGGCCGCGCAGGCCTTTATGTGCTATCAATTCTTATGAAATATTGATTAAACTTCGAATCAAAACCTGCAAAATACAAAAAATTTGTTATAAAATCATGCGTATTTGGTTTTACTACTTCAGAGGCATAGGAAGAGAGCAGGACCGTTGGATGGCTACATCCAATGGTGGAGATTAACCGAGAGGAATTTTAAATGACGCGGGAGGAAGAATTAAACAGAACCGTCGATCGCGCGATGAGCAACAGTGGGGAGTGATCTGGGACCATCCGATCTGGACACGTGGACGGCCCAGATTTAACCAGAGGATCAGCAATCGGGAGGGCAGCAACAAAGCATGCGATTGAAACATTGCGATTGAAACATTTCGATTGAAACATTGCGATTGAAACATTGCGATTGAAACATTTCGATTGAAACATTTCGATTGAAACATTGCGATTGAAACATTTTGATTGGAACATTTTGATTGGAACATTTCGATTGGGCGATAACCGTTCGATTGGGTCTAGATCGACGGTCTAGATCCTTTGTTTTCTTGCACCGGCAGGACCCTTATACTTCGTAAGAAACCCATAAATTTCAATAAAAACCAAGGTTTTGAGTGAAATGGGCGGAATATATATATGATAGGCTGGCGCCCGATTGCGGGGCCACTGGGTGTATGGAGTACCATGGGCCTGGGCTTTATATAACTAGGGCCAATCGTAATCGAAACATTCGGGCCCGGTCTTTCAATCAACCCATTGTGAATTCTCCGATCGCGATTGCGCGATCGGTCTTTTTGATCAACCCATTTTTATTTATCATGTGACTTTAAGTTTTTAACTTAAAACTTCGGAAAGTGGGTTTTTGGGTTTACAAAGGAAAATATTGATCGGAGAGGGATTTTTCAATGGTTTAGCACCTGATTGCGGGCCCATGGGTAAATGAAATAACAATATGATCTGTGGTTTATGACAAAGGGGCTGATCGTAATCAGCATTTTTGAAATGGCTCACAAACATGCACACTTGAATATTTTCGATGCGATTAGCGCTTCATGGGTTTGGCGCTTGGTTTTTATGATGAGGGCGTATTGGGGAAGTGGTTTGGAAACTCAGGCCAAGGGGCTTAAACCTTTAATAAAGAAATGGGTTTTTTACACAGATTTTCAGTGATTTTCAAAGGTTTCTAAGGGTTTCGACAGAGTTCGAAAGAAGTTTGGAACTCTACAAAGGCAAATTTATATGAAAATAGGGCGAGGAAAATGGAGAACAAAGGAAAATGATGAAAATAGGAAGGTTAGTCTCTGAGAGGAAAAAAGGGAAAATGAGGATGATATTGCAGCAGTCTTCTCATGGAATTTTTAGCAGAATTTTGAGTTTCTGAGAAATAACAGTGAAAACCTTGAGACATGAGCATGAGGTCATCTACAGGCTTCAAGAGATAACATTTTGGCCAGGAAAGTGTTTCTCGAAGGCTGAAAACATGTTTTGGCCACCTTTTGATAGATCAAAATTTACAGGTGGCCAACAGCACCAATGCCTGATGTAGAATGAAGAGAAATCCTGTTTCCAGAGCTACTCAAAGAAAGATGTGGGATTCCCTCCCTGGAACACCCTGTGCTAAACAACACCTGCAATCTCTACTAAATAGCCCAAGAATGTAGTGGAATGTCAATTGAAAATTCCAGATCTAAAAGATCATACATCAAATAATCCAAGATGCCTTTCACCTTTGCCTTCATATCCTTTATAATGTCTGAGAATTCCCAAGCCTTGGCCCTAATCTAAACTGTGCAGTCACATGTGGACAAGATCCTCCAAGTGGGACTGCGCTATTTGACCAAATCAACCAACAAGTCTAGGTGAAATGTATAGCTTCTCCATCATGCGTGCTTCATTTACACGTGATCTCCCATCACTTGATCATGAATGCTCAATGATCCCTTGTTTGACATCTTAAAGATCTTAGTTAAATGAATCAACCCTCCATGATCTTTCTCATTAAATGGGACATGATCTCCAATCTCATTCACATTAGTAGTTGCTCAACTACCTCATTTTGCAGATCTAGGCTTAATTAGTCCACATTCACACATAAAAAGTGGATCTTATTCATATTTGGGGTTTTTGGGTCCCTCCGCCCTTTTATTTACTTAATTCATTAAGAAAATCAATGACTCTAATATTCCAAATATGATGTGAAAATTTCGGAATATTACAGTTAGGAGAAATATTCGTATAGTCTTTCACCTGTTGTTCTAGACTAGCACCTGTCTATGGAAGTGTGATTTATCCATAATTCACAATTCTAGCCCAACAAATTGGCGACTCTGCTGGGGAGAATTTCTCTTAGATCTAGGTGACTAAGCCTCTGATTTGCTTTGTTTATCCACCCAGTAGTTGTTACTCATAAAGATTAAAATTTTTCAAACTCAAATTTGCAAAGACAGTGAGTTAAACAATAGTATTTTTCTTTGTATACTGTGCTCAACGCACTCTTAGATTGGACAGAGTGCTTTGCAGAGCACTGTCTCCCTTCCTAGCCTACGTTTCAGAGCACTGTCTCCCCTTGGAGACTGTGTTGACTCCTGAAAACACCCAAATTCCATTGAATTTTTCTTTGCAATTTGATTCAATTTTGTTTGTTGCTGTGTTTTGAAAAGTTTGATCCTCAATTGACGAGTGACTCTATATACATCTTCCTCCTTTGACTAAAAATTTGTTCAATGTTTGTTTAAAAAAAAATTCTTTATCATTGACAAGTTGATTTCAAAGTACTTTTTATAGTCGCATTAAGAATCATTTGCTTTCGAAATAGGAAATTGTCATAAAATATTCATTTCCTTGATAGGAGAAATTGCCGTTGAAATCCTCATTTTTCCTTCAAAAAAGAAATTGTTGTTTGTATTCTTTGTTTCTCGAAAGTAAAAAGCATTTGAATTTTTGATTTAGTTCACTTAGTTTCTTTTCTACATTCATAACATTAAAGAAACTAAAAAGAAAAACTTGCATTTGCATGCACAATAATGTGTGTTTTGCAAAAGTAACATTAGGAAATCTGCATTTATTTTGTGCTCATTGATTTGTTTGCTCACAAATTATTTGCTCTCTTCCCTTAGTAGCTAGGTTATTCATTGAAAAATTTGAAAGTGAAATATTGTTTATCATTCTTAGCTTGCATTTTAGGAATTTCATACACATCATCGCGGCGAACCTTTGAAAGGAAAATTGTTAAGAAAGATCAACATAAAATTAATCTCAATTTACTTAACAATGCATTGGAACCATAATGATAACATTTAGAAGGTCTAGGCTAGAGACGTGTTCCGACATCGTAAAACATAGTAGTTGTCGTTAACTTGTCTGTGATATATTCCGAGTTTGATACCTCATTCCACGTACGTAAGTATATCGTAGCTCGTCAACGTACTTTCGGGTATATCGGGTGGTGTTACAGTACGATAAGCATAAGGGGGTGCTCGCACTGTGCGGTTTTGCATCAGACAGTGCTAATACGGACTTGGGCCTCCACGTACCTTTGGGTATATTTGAGAGGAAAAATTTTAGGTGCTATCCATCCATAGTGAACCGAGTCATCCGCCTTGAAATTTTGATACACCGAGCACAACATTCAGGGAGATTACCTTCCCGTACTTCTTGGTTCGCCAGGAGGTATTTTGTAGTTCACAGTTTCTTGGTAAACCCTTTTTCCTAGTATTAACCTCTTTTTGTTTTTTTTTTTTTGGTTAAAATAAATCAATAATTGTGGAAGAAAAAAATCCTATCCCCCGTCGTTCGCGTAGATTAGCTTTAAAACCACCTTTACCACCAGAAGTTACTTCTGGTAGGCGAAGGCGATCACGATCTACCGAATCAAGTACAATCTGTAACTCTGGTGAAACATCATATTTTAAACCAGAGTTTGCTCAAATTGTTTCCACACATCCTATTTCGTCTACTGTTGTTGAAACAGAGTATTCACAGCTACCCGTGGTCACAATCCATTCAATCAGTGAGACAATACCTCATGGACCCGACGTTGTTCAATCCCAAACTGATCCAGATCCTGTCTCTTCTTTGCTAGAACATCTGAATCCTAAAGTAGAACAACTGGAAGTTATTCCTACCTTGGTCATCCCACAAATTTTTGTAGCTATTGAAACTCCTATATCACACAGTCAATCATCTGAAATATATTTTTGGCTTGACAGTGAAGTTCTTCCTCCTAGTTTAATTGCGATTGAAGAAATCCCACAAGACGATACACCTTTAACTAAAACCCATTTTGGGGGGGAAATTTACCTGTACGAGTCTTTTCCTCAATTGTTTTCATCTGCTTTTTTTGATCCTGTTCCCATTCAATCTCCCATAGATTTTCGAGGGTATACGTTTGGTCAAACAACCATTTCTAAACCAACATCTTCGATTGGGTTTGCTGTTCCAATTGCATAAGCTCCTACCCTTGCTACTCTGTCAATGTTCACAACCTCACCAGAGTCATATTTGCACGGTGGCCCTCCGGTCCCAACAGGTTACAAATCATTATCTGACACTTTCTTTGGTGCATCTTCAAGATCATGGTATTTTCCAATGTCATCATCCGATGTTTTAACTAGTAGTCCTATCATTAGTACTGAATGACTTGATTCATTACATACATCATCAAGGAAATATCAAGTCAGTCCTTTTGGGTCAATTCCTTTAAGTGCCATATCAACTGGACTCCCAGCATTTGGAGAAAATTATATTCTGTCTTATTATCCTCCTCATGCTAGGGGGAAATATTTGGTCACTGATCCGGATTTATGCAGGAACGCAACAGAATAAACATATAACCATAAATACAGAGATGCAGTGGAAATAACACTTCATTTCATTAATATCAAAGAACTAAAATTTTCTTACAGACAGAATGGAAATAAAACTAGCTAGGGCACTCGTAGCTATCTCTGAGAAGAGATGTGGTGGCTACAGGCCTCTGAACTGAGTTACAATGAGGCTCAAGGGCCTATTTATTATTGAGAAACAATGGAGAACCCTAAACATCTAAAAACATAACCCTAGGAGATGAAGCGCCAAAACTATGGGCCCCGTTTGGGTAAATTGGTGTTTCAACTTCCCAGGGACGTAACTTTGGCATACTATCTCCATTTGACGCACATGATACATCATTAGAAAGCTCTATCTGAGGAATAAAAATTTCACCATGAATATCATTCTAGAACATAATGATATTCACTAGAGGTGCGATGCCCAAAAAACGTCGTTTAGGGCCTCAAAACGGCTCCAGAAGTTCAAGACCCGAAAAACTGCTAAAAATAGTAAGTTATGCCGAAACTAAAAAAATGAAAGAGACAATGGTGGGGGGCCAAGTGGAATAGGTGGGTGGCCACCAATATCCACCTAGATCATTCCTCCCCCTTAGGAAGCAATGGTCCCCATTGCGTTAAGTTCCTCCATGAGATGAGGAAATTTCTGCTGAACTTGGTCCCTGGTGAACCACTTTCCTTGGTGCAGGAGTTGGCCAGCTTTAACAAACCGATACAGTTGGATCTACTGTTGGCGAGTGTTCTTGATTTGCATGTCCATGATACAATCTGTGGTGGCCTGTTCTATGCAGTCTGGGTTTAACTCTGTTGGTGTGAGTTGTTCTGCAATGTTTGAGGTGTCTAGTAGAGGTGGGAAGTAAGGATGAAGGTGATCCACATTGAAGACTGGGTGCAGACCAAGGAATGGAGGAATACTAAGCTCGAAGGCATTGTTCCCTACAGCCTTGGTGACACTGTACGGCCCGTATCAGAGTGGGCGAAGCTTGCGGTGGGGTCCAGTGAGGCGCTCCTTTTGCTAATGTAGCCATACTTTGTCGCCCACCTGGAAGCTGTGTGGCACCCGGTGTTGATCATGGCGCTGCTTGTACTTTACATTGGCTCTATCCAATATATCATGAACTTGTTGGCGGATGTGTTGAATGCGCTTGATGAAGCTATTTTCTTTGTCAACTTTAGACTGGACATGAGCTTAATCGGCCTGAGTAGCTGCAAATGGCATGGCTACGTCAATGGGACATAGTGGCTGGAATCCCAAGCCCACCTGAAAGGGGCTATGGCCAGTTGACCTGTGGAGAGCCCTGTTATAACTATGTTGTACATAGGGGAGGCTCTCGTCCCATGTGTGTGGATGCTTTGAATTTTACATGCATAGAATGTGTACAATCATTCTGTTGACACCCTCTGTCTGGCCATCTGTTTGGGGATGGAAAGCTATGGACTTGGTGAGCTTTGTGTCCAACATTGACCAAAGGCTGGACCAAAATGTGCTGAGGAACCTGCTATCTCGATCTGATATGATAGACTGTGGGATCCCAAAGTGCACCCACACTCGTTCAAAGAAGAGTTTAGCAGTGGCTTCTGCTGTGATATTCTTCTTACAAGCCGCCATAATGGCCATCTTTGAGAATCTGTCAACGACCACGAAAACACAGTCATTTTCATTCTTAGTAGAAGGCAGGCCCGACATGTAATCCATGGAGATGGATTCCCAAGGTCGACTAGGGGTAGGTAGTGGAGTATATAGGCCTTGCTTCTTGATGGTCGGTTTGGCAATGGCACAAACAGTGCAGGATCTGATGTGCTTCTCGACATCCTTTCGAAGGTTCGGCCAATAGAAATACTTCTGTAGTATTGCTACTGTTTTCTCGACCCCGAAATGCCCAGCGACTCGATTGTAGTGTGCTTCCCATATCATCTTGGCACGCTCGCTTGAAGGAACACAAAGGTGTCCCATGTGACATAAAAGTGCATCTTGGAGGTGAAAATTTGGAACTTGCGTACCCCCCAAGAGTGCCTTGTAAGTGTGGCCGAATTCTGGGTCACTCTCATAGAGAAGCGACCAATCAGAAGTCTCGTGCCCACAAAAGTTGAGCACAGTGGTGAGCGCCACGATCGGTGGTCAACTAAGGCAGTCTGCAACATGATTGGTGCTACCCTTCTTGTACTTGATGTTCAAATGAAACTGTTGCAGATATGTGGACCACTTCTGATGGCGATCATTCTGCAACTTCCCTTGTGTCTGTATGAACTGCAGGGGCCAGTGGTCTGTGTGGATGATTGTTTCCTTCCCCAAAATGTAATGCTTCCATTGTCGACAGGCTTGCACAAGGGAATAAATTTCTTTTTCATAGGTGGGATACTTGCGAACTGTCTCAGAAAATGTCTCACTGTGATATGCCACTGGATGTCCCTGTTGAGTAAGAACTGCCCCAATAGCATAGTCAGAGGCATCTATCTCGATCTCAAATGGCTACTGCAAGTTTGGTAATGTGAGCACTGGGGCAGAACAGAGGCGATTTTTCAATTCTGTGAATGCCTTCTGTTGAGGTTCCGACCAAAAGAGTTTTGCTCTTGCTCCTCCCTTGGTGACTTGACTCAAGGGCTAAGTGATATGAGAGAATCCCAACATGAATCTATGGTAGAAATTAGCAGGACCCAGAAAGCTGCGAAGCTCTGTTATAGTGGTTGGGGCTGGCCAATCCAAAATGACTTGGATCTTGGCTAGATCCACATGCACCCCCCTTTCATCAATAATGTATCCCAGATATTGAACCTGGGTCACGCCAAATGTGCACTTCTCCAAATTGGCACACAACTTGTGTTGCCGCAATGTTTGGAGGACTTGTCGGATGTGGTGAAGGTGCTCTTCCCAAGTCTTGTTGAAGATCAGAATGTCATCCAGGTACACCACTACAAATGAGTTGGTGAATGGCCGCAAGATGTCATCCATCATCCTCATGAAGGTTGCGGGAGAATTCGTCAACTCGAAAGGCATGACTAGCCATTCAAAAAGGCCTTCCTTGGCTTTGAAGGTAGTCTTCCAAACATCAGAGGGTTCAATTGGTACCTGGTGATACCCCGACTTCAGGTCAATCTTGCTGAAATATTTTACACCTTTGAGTTGGTCCAGAAGGTCATCAATCCGTGGGATTGGGTACCTATTCCGTACAGTGATCTTGTTCAGTGCCCGATAGTCAATATAGAGTCTCCACGTCCCATCCTTCTTCTGTACCAACACGATCGGACTCCCACAGGGTGATGAACTTGGTCTGATGTGACCTTTCTGCAACAGCTCCTGAATCTGCCTCTTGATTTCATCATTCTCCAGAACAGAGCGCCGATAGATCGGTCCATTGGGTAGCGGCGCACCTGGGGTCAGATCAATTGGTTGCTTGACCTGACAGTGTAGAGGAACCCTTGTGGGTGAGGTGAAGATGTCCCCGTACTCCTCCACAAGCTTATCCATTTGTTGTTGTCGTGCAGAGGAGCCCTGTCTGGAGGTCGTGGCCATAGTCTTCTTCTTTCCCTAGGGGCGGATCATCAGGAAAATGAATTTCCTGGTTTAGGAAATGAGCTTACTGCATTGTTTCGCAGTAACCAAAGAGATAGCCGCAGGAGGTGGTACCTCTGGTATCCTGTACAACTTATTTCCCAAAGTAACAATAACAGCACGAGGTAGAGAATCATACACAGCATGACGCTTCCACAAGTATGGTTGTCCTAATAATACATCAGAAACATCAATAGGAGCAACATCACATAATACCTCATCTGTGAAGGGCTTGATGCTATAGGGAAGGCGGCATTGCTGGTTGACGTGAAGATCTCGTCCTTGGTGAAGCCACCCGATGGTGTATGGATGTGGGTGAGCTGTGGTCGGCAAGCCCAACCGCTTCATGGTGTCTGCTAAAATGAGGTTCTTTTGGCTCCCATTGTCGACAATGAACTGTACAGGGGAGCCCTTTACCCACATCTGGGAGTGGAAGAGACGTTCCTCCTCTGGATCTTCCGGTTCCTCCTTCTGGATCTTGGTAGTGGCAACAGTGGCATTGGGCTCCGCATCAATAATATGTTTCCCTTTTTCATTCCCATTTTTAGGTTCAGATTCAGAGTCGAAGCATGAATCTGACTCAGAAGCCCTCATCTCAGCCACTAGCGACTACTTGGCCCAACACTCACTTGTGTTGTGAGTGGAGCTCTTATGGAACTCACACCACTTTCCCATGTCCTTCTTTGTCTTTGTGGTGTTGTTATTTTCTTGTGGCTTTGACGGGTTGTCTTTAGCCACCATGCCTTGGCTGTGTCCTTTGTTCTGTGGTTTGGAAGCACCTTTCCCTTGCTTTTGATTCGCATATCCAAAGTCTCGCTTCTTCTGTTTGAATTTCTGCTCAATCTTGGCAGCATACCGGTATGCCGTACCAAGCGAGGAGATGTCGAGGAACTCCATTTCCTCCGGAATGTATCTGTGCAGACAGCTGCGATACTTTAGCACCAAATGTTTCTCTGAATCTTTGATACCCAACTTTGTGCGCAGGGTATGGAACAGATTCGTCAGCTCATGCACATCTTAATCCCTTTGTTGTCGCAGCGTGGTCCATTGTATGTACTTGTCCTCATAGCTCCCCACGGGATATTATTGTTCCTTGACGGCGTCTCAGAAAGAATTCCAAGTTGGTACGACCGAGAACAGAGAGGGTTCTATCTGGTCCTTTTTCTCACAGTAGGTTTCTCACCAGTCCTTAACATGGCGGGTAGCTTTGAGGAGTGCAAAAATAATCTTCTCCCGGTCTGAAAAGTCATGAACAGAGAAATATCCTTCTAATAGATTCAACCATCTATCTATGGCATCTGCATCTATTTGACCCTAAAATATGGGGAAGTCAAAATTTACTTGTACCTTAAAAGGAGTCGCACCTCCAGAGTGGCTACTAGATGCAGATGCGCCGCCGGTGGGCAGCCGTTGAAGGATCTGAGCGAAGTTATCCATCATCGCGTTCCTTTGTTTTTCGAGGGCCTCCTCGAGCAATATTTTGATAGGATCTCCTGCTCCCTCATCTTTCTTTTCGTCCCCCATGGGCGTCCGTCGAGGTTTGCGAGGCTGATCTTGCAAAGGTTCCACCAGATCAAGCCCTAGCTCCTTATACCCCGACCTCGTTGGGGACATGCAAAAAAGGATCGAGAAAAAGCAGACCGCTCTGATACCACTGATCCGGATTTATGCAGGAACGCAACAGAATAAACACATAACCATAAATACAGAGATGCAGCGGAAATAACACTTCATTTCATTAATATCAAAGAACCGAAATTTGCTTACAGACAATGGAAATAAAACTAGCTAGGGTACTGGTTGCTATCTCTGAGAAGAGATGTGGTGGCTACAGACCTCTGAACTGCTTTACAATGAGGCGCGAGGGCCTATTTATTATTGAGAAACAATGGAGAACCCTAAACATCCCAAAACCTAACCCTAGGAGATGAAGCGCCAAAACTATGGGCCCCGTTTGGGTAAATTGGTGTTTCAACTTCCCAGGGACGTAACTTTGGCATACTATCTCCGTTTGACGCACATGATACATCATTAGAAAGCTCTATCCGAGGAATAAAAATTTCACCATGAATATAATTCCATATCGGAATGATATTCGTTGGAGGCGCGATGCCCAAAAAACATCATTTAGGGCCTCAAAACGGCTCCAGAAGTTCAGGACCCGAAAAACTGCTAAAAATAGTAAATTATGCCGAAACTGAAAAAATGAAAGAGACAATGGTGGGGGCCCAAGTGGAATAGGCAGGTGGCCACCAATATCCACCTGGATCAGTCACCCAATATGACAGTACTCCGTCACTTTTTGGTCAAACTAATGTTGACATGAATGTTTGTCAATGGCAGCCCACTCTACCTATCCAACCACAAACGGTTGTACACTTGTATCAACTGGTTCAACCTGTTACACCCACTTCATTACCACTTGTAAATACATCTATACCCCTATTACAGAATCAAAATATTGTACATCAACCTTATAAGGCAGGTCCTTCAACTCAATATCATCAAATGTTGGGTCCACAAACTCAAAATACTTTGGTTAATTTACAACAACCTGTATTAGGAATCATTTATTCACAAGCTGGTGTACCATTTTATGGGATGTCACAAATGCAACCTGGTTATACATATCAACCGATTCCAAATTATAATAATTTTGGTTATAACATTGGTGGACAGACCCCTTGGCAGCCACAGGCGCAAATGCCTCAAACTTCATTTCAACAAGTAACATACCGAGGTTTTGGTCAATGGAATCCTCAAGCGTTTGTGCTGCAAAACAACCCCTATCTGGGTTACCAGCAGCATATTCCATATGTTGGTGCTCAGAGGCCTGTTCTCAAGCAATTCCATCTTACCATGGCTATGCTCAACCTGACCTTAATCGACAATTTCCTTTTGTTGCAATCTTGGAATTACCAGATTTAAACCGGCTAACCAATGATCCTATAAATTATGCTCCTTGGTGGCCGGTGATACCTCATAAATTACCCTCTGATATTCCTAAATTCAATGGAAACCCTGGAGAAGATCCATCGACTCATGTCATGACTAATCATTTATGGTGTTCTTCAAATTCTCTGAATGATGATTCTGTTCGACTACGTCTTTTCCAGCATACGCTTACAAGTCCGACTGCTAAATGGTACATTGAGTTACCTAGAGCTTATTTTGACAATTTCACTGCCCTAGATATTGTCTTTTTGACCCATTTCTAGTTATCGATCAGATATGAAACTAGAATGGAACTCTTGGCCAACTTCAAACAGACTAATGCTACTCACATTTTTTATCATATTCATGAGTGGCGTCGCCGTCGACGAATGGTTAAGACATTTGTTCCGGATCAGCTCCTTGTAGAATGGTTCATTAAGTCCCTGTTACCATCTATAACGGAGGATGTGGCTAAGGGCGGCGTTGTCACAGAAGAGAAAGTTATCGCTCGTGCTCAATATTTATACATGATTTACACTCAGTCTAGCACGCTCTATGAAAAAATTCCTAATGCGCCGTGATCTAATTTCAATGTTCTTCCTTAAATAAAGGACTCTCATGCCCGAGACGGCTTGATAGGCACTGCAAACACACACCACGCTACTGCATCTGATACTACTCTTACTTCTGAAATTAATGTCATGTCATTTGACAAAGGCAAAAGTTACAAGAAACCAGGAAGTAAGAAAAATGGGAAATCAAAGAAAAAGAAAACTTCTAACCCACAGGAAAACTCATCTGATCAACCGTCTGGAGCACGGAAACCTCGTTATCCATGCATAATCTGTAACTGGGAACACTTTGTTATGGATTGTCCTCACTGTGCTGAAGTCTAAAAAATCATCAAGACTTCCCATGCGTCAGCTGTGTTGACAGATCCATTTCCAAATCCAGACACTAATATGGTTGCTATGGATCTAGCTACTAGTTCCCAAGTGTTAATGTTATCCACCACAAAACCTTCACAAGACATTTTGGTGTCAACGCGTAATAAATACTATGGTAGTACGGCCACTGATCAACCTACTACCTCGACAACGAATCCATCTACTAAATCAGTACCACCTACTGTTATTCCTGAATCGAAAATTAAGCCACCAAAGGGAGTAATTCATAAATCGACATATAATCCTCGAGCAAGAGCTGCAAAAAATTATAATATAGTTGAAGATTTGGCTCAATCCCCTTCAGCTATGTCTGCTCTTGAGGTATTACAAAATTGTCCCTCCCAGAAGCAAGCTTTATTGTCGGCCATTGGTGGAATTGATCCGACTGATTCTAAACTTGTTGTCTTTAATCATACGGGCTATGTACCATAGCTACTAGAAAAATTGGCATTCTCCATACAAGTAAATGTTCTCAATCACCTTGTTCATCACACTATTATTGATGAGGGAGCATATACATGCATTATGTCTCTAAACTATTGGAAGTCACTTGGCTCGCCACGATTATCACAATCATCAACGACGTTGAAGGAATTTGATGGAAGAACATATAAACCTTTTGGTATTATCAATAACCTGCATGTTGAACTAGGGGGAAAAATAGTGAATATTGATGTCGAGTTTGTTGACGAACCCCTTGACTATAATATTTTACTTGGAAGACCATGGGTATATGCAATGGTTGCCATTGTTTCTACATACTTTAGAATGATTTCCTTTCCACATAAAGGTACAATCACAGTCATTAATCAATTGTCCTTTTTTTCCTCCACTTCGCAGGTAACTGGAAGTGTTCCATTTGTTCACTTACCCCAACTAGAAATTTAGAACATTGGTGTAGGACTCTTAAAGGATTCCACTCTTATGGGAACCTTTGAATTACCTCCGCCCACGACATCAGTAGAAATTTCAAGTATAGAGACCTACTACATGATCTCTTCCACTCTATCTAGCTTAAGGGAGAGTACTGGTGATTCTGATCTTTCTACGTTGGATGAATTTTTACCACCTAGCCCTATTGAGCTGGCATAGCGATCAATCTATTTGGCCTGGGCGGCAAATCCAAAATCAGCGTCGCCGAGTGTTTGGGTTGATCGTTCCTTAGATTTTGGTACTCCGTCTGATCCATTTTCCTCAAAGTTTTTGACAGATGAAAATATTTTGGAAGCTATGATGTCAGAAGGAGAACCATGGGAAGATTATCATCATTGTTCCCATCTTCCTAATTATGAAGAAAACAATCTCAGTGAACTATATCACCCATCCATCAAAAATTTATTTTTGAATTATTTACCGATTAATGCAATCGATTCTGAGTGAAACTTATCAAATATTGAAGAAACCATTTCTATCGATATTTCAACCAAACCAAGCATTGTAGAAAATATTCATGTCGGTGTATCTTGTTCTCCATCAGAACTTGATTTATATCGCTCTTTATTTCTTGAATTTCGTGACATATTCGCTTGGTCTTACAAGGAAATGCCAGGCATAGATACTAGTATAGTTGAACACACTATTAATGTGTATCTTGATGTCAAACCAGTGTGTCAATGGCTTCATCCTGTTCATCCAAAGAAAGCCGCTGCCATCAAAGTAGAAGTTGAAAATTTTTTGCATGCTGGTTTTATATACCCTGTTCCGCTAACTAAGTGGGTTTCCAATATCACTCCTGTTATGAAAAAATAAGGAACCATTAGAGTGTGCATCGATTATCAGGATGTTAATCATGCTTTTCTAAAAGACAACTATACTACTCCCTTTATCGACTAGATTATTGACGATTGTGCTGGATGCGTAAATTTTTCGTTCATGGATGGATTTTTCGGGTACAGTCAAATCAATATCTGCCCAGATGACCAACATAAGACAACATTCATATTTTCTTGGGCCACATTCACATATAGGAAACTTCCATTTGGTTTAAAGAATGTCGGGGAAACTTTTCAGAGAGTAATGGATTATGCTTTCAATGACATCAAGCACATTGTTCAACCATATCTAGATGATTTACCATCGCATTCATGAAATCGGATTGATCACTTGATGCATTTGAGAGCCATTTTCTTATGCTGCCAACACTACAAAATACACCTCAATCCACATAAATGTGTGTTTTGTGTTGGTTCTAGTTGATTTCTCATATTCATAGTCTCAAAAGAAGGAATTCGAATAGATCCACTGAAGGTACAGGCTATTCTTGATTTTCCTGCACCATCAAACTTACTTAAGATACAAAAACTTCAGGGAAAGGCTAACTTCCTGAGAAGTTTCATTCCAAACTACGCCAAAATGGCTAAAGGATTTACTCAATTATTGAAAAAGGGGGTTCCCTTCCATTGGGATCAAGTTGCACAAGCTTCTTTTGATGCTGTCAAGGAAACTCTTGTCCGAGCGTCATTAATGTATCCTCCTAATTATCAAAATTATTATTTCCTATATATCGCCACAGCTAAAATGACCATCGCTATGGTTTTGGTCCAAGTAGAAGATGGAATTGAAAATCCGATCTATTATTCGAGTCGTAATATCAATGATACAGAAGTTAAGTACTCGTACGTGGAAAATCTTGCCTTGGCAACTATTCAAGCTATCCAAAGATTTCGCCATTATATCCTGCTCCAAAAAACAACAATAGTTTCAGAATGCAACCCCATGACTTATATATTATCACGTCAATTGATGGGGGCCAAATATTCAAAATGGATTGTCATTTTGCAGGAATTTGATTTTGATTTCATAAAATCCAAGTCAAAGAAGACTTTAGTTTTGGCTGAGCTTCTATGTGACCTTCCCTCTGATAGTACTGCTACTACGTAAGAACCATCTATTCCAGACGAGTCTCTGTTTCTGATTGGATCATCTGATCCTTGGTATGGGGATTTCATCATTTATCTCCAAAACCAAACTTTTTGACCTAATACCTCTCACTCTGAACAATGACGTATTTGATACCAAGCCAAAGATTATCTAATTGTCGACAATACACTTTATCGTCGTGGTGTCGATACCATTTTAAGGAGGTGCCTCACTCATGAGGAGGCCGAAAAAGTATTAAATGATTTTCATGCTGGGGCTTGTGGTGAAAACTTATCTGGACATGCTACTGCGCATAAGATACTCCACGTCGGTTACTTTTGGCCTACTATTTTTCGAGATTGCATCCTCGCAATCAGAAGTTGTCATGCATGCCAGATTTTTTTATCGTAAAATCCGTAAATAGCCAATGCCAATGCATGTTGTTGTCTCTACTGGACCATTTACGAAATGGGGTATTGACTTCATGACTTGTAACCCTCCTTTGTTTGGGGGGCATGGTTATATTATTGTCGCAGTCGACTATTTTACCATATGGGCCGAAGCGATGCCTACATTCAATAACACATGACAAACAACTGCATTGTTTTTCTTCAACCACGTTATTGCACGGTTTGGGGTCCCACAGGCTGTAGTTACGAATCATGGGAAGCATTTTCACAACCATATAATGTCTGAATTGACTACAAATTTAGGATTATCACATCATAATTCTGCTCCTTATTATCCACAATCAAATGGACAAGTTGAGGTTATTAACAAAATTCTTAAACGAATGCTTCAACGAATGATAGGAGTCCTTAAAAGGAACTGGCATTTGATCCTGTACTCCGCTTTGTGGGCGTATCGAACCTCGATGAGAAACGCAACTGGATTTACTCCTTTTCAATTGGTGTATGGCCTGGAAGCTATCTTACCAATCCAATGTGAAATATCATCGTTAAAACTCGCGATAGACTTGTTACCTGACACCTCAGAAGAAGAAGCATGTCTCCTTAACCTCATCCATCTAGATGAAACACGTCGTGAAGCCCAATTGGCCAACGAAGTGCATAAGAGATGTATAAAGGCGCAATATGAAAAAAATGTCCAGCCTCACATCTACTCAAAGGGCGACTTGGTCCTTCTTTACGATCAAGAAGCTAATGTAATAGGTATAGGGAAATTAGAGCCATTGTGGCATGGCCCCTATATTGTCAAAATATTTCTTGCTAAGGGTGCCTACGAGTTAGTTGATTACGATGGAATTCCATTAGCACAACCTAGAAATGGGTTGTATTTGAAACATTACTATGCTTAATCATGAGCGTAGTAATTTTTTGTATTATATTGTATATATGCTATTGATTTGCATTCACTATCTTAATTTGTTTTTAGAGTTTTCTTGACATTAGTAATCCGCTTTACATTTTATCGTAGATGTCTAAATCTTCGGAACCATTTGTTGGATATGCTGATGGTGCTAGTCGTAGTACGCAGAATCTATCCTCTACAGCATGGGCCATTTTCGCTTTGAACGACGAGTTAGTGAGTTTTCAAGGGATTTTTATTGGTTGATTGATGAGCAATATCGCTGAGTATAGCGCGTTTATCGAACTTCTCTCTGATTCCATTTCATTTGGTATTAACCGCATAATCGTAAGGTTAGACTCACAACTTGTGGTATTACAACTTACTAGTGTTTATACTATTAGAAATCCAACACTTCTTAGACTGTTCCTAAGAGTTTGAATTTTGGAAAAACATTTTGATTTCATTCAATATCAAAATATTTCCAGAAATTTGGATGCATTGACTGATTCATTAGCTAATCAAGTTTTAGATATACATTTGCAACATAGGTAAAGAAAACATTCACATCATTGAATAGGATTGCACAATAAACATAGGAAAAACTCTGAAATCATATAGATAGATAGTTATAGGTTTTACAAAATTTGTGCCCAAGACACATTGGTCATCTGACCTCAAAATGTATGCAAAATGTCACAAGTAAACTATTGGTGCTCATGGTAACATTCTATAGATCTAGCAATCCTATGGAGTAACCGCATCCAACAATTAGGAACCCTAATAGTGTGTCGCTATAGTCGCATGGGAAGCTCTTCGATCCGGAAATCTGGAATCCCGAAGGTCAACCCCTCTATGTGCTGCTAAAGCTCAACCAGAGTCTTAGCCATATCAAGGTCCTGAAGGACTGCTCTACCGACAGCCCTCTCTACTGGCGCATTTGCTTTGCGCTCTGGTTCCTCTACTGGTTGAGCATGACCGATATCTGCATTACATCAAACATTTAGTTTAGTCTTAGAAATAAATCAAAACACAAAAACATCGTATAAACCTTAGAAAAATCAAAAAACATGGTCAAAACATTCTTACCCATTGCACCCCACTGATTGGCTTCTGGTAATACTAAATCTAGATCTCCTCAGAAGTCAATGCCTGCGTATGTGTACTCATCGATTGCAACGATCTGTTGCCGGAACCAGGAAAAGAATGTAGTAAAGAACACAACGGTCGATTGGCCTACATGTCGACCAATGAGTTCTACCCATATCTGCATTCGAGGATCTCTAGGAATTGATATATCTAGTATTACATGTTGTGGCTGCAACAGTGGAATCCATTCCAAAGTGAAGGAGATAAGGATTGAACCATAACTTAAATTCTTCTTCCTTCCTCCCTTTGCCTTGTTTAGTTTTTCCTTTATCTGAGATAGAATAGCTTCAGACCAGTTGAATACTGTTGGCTCTAAACACTCTAGCACATACTACATATACGATCTATTCGCTATATGTAGTTTAATGGTGCTAGCAAGTTTAGCAATCGTGAAAATGATGGTTCTCAGAGGCAAATTCCTGACATCCTGGATGTTTATTTTTCCATATTTTCTAGGTTCTGCCCCTGGATAGCAGTACTGCATAACATAATCCCTCACTGTCTCTCCTCCAACGGTAGACCCTATGAGAGAAATGGGAAAACCTCTCCTCGAAAAACCTGTGAGAAAATACACGTCCTCAAATGTTATGGGAACCACTTGATTTTTAATGTGGAATGCCGCTATCACCGGATCCCATGCTCGAACTAAGAACTCCAAGAGTTCTATTTGTTGCCTCATTCCCACCAATTTGAAGTGTTTAAGTAGTCCACAATCTCTTAGGGCTCTTACAGTACCCGGATCATTCAAGGCAATTTGATCTTGTTCTTCATGTTCTCTTTTCCTCCATGTAATCATCATTATAATCCGATGGAAACCTAAAATACAACCATAAGATCCATTAGATTCCATTCATTGCAAAAAAATAGGCAAAGTTTGGGCACAACATGAAAACGAAAAACTTGAACTGCGCCCAACGCACTCCCTGGGTTGAGATAGTGCGTTGCATATACAAGCACCCTTCACTGTTCCTGCTATGCAACACAGGTTTCGACATTCAGGAGTGCGTTTCCCTCATTTTGGGAAAAATTTACCCTAGGGGCCTTAAAAACCTAAAAATATTCAGAGAATGGAAATGAAATGAATACCAAAGGGAAGAGGAGGATCAAATGGTGATGAAATATGTCCACAAAAACGACTGCAATCAACGACTAAAGTTCGGGGGAAAAATCAAGTTCAGAGCTCCAAAATGCAAATGGGAACTATGGAATGGTAAAAATGAATAGTGAAACTACTTTTTATAGTAATTTAATTGTTTGCAAGCTAAATTTATTGCTATGACTATAGTTTTATTATGTTTTTATCATGAAACGGGTATTTTTAATCCATTTGATGTTGTTCTGAACAAGAAATACAATTGATGAATAGATTAGTCATGCAGATTTATTCAAAGAATGACTTTACCACAAAGCATACTTTTTCTCCTTATTTTTCGAGCTTTGTTAAAAATGAGAAAGGATTTGAAGAGAACTTTTATCTCTTTTTTGAGCTTCGATAACATCGAAAAAGGAACCCCCTGAAGTATTCTTTTAGCTCTTTTCAGACTCTGATAATGTGAAAATATTGCCAAGCACTTGTATTTTCGAGCTCGTTAAAGTAAATGAATTGATATCTACTCAGTATAAGTTTAACCCTTTTCCGGACTAAGATGGATTATTTATGAAAAAGGAATACCTTGGTTAAACATGACCAAAGAGGTTCTCTCAGATATTATTTTACACTTTTTCGGGTCTGAGTGACAAATTTATGAAAAAGTACTTATGGAGTTCTCTTTCGTCCTCTTTTTGAGACTCTCTAAATATGAAAAAGGACTAGGCTATCACTGTCTTTAAGCTTGTTAAAACATGAAATAGCGATGGGCTTATCGATCATGGCAAGAATCGAGTTTCATTCATCACTAGACTCATTAAAGTATTAAATAGTGATACTTTATTCGCCCGAAGGGTTGAATTATAGATCAAGCAAATGTTATCCTCCTCAAGCTTGTTAAAAAATAAAGAGGTACTGGTCAACAAATGACTGGGGAAAATTTGGGAAAAGTGAGCAAAGTTTCTTTTTGGTAGCAAGTCGCTCTTGAACATGACACTTCTTTCACTCCATGTCCATGACTATTTGGATTGGGTAATCATCTTGATGGTTCATTCATACCTATGGTTCATCATACGTTCACTTCGGTTTTGGGTCAATGCTACCAACTCATCACCGTGTCACCGATATGTTCAAGAGAAGTCATCTAGTGACTAAAAACTCATCCTTCTGCAATACTCATAAACCTTCATTTTCATGACCTTCATCCCTGAAAATTGCTATATCAAGTCATACCCTTGTCTCCAAAATCAGTAACTCCATTTTGTAATAAGGTGACTTATTTTCGACGACAAATCAATATCCAGGAATTTCACTTAGAAACATCGGATTCCAGTACCATGAGGCTTGTTACAGCATCGACAAGATTCTCGCTTCCGTGTTACACCATTTTTTTGGTCATGTAACCTATTATCATTGGATAAACCCAAGTAAACCACGTAAGACCAATTTTACCCTAAGTAAAATTGCTTTCACTATGAAAATAACTTAGTAAACCACCTTTATTAAGTTGTTTATGGTCTAAACAGGAAACCCCATGAGGAAATATTAAATAAATCTATATTTGTTTTATTTTCCTCAAGGAATAATTAGTTAAACAACAGTTTAATTAATATTCTTGGTTATATTTAACCCGAAACAAGGAAACTAATTAGATAAATCATTATTTATCTTAATATTTTCTAAGAATAATTATTTAAAGCTTTTTTAAATAATATTCTTTGTTATATATGACTAAATCACCCTTGAAAAATTAAATAAACCATTATTTATTTGATTATCACTCAACCACATTCTTAAAATGATAAATAAATCATTTATTTATTTATTATTTACAAATAAAGGGATTTGACCCAAGTCAAATTCATTTTCCCTCCAAAAAATATAATAAAATATTCCATAAAAGTTGGATCTCGATTTGGTTAGTAATATTTTAACTATGCCCCAATATCTAGACTAACTCAATATTTTTTTATAAATAGAAGGGTTTTCCCATTCATTTATCACCTTTTGTTGCCTAAAGATCAATCTGGATCTATACTTTTGGTCTGACTATTGATCGACCATCATAGTCATATTTTGCTACCATTTTTGTCTGGGTTTTCTACACCATCAAGAGAGAGGAATTTTAGATCTGAAGTGCTGAGGAATTACAAGAACCCTTCCCATTGAGGAGAACTGGGAACACCCCCCTGTGTTTTCCTCCAAGGTGCCATTAATACAAAATTCATTTAACATATTCATGTCTTGTCTATTGGATGCATGGAGTAAATCTTGTTTTTTCTACTGCTTGATGTCTTCTAAAGCATAGATATAGATTTTTGTTGCATTTATCTTGATCATCTAACTGTAGATCTGAAGATATTGGTAGCCATATTTTCTGTTAGGGTTGTTTTTTATGCACAACTAAAGTGGTATTTTTTCGTACGCTTGGAATTAAGATTCATACTAACAACTGGCGACTCTACACAGCTTTATGATTACGACCTCTGTCATTTTTCTGATCCTTGCATATCCAGCTACTTCAAACCCTAGGATTTCTCTTTAGCCTCTTTTTTTTTCTTTTCTTGATGTTGTTTTTAACCTATAAAACCCTAAGAATAAAAATTCTAACTTTTATGTGTTTTCGGATCTATTGTGCAGGTGACAGACATCAGCCGCAGCTGAGATGACAATTTTTTTTGAAATCTGCCGCCGAGAGTGCCGGAAGTGTAGGTTGCACTTTTTGGCCCAAAAATTGTGACCTGGACCCTCAGGATGCACCTTTCAGCCTAAAAACTGTGACCTCTACTGAAAACAGGTCAAAAACTGCGACCTGGACTTTTTGCGGGAATTTTTCTGAAAGTTTTCTAGGTTCATCTGAGCCTCTGTTCAGGGTTGTCTGACCTCCGTCTCTACCCATTTTGGACCTGTAATTGTTCTATTTTTCTCAACTAAGTGGGAACCTAGCCCCCTAGGGCTTCAGTACCCTCCACTTCTTGTGGAAGAGTTTTTGCTGTTGCAGGTTGTCTGAAATTTTAGAGTTCAGCCATTTTTCAGATTTGATACCTCACCTTCAGATCCTCTTCAGATTGGCTTGTTATCCATCCAAATCACCTAATTTAGCTTTGTTTTGGTTTTCTTATAGATTTCACTCCGTTTCCCTCCAGGAGATAGCCTTCCGCCACCTCTTTTACAACAATTTTTCCTCTGTTTTGTTGTTGTTTTTTGCACCACTTTCCAACATATTTTTCCGTTTAGATCCCTGTCCCTCCTGACCTTAGATCTATTGGCTTTTTTAGTGTGTTTTGATTAGTTTTTACTCGCCTATAGGCTATTTTTTGAGAGGCCCGCCTCCTTGGGTTTGGAATATTACATTATTAGTTGTTTATTTTCTATTTTTGCAGGCTTATATACTGTCATTTGCAGGTTTATTTACAACTATACAACACACTTTTTCTTTTTCTCTACAAACTTCTGGGTTTAAAAATTAAAATTTACACAGTTCACACACACACCCTAAGAAAAAAAGGGCTTGGTTAACACTGCCAAGCAAAGACTTTAAAACATTGAAATCAATTGATCTTGCACCTCTCTGCCCTTGTTTTGACATTGTAATCAGTTGATCCTGCACCTCCTTGCCCTTGTCAATATCTTTTTCCTTTGTGTCGTGTTTGTGTCATCATCTTTGCGCCACCAAGGAATTTATCCCAAAGACTTCTTGGCCTTCATCCTCAGTTTCCGGTAGGAAGACTTACTCCTCCACATAGGATTCGAGTTAGTCCTCCATCGAGTCCGCACACCGACTCTTCTTCTGCTCCTTTGGGTTTTCCTTCTCGTCCTGTCTTCGGTTCTCCCCCTATCACCTTCACCATGTCTGTTGCAGGACCTAATGCTGGTGGTAACCCCAACCCTCATGCTGGGAATACCACTAGTAGGACCGCAATGGACACTACCCCGGCTGCGCCCTTGCTCCCCTTCATGGTAGGCCTCAGCTTCCCTGATTTTAACCATTTGATAAATTACCCTATACACCATGATGATAGTTGGCCTGCTATGCCAACGAAGCTCCCTTCTGACATCCCAAATTTTGAAGGCCTTGCTGGAGAAGATCCTACAAGTCATGTTCAATATTTCCACATGTGGTGTTCATCTAACTCCATTACCGATGACTCTGTCTATCTTCGGTTGTTCCAATGTACGCTTACAGGTGAAGCTTCTAAGTGGTATGTTGATCAGGCCCCTTCCTCTCATACCACCTTTGCGACTATTGCCCGGGATTTTCTGTCTTACTTCCAGCTTCCCCTTTGTTATGACACTGGTACCGAACTCTTGACTTCTTTCTGTCAATCGTCTGCGACCCGCCTTTACAACCATGTCCAGGAATGGTGGAGAAGAAAGAGCCTATGTCGAGCTCCTACCTTCGAAGACCATGTCTACATGGACTGGTTCCTTAGATCTCTTTTGCCACCTATTGGAAAAGATGTTGCATCGCACTTTCCTCGAACCGAAGAAGCCGCTCTCCAAATTGTGTTAAAATATGACCTGATCTACGCTCAGTCAGGTTATGTTTATACCGTTCTACTTGATCTTCCAAGACCTGGTGGTGCCAACACACCAGGGGCATCTCATGCCTTCGACGGTATTGTTGGAGCTCTCTCTAATTTGTACGCTCAACCTCCCATGGGCTATGGCTTTCATCAGGGGGGGCCAACACCTCCTGCTCTTTTCCCCCTCTTTGTAGCACATATCCAAGATATGGAATACCTCCTATTTTTTCCCAACCTCCTATTTACCACACTGTTTCCCAACCTCCTTATTATCCGTATCCACAGCCTGGTGCTCCAGCTCCTCCAACATTAGCACTGTTTCCTCCCTTACCTTCTCAACCCCTGCAACAACAGCCACCACCCCCTCAAGGGCAAGTATATGCACAGTAGGGTGCGACTAATCCTCCTCCCTCCAAAAAGAAGAGGAAAGACACTCAAAATTAGTCTGCTCTTGGTATTCCTCGACCTAATCCTCAAAATAATTCTCCTAACACTACTAACCAGCCAGGGCACCTAGCCCAAGTAGAACAAGCCTGTTCGCATGAACAAGCCTTGTTCTTGTTGTGGTGTTTTTGGTCATTACACACACGATTATCCTCTTTTACCACAGATGCAGTAGCTGTGGGAGTCTCAAGCAATGTTGCAAAGACAACAAATCTCCCCTTCCATCCCTCCCAGTGTTGCACCTAGTCAACCGACTGTGCTTTCTGATCCTTTCCCTCAGCAAGGATTTGTGGCTACCTAACCACCTGAAGGTCAGGTGGCCACTCAACCTCTTCCATCGGCTACCTCTAATTACCAGATTCTCATGATGAACTTTGATCAACCTCTGACCATAGACATCAATCTTCAGACTCGGTCCCATCAGTACAACAAGCCTCTTGCTATGTCTATCCCCAAGCTGCCTCCTTCGGTCTCTACAGAGCCTCTTTTGACACCTAACGATCCCTTGCAGATCCCTCAGCCTAAGGTGGAGGTTCATACCAAGATCCCTAAGGGACCTCTACACTGAAATGTTGTTTCTAGCAAAGTTGCCCATTTGTATAGTATAGTAGATGATTTGGCACAATCCCCTGCTTCCATTTCAACGCTGGAACTCCTCTAGTCATGCCCTTCAAAATGAAAAGCTCTAATATCTACCATGGGTGTTGTATATCCTTCTGACAATCGATTGATTGTATTTGATGTTGACTGGTCAGAACATCCTCATCTCCCTACTTCTATCGCTTTCCAAATCCCAGTTAAGATCCGGAACGCCAACGTTTATCGGTGTATTATTGATGAGGGGGCATCCACCTGTGTGATGTTTGCTTTGGTTTTGAAGCAACTCAGATCACCTAAGTTGGCTCCTTCCATGATCACTCTCCGAGCATGGGATGGCCACACCTCCCAGCCCATTGGCTTATTCTTCAATTGTCCTATTACTCTTGCGGGCAAGACTATTTGCGTTGATGTCGAAGTCATAGATGCCCCCTTAGATTACAACATTTTATTGGGTCGTAGCTACACTTACGCGATGTCTGCTGTCCCTTCCACGGTCCACCACAAGATGTCCTTCTCTCATAACGGAAAGATAGTCACCATTGACTAGTTGACATATTATGAACCGAAGTCTCAGACCTCCCCTGAGTCCACTATCTCTTCGGTGGCCAACAAGAAAACCATCGATCCTTTGACCAGTGTCTCACCCGAAGTCTACAAAGATTCCTCATTGCTTGGTACATTCCCTGGTCTTCCTCCTCCTGTCTCTGATCCCAGCTCATCGAATGTTTGCATGATGCAATCATCTTAGGTTGCTCTCAACCAGCCCGCCTCGGCTAGTCAGCAGCCTCCTCGCCCTCTGCAGCCTACTCCTAGCCCTTCGATTAAGCCTTCTGGAACTTCTCCTCTAGGCCCTTCAGTTGGTATCCATCAATCTCTCTACCCTCCTAGAATGGTTCCTCCAGGCCTTAACCATTTAGGAGCCGTCCTTCCTGGCCATTACTTTTCTAGTCAGATACCATTCCTAGATCCCACACCAGGAGTTTATACGGCACCTGTCATGGCCACCCTCCCTCTTCCTAACTTGACCCTTGGGATTCCCGTCTGGTACCTTGATACTCCAGCCACTACCCCACCTAGTCAACCCAAACCTTATCTTTCTTTGGCCCCGGTTCAACCGGTCCCCATGACTTATCCTTCTACAATAGTGCCTGAGCCACCTCAATAGGAACCACCTCTTGTTGCGACCGCTACGGGTAAGAAGGGAAAAGCTCACATGGTGGCAACCAAAGACAAGGCCACTCCGACAAATCTTGCCCCTCCTTGACTGTCAAATGTACTATCCAATGTGCTTTGTGTGATGTTGTCAGTCATGCCACCCACACTTGTCTAGAGTTGCCTCACCTTAATTCCATGGTAAATGAGACGTTTCCAGAGTTTGATATCCCTGAGGTTTATGTCACTATACCTGATTCAGTTCCGAAACTAAAAAATTTGCGCACCAATTACCCTTGTGCTTTGTGTGATTTCCATGGCCATTACACTCACCTCTGTCCTCTCCTTGAAGAGTATCACTCCTCTCTAGAAGAATTTTTCCTATTCAAGGCCAAGCATGACAAGTCCACCTCTCACTTGTCTGCGAGTTCTGCTCCAGTAGAACCAGAGGATTTTCCTGCTCCCATTGACATTCCACCTCCCAATGTTAAGACAAAGGAGCCTTCGGCCCACATTTTCTACCTATCAACATCCATGAGACCCTCGGTATAAGTCCCCTTGGAGACTTCCCTTGATGTTTCACCTAACTTCCCTTTAGCGATCACCCTGGGCTCAACATCGGTAGCTCCTTTATCTGCTTACTCTCCTGTCATCCCCCGTGACATTGCACATGTGAGCCTTTCTTCACATGATTATGATTCAGGTAGTTCTACCGCATCAGGAGGTCTCTCTTCCTCTAGTCACCCCATCTTCCATTCCGATGAGACATTATGGAAGCTATGAATGAACCTAACTTTCCATTGGATGATATGGACCACCGTGCATACTTCCTCCCATAGCAGTCCCATGACCAATATGCTGTGGAAACTAAAGACTTCATTCCTTATGAGGTTGATTGGTTTAGAAATCCCATCCCTGCACCTGATGCTTTCAAATAATTAAATATGGCCAATATCTCTCTGACCATTAAAATTGACATTTCTGAATAACCAGGGATAGAAGAAAACATCACCTTGGGCGCCCATTGCACTCCAAAAGAAGTTTAGGCTTACACCAAGCTATTCAAATAATTCTGTGATATTTTCGCCTGGTCCTATTTAGAAATGCCCGGACTTGATCCGACCATTATCGAACACCATATCGATACATGGCCTGATGCCAATCCTGTCCGTCAAAAGTTGAGACCCATTAATCCTTCCAGAAGAGAAGCTATCAAAGTCGAAATCGATAAGCTCAAGCAGGCTGGTTTTATCTATCCCATTGAATACACCACTTGGGTGTCCAATCTAGTTCCCGTTCTCAAGAAACAAGGCACCATTTGTGTTTGCATTGACTTTCGCAATATGAACAAAGCTTGTCCCAAAGACAACTTCCCCACTCCATTCATTGACCAAATCATTGATGAGTGTGCGGGGCACGAGGTTCTATCATTTATGGATGGTTTCTCTGGGTACAACCAAATTTTTATCTGTCGTGTTGATCAAATTAAAACCGCGTTCATTAGTTCATGGGGAACCGTTGCCTATCGAGTCATGCCATTCGGCCTTAAAAATGCAGAAGCCACTTTTCAGCGAGCTATGTCTTACTTTTTCCATGACCTGGCTCATATTATGCTTGCTTATTTAGATGACCTCACTGCACATTCTAAACATTGGACGCAACACCTCCACAATCTACGTACTGTCTTTCTCCGATGTCGTAAGTATAATATCCGCCTCAACCCACTGAAGTGTGTCTTTTTTGTACTTGTCGGCCATCTTCTAGGCTTCATTGTGTCTAAAGATGGTATCACGCTTAACCCATTGAAATTTCAAGCCATCCCTGAGCTTCTTATTCCCCGTATTTTACGCCAGTTACAAAGCCTCCAAGGCAAAGCTAACTTCCTTCGCCGGTTCGTACCTGACTATGCCACCACCGCACATGAGTTCCTTAGACTCCTCCACTCTAATATCCCTATTGTATGGGATGCCTATGCTCAAAAGTCTTTTGATGCCATGAAGCATGCTCTCACATCCTCTCCCTTGATTTTTCCCCCTAACTTCGATAGGGATTTCATCCTGTATATCTCTGCTTCCACCTACTCAGTCGCTGGAGTCCTTATTCAGGAAGATGACAACGGAATTGAGCATGTTATCTATTATTTCAGTAAGAACCCAGTAGGACCTCCTATATCCTACTCACACAAAGATAAATTAGCACTGGCTGTCGTGTTCTCGGTCCAGGAACTTCGTCATTACATCCTCATGCGTGCCACCAAGGTCGTGACTAATTCCAACCCTATGGCCTTCCTATTGAGTTGTCGAATCATCAGTGGGAAGTACACTCGTTGGATCGTGATCCTCTAGGAATTCGATCTTGAATATTTCACACCAAAAAGTAAGAAAGGTTTAGCCCTCATTGAACTCATTTCCGAACTACCTATAGGTACTCAGGATCCTCTAGTTAATGATAATCTCCCCGATGAACATTTATTTCTATTTCCACTGATGACCCTTGGTATGGGGACATCCTCACTTATTTGCGAACTCAAAAGTTCACCCTCCATCATGACCATGATGCTCGATGATGTATCTGACACTAGGCCCCCCGCTACCTTCTTAACGGTGATGACCTTTATTGTCGCGGTGTAGATTCCGTCCTTTGTTGTTGTGTCACACACACTGAAGAAGAACAAGTCCTCAATTCCTATCATAGCGGTGCTTGTGGTGGTGACCTCTTCGGTCTGGCCACTTCCCAGAAAATCATGTGCGCTGGGTACTTTTTGCCTTCTCTCGTTGGTGATTTCATTAAGGCAGTCAAACATTGTCCCAATTGCCAACATTTTTCCCCTAAGGCATGAGCCCCTCTGGCTCCCCTCCATCCTGTCATCTCAACTGGTCCCTTCTATAATTGGGCCATATAGTTTATGGAGTATCGACCGTCATCGGGTGGTAACCATAAGTATATCATCATGGTAGTTTACTATTTTACCAAATGGGCTGAGGCCATGCCAACGTTTAACAACATGGCAGCTACTGCAACCCTCTTTTTCATTAACCATGTGATTGCTTGATTCGGAATGCCAAAAAAATTGTTCTCTAACCATGGTTGACATTTTGAAGATGAGATATGGCATGAGCTCTCCTCACTGTTGGGTTTTGAGCACCAATATTCCTCCTCTTATTACCCCCAAGGTAATGGCCAAGGTGAAGCAGTCAATAAAATTCTTAAAACCATGCTTCAACAGACGGTAGATAAGCACAAAATCAACTGGCACCTTATGCTCTTCCCTGATTTGTGGGCTTATAGAAATACTGTTAAAACCGCCACCGGGTTTACTCCTTTCCACCTTGTTTTTGGAGAGGAGGCAGTCTTACCGATCGAGTGTGAAATCCCTTCCCTTCATCTAGCCGTTGAACTTCTCCCTGACACCCAACCTTTAGAACAGTGACTTATCATGCTTGAATTCACTTCTAAAGATCATTGTGTTGCATTGCAAACCATTGAGATGGCTAGGAAACACACCAAAGCTCAATATGAACGAAAAGGCCACCCTCGTACTTTTCACGAAGGCGATCTTGTTCTGGTGTTGACCAAGCCCATGATGTACTTGGTCATGGGAAGTTTGACTCATTATGGCTAGGACCTTACATCATCAGTAAGGATTTAGGTTGAGGGGCATATCTATTAGAGGACTTCGAAGGCCATCCCCTTCCCAATCCTTGCAATGCACTCTATCTGAAGAGATATTACCCTTAACATTTCCTTCTAGAAAGGCATGTTTTATTTTCTTTAGGTAGCCAACTCATACTTTTTTTGATTTGATACTTCACCAAGACACAGTTTGGTCCACGAAGTGTCACTTCGCTACTCCCCAAAATCGAAATTTCTTCACTTGCAACACTTGTACTTGGGGGCACCACTTTGCCTCCATACTTGCCCATGCTCATGTCAATTTTTTTCGTGAGTAACCACCATGTACTCATGTTTTTATGGTCTCCATTGACCTTTTTTCTATGTGGCAACACCATCGAGTCGCCTTTGTTCAGAGCATCCAAGTTGAGTCATCATTGTAATCATGGAGTCTATCTCGAGTCCCTTTGTATCCCGTCATAGTCCTCCATCCTTCATTGCTTGATCTATCTCTCGTGTCACACATTATGGCCTTTAGTCCCACTTTCCCCTATCCCTCATGATTTTTTGTTAGTTGCTTCTAGTTCATCCATGCCCTTTATGCTCTAAACAAAGGAAGTCGTCTATCCGCTACTCAGTACCCCCCATTTCATCATCATCCCTAGTGTCATTTTGTCAGTCACTCTACTATTTTCTCTCGCCTTAGTTGGGGATCCCTTATTTCCTCACTTATGGTGGACCTCCTTCTGTCGACATAAGCTCATTCATTCTAGAAGACAGGTATAGAGGGTGGTGTACCTTGGTTCTATCTTCCACTCTTGTTCGGTGCCTCGGATCAGGTAAAGGGACTCCTTATTGCCCTTTGACTTGATTGTTTCTCAGCTCCAGCTCCTTTTCAACATGATCAAGATCCGTATACTTGATGGTCCAGTGATCCAGCAGCTGATATCAGTGATTCCCGGGTGTGTGTGAGATATCTCAGCCCTCATGAAGGGGTGGCCCTACAGGTAACCCCCCACATGACCGGATGACCTCTTCCTTTCAACCTTCTATGCAGCTCCATAGATTTGATGATGTCGGCCTCAACCAGTTGCAATGCCTTTTTGATTGCATGTATCAATCAGATTTTCAGAGTCCTTTCCTGTTTACAGGGGCATCTGGGTTGTATTTATATCTCATGTACTCAGATATTATTGTACAAGTCCTAGTTGTTATCCCAGGCACAATATGTATGTGGGATTCATTATCATGTTGTTTAATTGGCTCATGTTTATGCCAGCATGTACTATATTTTTCAGTCCCTTGTTTACTGGATGCCTTATTCTTTGTACTTTTTCTCGGTGGGCATAGGTATGCCTCCTCGCCACCTATAGCATAGGTACTCACTCATAAAAGAGAATTTTCACACATGTAAGTCTCACCTCCTCAGGGTCTAGTCCTTTCAGCACTTTCATCTACCTTATACTTCTCTCTCTTGGAATTCCTCTTCGGTGTCTAGTGATTGAGTTCTTACAATGTACTTCGGTCATACGATTAGCTCCTAACACTCGCACACTGGGGGGCAATCTGTTACACCATTTTTTTGGTCATCTAACCTATTATCATTAGATAAACCCAAGTACACCATGTATGACCAATTTTACACTAAGTAAAATTGCTTTCACTATGAAAATAACTTAGTAAACCACCTTTATTAAGTTGTTTATGGTCTAAACAGGAAACCCCACGAGGAAATATTAAATAAATCTACATTTGTTTGAATTTCCTCAAGGAATAATTAGTTAAACAACAGTTTAATTAACATTCTTGGTTATATTTAACCCAAAAAAAGGAAATTAATTAGATAAATCATTATTTATCTTATTATTTTCTAAGAATAATTATTTAAACCTTATTTAAATAATATTCTTTGTTAAATATGACTAAATCACCCTTAAATAATTAAATAAATCATTATTTATTTGATTATCACTCAACCACATTCTTAAAATGATAAATAAATCATTTATTTATTTATTATTTACAAATAAAGGGATTTGACCCAAGTCAAATTCATTTTCCCTCCAACAAATATAATAAAATATTCCATAAAAGTTGGATCTCAATTTGGTTAGTAATATTTTAACTATGTACCAATATCTAGACTAACCCAATATTTTGCCATAAATAGAAGGGTTTTCCCATTCATTTATCACCTTTATGGAATATTATAAATGAAAGAAACAATTATCACCTTTTGTTGTTGGATCTTTACCATCCAAGTTTAACCCCAAGGTTTCTGCCATAGTAGAAACAACTGATTGGGAAACATTGACCAGGAACCAATTACTTGGAAACTTAACAGCCTATGAGATGAGACTTCCACAGAGGAAGTAAAATGTGAGGGAGGCAACCTTTAAGACAGAAAAGAGAAAATAAGAAAAAGAAGATACATGCTCCTGCTCTGATGAAGAAGAGGCCCAATTTGTCAGAAGATTGGATAGAGGCTCAGGAAAGTATAAAGGTAAACTTCCATTTAAATGATTTAACTATGGAAGAGTTGGGCACTATGCATCTAAGTGTCCTCTTAAGAAAACAAAGAATCAGACTCAAGAGACAGAGAAAAACAAAACAAATAACTGGCAGAAATGGAAGAGATTCAATAGAAGATCATTGTATGCTCAGCAAGATAGTAGTGCATTTGAAAACTCAGATCAATCCTCAAATGAAGAAGGAACCTCTGAATTTGTGTTAATGGCCAAGGAAGAGTCTGAAGGATTCCTTCTAGAAGATGAGGAAGAAGGTGAGGTAGATCTTGAGGGGGAGCTAAGAAGTGCCCTGGAGGAAATAGACAGAATTAAAATCAAGTGTAGAAAACAGAAAGACATTCTCCTCAAATGTGTAAAGGAGGTACCAAATTTAGAAGACCTCATTCAACTGAAAGTAGAACTTGAAGAAGCTAAGAAGGTGGAAGATATTCTGCTAAAGAAAATTCAAGATAAACATCAAGAGCAAGAGAATTTGGAAGAAGAGGTGGTATGGCTGAGAAAGAAACTAGAAAACACCCAAAGGGAATTGTCAATGAACACTCCTCGACTGATAAGCACTGAACAATTGGACATGATTCTAAACGATCAAAGGTCTCCTCTCATAAAGGCTGGGATACGATATGAAGGAGAAACCAGTAAGTCCAAGGTATAAGATAACAATAATATCATTTTTGTAAAAGTTGTAAAGGATAATGAAATAGCTCAAAAAGGAACCACAGAAGCAGAATCCAGTGAGAACTTGATGTGTGATGAAACAAACATAAACAAGCAGCAACATCAAGAGACAAATAATGAGAGGAAGAAGCAAGCAGTTGCAAAAAGCTCAATTGTTCCTGAAGATCAATTGAACAAGTTCAGAAGATCTCAAAGGAAATTCTTTCCTCCTATCAGAAATGTCACTTGTTTTGCCTGCCACAAACTAGGACATATTGTTGCATACTGTCAGAAAAAGATAATCAATTTCAACTAGAAAAATATGCAGAAATTGAAAAGACTACCTCAAGCAAACAAATGGAGAAGACAACCCTACACCAGGTACACTAATCGTTTCCATGGGTATTGTTTTAGTTGTAAGGGGTTCGGCCATAAAGCCATGGAGTGCAGAATGTATGGACAAAGACTGATGCGTAAAACCCCAAGGAGATTTATGAACAATGGAGAGTTCACTCATACACATAATCCATTTAAAAATATAATCAAATGCTTTCTATGCCATGAAATCTAACACATGTCTTCCAAATGTCCTCTCAAAGAATGTTGTCCATCTTCTCAGAAAAGGTGCCAAACAAATAGCTTCCTGTAGTGGAAAAAGAAGTTGAATAAGTGTGACTTAGCTCTAATAGCGCAAGATCAGAAAAGCCAATGGTATTTTGATAGTGGATGTTCAAAGCATATGACTGGAGATCGAAGAAAGTTTGTAACCTTTGATGAAAATAGATTTGGGAATGTAACAATTGGCAATGATAAAGCTGGGAAAATAAAAGGAAAAGGCTCAGACAGTCTGAATAATGGAAGAGGAAAAGCTCAAGATGTACTATTTGTTGATGAGCTGAAAGCTAATCTGCTAAGCATCAGTCAAATGTGTGACAAAGGCTGTGAAGTCCTTTTTAGAGCCCAATATTGTGAGGTAAGATCAAGCACCACAGGAAGTCATTGATCAAAGGTGTTAGAATAGAAGGTAATGCCTATATAGTGGAAGAAGAGAATGAAGCATGCCACATAAGGAAACTTGATGAGTCATGGTTATGGCATAGAAGATTGGGACACCTAAACTTTGACCACATCATCAGTCTAAGCAAGAAGACTGTAGTCAGAGACATGCCAGCAATAAAGAAGCCTTCAAAAACCATATCTAAATCCTGCCAACTGGGAAAGCAGACCAGCATATCTTTCAATACTAAAGAGATACTATCTACAAGTCGGCCTCTTCAGCTTGTACACATGGACTTGTGTGGACCTTCAAGAACTAAGGCACCAAGCAGAGAATCTTATTTCATGCTGATAATAGATGAATTTTTCAGAATGACATGGGTAGCATTTCTCAAATATAAATATGAAGCAATTGAGAAACTCAAGATATCAAGGCATTGGAAGAAAATCAAACAGGATGCAAGATAAAATGCATCAGATCAGACAGTGGAGGTGAATTCATAGACTATGATTTTGCAGTCCTATGTAATGAACATGGGATAAAACAACAATTTAAAATTGCAGGTACACCTCAACAGAATGGAGTGGCAGAAAGACAAGACAGGTCAGTACAAAAAATTGCAAGAGCCATGATGCAAGAAAGTAACATTCCCCAAACCTATTGGGCAGAAGCAGTACACATAATTGTTCATATTCTCAACAAAGCTCATCTAAGACCAAATTGTGATAAGACTCCTTACGAATTATGGCATGGTAAACCAACATCAATCAAGCACTTTAGAGTATTTGGAAGCAAGTGTTTCATAAAAAATAATGATGAAAGACTAAGGAAGTTTGATGCAAGAGCTGATGAAGGAATATTTTTAGGATATGCATCCAAGAGTATGGGTTACAGGTGCTACAACAAAACACTACACAAAATTGTGGAAAGCATTGATGTAAGATTTGATGAAGATCTACCAAATGGAACAAGAAGCACAAGATGCAGCAATCCTCCAGATGATCATGAAGATGAGAACCAAGATAATGATGAACTGGGAAAAACAACAGAAGATATTGAATTAAACTCAAAAGGACCCTCAAGACACACTCAAAAGAACCATCTAGAAGATCAAATCATTGGGGACAAGAGTGTGGGAGTCCAGACAAGAAGACAACTTGCCAAATATATAGAAGAAGTATACCTAGCCATGCTATCTAAAATAGAGCCAAAGAAGTTCGAATAAGCCAACAAAGACAAAAACTGGGTAAATGTTATGAATGAAGAACTAGACCAAATTGAGAAGAACAATACCTGGGAATTAATTCCAAGACCCACTGGGAAAAATGTAATTGGCACAAAATGAATATTCAAGAATAATATGAATGAACAAGGGCAGGTAATCAGAAATAAAGCCATAATTGTATGAAAAGGATATTCACAAATTGAAGGTCTTGATTATGATGAAACCTTTCCCCCTATAGCCAGAATGGAAGCAATCATAATGTTTTTGGCCTTTGCATGCTATCATGATTTCAAGGTATATCAAATGGATGTGAAGTCTGCCTTCTTGAATGGAGATCTAGAGGAAGAAGTCTACATGGAACAACCTAAAGGATTCTCATTAACAGATAAACATGACTATGTGTGTAGATTAAAGAAAGCCTTATATGGTCTGAAACAAGCTCCTCGTGCATGGTATTCAAGGCTGGAAAAATACTTGCAAAAACAAGGGTTCAAGAAAGGAGGAGTAGACAACAATTTGTACATAAAGGCTAATGATAATGAACTCTTGATTGTAGTAGTGTATGTAGATGACATCATGTTTGGTAGCAACAAAGATGAGTTAGAAAAATTATTTGATGAAGAAATGAAATCAGAATTTGAGGTGTCTATGTTTGGAGAGCTCTCCTTCTATTTAGGACTTCAAATTCAACAAAAGAACACAGGGATATTCATTTCACAAGAAAAATACTTAAAAGAAATGTTGAAAAGGTTTCAAATGGACGACTGCAAACCTGTGTCAACTCCCATGATCACTGGATGCAAATTATGTGCTAATGATGGATCAACAGATGTAGATCAAAAGCTTTACAGATCCATGATAGGAATTTTGCTATACCTAACAGCTTCTAAACCAGACATTATGTTGGTAGTAGGACTTGTGGCAAGATATCAAGCATCACCAAAACAAAACCATTTACTTGCAATCAAGAGAATAATTATATATCTACAAGGAACTTCACATTATGGTCTATGGTATCCAAAAGAAAAAGCTTCACATTAACAGCATACACAGATGCAGATTGGGCCAGCTGTGTGAATGACAGGAAAAGCACAAGTGGAGGGGCATTCTATTTGTGAAAAATTCTGGTGGCATGGCTAAGCAAGAAGCAAACTTCTATATCTCTATCTATAGCAGAAGTAGAATACATAACAGCAACTGCATGTTGCACACAAGTAATGTGGATGAAACAAACTCTCCAAGACATGAAGGTAAGCATTGATGAACCCATTTCTATCAAATGTGACAATACAAGTGCAATAAGTATATCAAAAAATCCTGTACTTCATTCAAAAACAAAGCACATCCCAATAAAGTACCACTTCCTCAGAGAACAAGTAGCATAGAAATTAGTGAAGTTGGAATATGTACCAACAAAGGAACAAATAGCAGATATATTCACAAAACCTCTTGCTAAAGAACCATTCGAATATCTAAGAGACAAACTAGGGGTAGTGTCTGCAGATGTTACTTTCTTATATGATTGAAAAAAAAACAAAAAATAATAATAAGGGCTGCATACAAGAAACAAGATCAGTGCAGAAGAAAAGTGATAGTCAATATCAGACAAGAAAGCATCACTCCAGGGGGAGATAAATCAATAAATTGTGATAAAATAGCTAGAACAATGGAGCAGAGCATGGAACAGGTCCTCAATATCACAGGAAATGTAAAGATCGAAACTACATTGCGAAAATTTCAACCCTTTTCCATTGATGTCAAAAGGGGAGGAAAAGCAAGCAAAAGAAGAAAGAGTCTTCTAAAAAGCAAGCAGAGGAAGTCCTAGAGGAAGCATTGGAGTATTGCCATTAATGCCAAAGGGGGAGATTGTTGGAAATATTGTCATTGATGGCAAAGGAGCACAAAGGAGCAGCACCAAGACAAGGGAATAGATCAGATTCAGATGGAATTCTTGCAGAGAAAGAAAGTAAAGTGGCAGAGGCTACAAGAGGATGGTTTAGACAGGAAGAAGTTTTTTTGAACAGTTAGGGTTTTGTTATTACAGAGAACAGGTTCCAAATTCATTAATTGAATGCTTGATTTAGTTTTAAGTCGAGTGAAAATCAGGGTTTGGCACAATATATATGTATGTAGATGAATCGGGAAAATTCAAATGGAAGGTATGAGAGTGTGTGTTTAAGTGTAACATTCAATGAATAGTGGCAGAAGCAGAAATCTCTGGTTATCGGCATAACTTAGGGAATAATGGAGCGGAATGAAATGAGAGCACAAAAATCGTTGGATCTGACGGATCAACGAACGAAATCAAAAGGAGAAATGTGGAATGTGTGAAGAAATGAGTGGATACGATTGAAACAATGGAAAAGGAAGGTTCGAAGAGGAATTGAAGTAAAACAACGAAAATCAGGTGAAAATCCATGTTAAACGTGTTTGAAATGAAAATTTGAAGAAAAGCAGTTTTGGAGAAAACCGTCCACTGTGTTCGCACCACTTTTGAGTCGTGAGCAGTTTTAATCCAATCAAACGTGGTCGAATGATATTGTGACACGTCATGAGCACAATACCGCCCATTTCATGTCACTTTTGGTTGATAAACTATGGAGGTGGAATGAATGTGATTGTCGTCTAATTAGATCTGTGGAAGATTCGACGGTGTTCACGTTGGTAATTGCATGGGGTTTAAAACAAGGTATGGACCAGACATTTTATGCAGCAGAGTTTTATTAAGGTTTGGAATCCAGTTATATGAGGCCGATAGGCTCTAAACATTGTTTAAAGCATAGTATAATATTGCATTTCCGAGGGTTTTAAATTTTCATTTCCGAAGGTTTTAACGTTATTTCCGAAGGTCATTACATATTATAATGTGCATTATAATATTTCTGAAGGTCTAAGGATTCCAAAGGTTTAACATTGTTTTAAGGGTTAACATTGTTTTAACATTCATAAATAGTGTGAGTGGTTTTTTCAAACCAACAAATGGATTTCGCGTGGGTAAGACCTGGTAAGTGGTAATTCCCTGAATGAACTCGATACACCTCCGCAAGCAACACTTCGATGTCCAAAACCACTTATTTCACGTGCCTTGGAGCCGTTAACTGTCGAAGGTTATTTGGATGCGATATTCGTTGGATTAGAAGAATTTCTTTTTGGGTGTGTGTCCACCGTTAGATGAAGGAAGCAGATAGATCGATTAAACAAAGTGGAAGGGTGGGTTGGAAATGTTGTGGGACCCATACATAATGTTATATCGGCAGTTGATATTATAGCCAAGGTAAGAACTTTATTAAGTGGAGGTTATATAATATAATTGACAGAATAAGTGGATTGGTAAAGCTGTGGCCGAGAACACTTATATATATTGATACCTTTGATCAAATTTATCAAAGTCGAAAGTATAAAATGCATTTCCATATGATGGTTGGTAAATGTGGGCCGAAAACTTTATATTTTTATTATTGGCTTCTTTGGTAATTTAACCAAAGTTGATATATTGATTTGAATTTCATGAGACGCGTTTATCATGGTTTATAACCATATTTCTTTGAAAAGTAAGATTGACCGTCAGGAATTCTGTGGGCCCGGATATATATTATAATGTTGATATCTTGTGTTTAAAACAAAGTATATAAGAGGGAAGAATGATCAAAGGTGTCTCCCCGGTGCAATCAACGGATGAGATTAAAGGAGATAGACGACAGAGATTATATCGGACATCGCAAGTGAATGTGATAGCCGTTGGATAGATGCGATGCGATGCAATCACATATTGCAATCGGCGATGATCATGTGATAAGAATTCATAAGTCATAGAATTTTCGATGTGATGGATAGATGTGATGCGATGTGATACGATGCGATCGCATATCGCAATAGGCAATGCTCATGTGATAAGAATTCATAAGTTAAGTTGTGATGCGAAGTAGCGATACAACCTGGTGGGACCCTTCACATATTTCATATCAAGAGATTAGATGGACGAAGGCACATGGGATAACTGAATCGCCGAAGTGGGATAAATAAAGCGAACATGATATAGATTGAAGCTAAAACCTAAAGCATTTCAAGTCCGAAATTATGTGGATTTCCTTTGTTAAATTGCTTTGGAGAGCAAAAAAGGATTATAACGTAAAACAAAAGGAAAAGGCTGAACACGGCAAGGAAAGGCTCGCACAGTTAAAAGGACCCGTTCCCGTGTAGAATAGTTAGAAATATAATAGAAGGTAGAGAAGATAAAGGGACAATAGGAACAAAAGACAAAATAATCAGAAAACCAAGACCTGAAAGGGCTGAATTGAAATATATTTGTTGTAACTGTAAATGTAAATGAGAGTTGGAGCTTCCTTGCAAGTTGTAGCTTGCAGAATTGAGGTAGTAGCCTCCTGTAGGTTTGAGCCTACAGAAGATCAGTGATGAGAGGGAGTTGGAGCTTGCCTTTACATCACAACACTAATAATATGTGGTTTTATCCCTTATGGGTTTCCACTTATATCTGTTGTCTATGTGCATGATGATTATATGTTGATATTCTGTATTTAATCTTCTTAATACATGATACTCACTTATTAATATTGTTGTTCCATTATATATTAAGTTGATCACGAAATGAAGATGTAAATAAGTGTAAGAGAAAGTTTTATAAGACCATGACTGCATTAAACTGATTCACCCCGCCCCTCTCATTTTAACCAAGGGTTCAACAATTGGTATCAGATCAGGTTCCTTCTGTATCAGTTTAACAACTGGAAGGAGATCCTAGGTCCCTGAGATGGCTAGTCTAGAAGGATGCTTAACAAATAAAGCCCCTTTGTTCACAGGTACAAATTATGCCTTCTGGAAAATAAGAATGAAGACGTAGATAATGTCTCTAGGAATAGAATTTTGGGCTACTGTGGAATTGGGATATGCCCCAAAGGAGTCTAACTCAGAGAAAGATGCCAAACTAGATTTTGTAGCTAATGCAAAAGCAATGAATGCTCTCTTAAGTGGTTTGTGTGAGGCAGAATTTATCAAAGTAATGCACAACAAGACTGCCAAATAAATATGGGATACATTAGAAAGTATCCATGAGGGAGATAAAAAGGTGAAGGCTGCCAAGCTGCAAGTCTATAGAGCTCAATTTGAAAATATAAAAATGAATGAAGAAGAAGATGTTGCCAGCTTATTCTTAAGGGTTGCAGAAATTGTAAATAACATGAAAGCTCTAGGAGAAACCATTAGAGAATGTGTAATTGTACAAAAGATATTGGGATGTTTACCATCCAGGTTTAACCCCAAGGTTTCTGCCATAGAAGAAAAAGCTAATTGGGAAACATTGACCATGAACCAATTACTTGGAAACTTAATAGCCTATGAGATGAGACTTCCACAGAGGAAGTCAAATGTGAGGGAGGCAGCCTTTAAGATAGAGAAGAGAAAAGAAGAAAAAGAAGATACATGCTCCTGCTCTGATGAAGAAGAGGCCAAATTTGTCAGAAGATTGGATAGAGGCTCAGGAAAGTATAAAGGTAAACTTCCATTTAAATGCTTTAACTATGGAAGAGTTGGGCATTATGTATCTAAGTGTCCTCTTAAGAAAACAAAGAATCACACTCAAGAGACAGAGAAAACCAAAACAAATAACTGGTAGAAAGGGAAGAGATTCAATAGAAGATCATTGTATGCTCAGAAAGATAGCAGTGCATATGAAACCTTAGATGAATCGTCAAATGAAGAAGGAACCTTTGAATTTGTGTTAATGACCAAGGAAGAGTCTGAAGGATTCCTTCCAGAATATGAGGAAGAAGGTGAGGTAGATCTTGAGGGGGAGCTAAGAAGTGCCCTGGAGGAAATAGACAGACTTAAACTCAAGTGCATAAAATCGAAAGACATTCTCCTCAAATGTGTAAAGGAGGTACAAAATTCAGAAGACCTCATTCAATTGAAAGTAGAACTTGAAGAAGCTAAGAAGGTGGAAGATATTCTGATAAAGCAAATTAAAGATAAACATCAGGAGCAAGAGAAATTGGAAGAAGTGGTATGGCTGAGAAAGAAACTAGAAAACACCCAAAGGAAATTGTCAATGGACACTCCTCGAATGACAAGCACTGAACAGTTGGAAATGATTCTAAATGCTCAAAGGTATCCTCTCATAAAGGCTGGGATAAGATATGAAGGAGAAACTAGTAATTCCAAGGTAGAAGATAACAATAATATCATTTTTGTAAAAGCTGTAAAGGATAATGAAACAGCTCAAAAAAGAACCACATAAGTAGAATCCAGTAAGAACTTGATGTGTGATGAAACAAACATAAACAAGAAATAACATCAAGAGACAAAGAATGAGAGGAATAAGCAAGCAGTTGCAAAAAGCTCAATTGTTCCTGAAGATCAATTGAACAAGTTCGGAAGATCTCAAAGGAAATTCTTTCCTCCTATGAGAAATGTCACTCAATGTTTTGCCTACCACAAACTAGGACATATTGCTGCATATTTTCAGACAAATATAATCAATTTCAACCAGCAAAAGATGCAGAAATTGAAAAGACTACCTCAAGCAAAAAAATGGAGAAGACAACCCTACACCAGGTACACTAATCGTTTCCATGGGTATTGTTTTAGTTGTAATGGGTTCGGCCATAAAGCCATGGAGTGCAGAACGTATGGGCAAAGACTGATGCTGAAAACCCCAAGGATATTTATGAACAATGGAGAGTTCAGTCATATACATAATCCATTTAAAAATATAATCAAATGCTTTGTATGCCATTAAATCAGACACATGCCTTCCAAATGTCCTCTCAAAGAATGTTGTCCATCTTCTCAGAAAAGGTGCCAAACAAATAGATTCCTGTAGTGGAAAAAGAATCTGAATAAGTGTGACATGGCTCTAATAGCCCAAGATCAGAAAAGCCAATGGTATTTGGACAATGGATGTTCAAAGCATATGAATGGAGATCGAAGCAAGTTTGTAACCTTTGATGAAAAAAAATCTGGGAATATAACATTCGGCAATGATAAAGCTGGGAAAATCAAAGGAAAAGGCTCAGGCAGTCTGAATAATGGAAGAGGAAAAGCTCAAGATGTACTACTTGTTGATGGGTTTAAAGCCAATCTGCTAAGCGTCAGTCAAATGTTTGACAAAGGCTGTGAAGTCCTTTTTAGAGCCCAAGATTGTGAGGTAAGATCAAGCACCACAGGAAAGACCTTGATCAAAGGTGTTAGAACATAAAGTAATGTCTATATAGTGGAAGAAGAGAATGAAGCATGCCACATAAGAAAACTTGATGAATCATGGTTATGGCATAGAAGATTGAGACACCTAAACTTTGACCACATCATCAGTCTGAGCAAGAAGAATGCAGTCAAAGACATGCCAGCAATAAATAATCCTTCAAAAACCATATGTAAATCCTTCCAACTGGGCAAGCAGACCCTCATATCTTTCAATACCAAAGAGATATTATCTACAAGTCACCCTCTTCAGCTTGTACACATGGACTTATGTGCACCTTCAATAGCTAAAGAACCAAGAAGAGAATCTTATTTCATGCTGATAATAGATGACTTTTCCAGAATGACGTGGGTAGCATTTCTCAAATATAAATCTGAAGCAATTGAGAAATTCAAGATATTCAAGGCATTAACAGAAAATCAAATAGGATGCAAGATAAAAAGCATCAGATCAGACAGAGGAGGTGAATTCACATACTATGATTTTGCAGACCTATGCAATGAACCTGGGATAAAACAATAGTTTACAATTGCAGGTACACCTCAACAGAATGGAGTGGCAGAAATACAAAGCAGGTCAGTACAACAAATTGCAAGAGCCATGATGCAAGAAAGTAACATTCCCCAAACCTATTGGGCAGAAGCAGTACACACAGCTGTTCATATTCTCAACAAAGCTCATCTAAGACCAAATTGTGATAAGACTCCTTACAAATTATGGCATGGTAAACCAGCATCAATCAAGCACTTTAGAGTATTTGGAAGCAAGTGTTTCATAAAAAAAAATGATGAAAAACTAAGGAAATTTGATGCAAGGGCTGATGAAGGAATATTTTTAGGATATGCATCCAAGAGTAAGGGTTATAGGTGCTACAACAAAAGACTGCACAAAATTGTGGAAAGCATTGATGTAATATTTGATGAAGATCTACCAAACGGAACAAGAAGCAAAAGATGCAGCAATCCTCCAGATGATCATGAAGATGAGAACCAAGATAATGATGAACTGAGAAAAACAACAGAAGATACTAAATTAAACTCAAAAGGTCCCTCAAGACACACTCAAAAGAACCATCCAAAATATCAAATCATTGGGGACAAGAGTGTGGGAGTCCAGACAAGAAGACAACTTGCTGAACAGACAGAAGAAGTATACCTAGCCATGCTATCTCAAATAGAGCCAAAGAAGTTCGAAGAAGCCAGCAAAGACAAAAATTGGGTAAATGCTATGAATGAAGAACTAGACCAAATTGAGAAGAACAATACCTGGGAATTAATTCCAAGACCCACTGGGAAAAATGTCATTGGCACAAAATGGATATTCAAGAATAAGATGAATGAACAAGGGAAGGTAATCAGAAATAAAGCCAGACTTGTATGCAAAGGATATTCACAAATTGAAGGTCTTGATTATGATGAAACCTTTTCCCCTGTAGCCAGAATGGAAGCAATCAGAATGTTTTTGGCCTTTGCATGTTATCATGATTTCAAGGTATATCAAATGGATGTGAAGTCTGCCTTCCTGAATGGAGATCTAGAGGAAGAAGTCTACATGGAACAACTTGAAGGATTCTCATTAACAGATAAACATGACTATGTGTGCAGATTAAAGAAAGCCTTATATGGTCTGAAACAAGCTCCTCGTGCATGGTATTCAAGGCTTGAAAAATACCTACAGAAACAAGGATTCAAGAAATGAGTAGACAACAATTTATACATAAAGGCTAATGAAAATGAACTTTTAATTGTAGTAGTGTATGTATATGACATCATGTTTGGAAGCAACAAAGATGAGTTAGCAAAAGGATTTGCTGAAGAAATGAAATCAGAGTTTGAGATGTCAATGATTGGAGAGCTCACCTTCTATTTAGGACTTCAAATTAAACAAAAGAACACAGGAATATTCATTTCGCAAGAAAAACACTTAAAAGAAATGTTGAAAAGGTTTCAATTGGAAGACTGCAAACCTGTGTCAACTCCCATGATCACTGGATGAAAACTATGTGCTAATGATGGATCAACAGATGTAGATCAAAAAATTTACAGATCCATGATAGGAAGTCTACTATACCGAACAACTTCTAGACCAGAAATTACGTTGGGACTTGTGGTAAGATATCAAACAGCACCAAAAAAAAACCATTTACTTGCAATCAACAAAATATTTAGATATCTACAAGGAACTTCACATTATGGTCTATGGTATCCAAAAGGAAAAAGCTTCACATTGACAGCATACACAGATATAGATTGAGCCAGCTGTGTGGATGACAGGAAAAGCACAAGTGGAGGGGAATTCTATTTGGGAAAAAGTCTGCTGGCATGGCTAAGCAAGAAGTAAACTTCTATCTCTCTATCTACAGTAGAAGAAGAATACATAGCAGTAGCTGCATGTTGCACACAAGTAATGTGAATGAAGCAAACTCTCCAAGACATGAAGGTAAGCATTGATGAACCCATTTCTATCAAATGTGACAATACAAGTGCAATAAGTATATAAAAAAATCCTGTACTTCATTCAAAAACAAACCACATCCCAATAAAGTACCACTTCCTTAGTTAACAAGTAGTACAAAAATTGGTGAAGTTGGAATATGTACCAACAAAGGAAGAAATAGCAGACATATTCAAAAAACCTCTTGCTAAATAACCATTCGAATATCTAAGAGACAAACTAGGGGTAGTGTATGCAGATGTTACTCTCTGATATGATTGAAAAAAAAATAAAAAATAATAATAAGGGCTGCATACAAGAAACAGGATCAGTGCAGAAGACAAGTGATAGTCAATATCAGACAGGAAAGCATCACTCCAGGGGGAGAGTAGTCAATAAATTGTAATAAAAGAGCTAGAACAATGGAGCAGTGCATTGAACAGGTCCTCAAGATCACAGGATATGTAAAGATCAAAACTACATTGGGAAAAGTTCAAACCTTTGCCATTGATGTAAAAGGGAGAGGAAAAGCAAGCAAAAGAAGAAAGGGTCTTCTAAAAAGCAAGCAGATGAAGTCCTGGAGGAAGCATTAGAATACTTCCATCAATGCCAAAGGGGGAGACTATTGGAAATATTGTCACTGAGCACAAAGGAGCAGCACCAAGACAAGGGAGCAGATCAAATTCAGATGGAATTCTTGCAGAGAAAAAAATTAAAGTGGCAGAGGCTACAAGAGCAGGGTTTAGACAGGAAGAAGTTTTTTTGAACAGTTAGGGTTTTGTTATTATAGAGAACAGGTTCCAAATTCATTAATTGAATGCTTGATTTAGTTTTAACTCGAGTGAAAATCAGGGTTTGGCACAATATATATGTATGCAGATGAATCGGGAAAATTCAAAGGGAAGGTATGAGACTGTGTGTTTAAGAAGTGTAACATTCAATGAGTAGTGGTAGAAGCAGAAATCTCTGTTTATCGGCATAACTTAGGGAACAGTGGAGCAGAATGAAATGAGAGCACAAAAATCGTTGGATCTAAAGGATGAACGAACGAAATCGAAAGGTGAAATGTGGAATGTATGAAGAAATGAGTGGATACGATTGAAACAACGGAAAAGGAATGTTCGAAGAGGAATTGAAGTAAAATAGAAAAAATCAAGTGAAAATTCATGTTAAAAGAATTTGAAACGAAAATTTGAAGAAAAGCAGTTTTGGAGAAAACCGTCCACTGTGTTCGCACGGCTTTTGAGTCCTGAGTGGTTTTAATCCAATCAAACGTGATCCAATGATATTGCGACACGTCATGAGCGCAATACCACCCATTTCACGTCGCTTTTGGTTGATAAACTACAGAGGTGGAATGAACGTGATTGCTGTCCGATTATATTTGTGGGAGATCTGACAGTGTTCACGTTGGTAATTGCACAGGGTTTAAAACAAGGCATGGACCCGAAATTTTATGCAGTAGAGTTTTATTAAGGTTTGGAATCCGGTTATATGAGGCCGAAAGGATTTAAACATTGTTTAAAGAAAAATATAATATTACATTGCCGAGGGTTTTAAATATTCATTTCTGAAGGTTTTAATGTTATTTCCGAAGGTCATTACATATTCTAATGTGCATTATAATATTTTTGAAGGTCTAAGGATTCCAAAGGTTTAACATTGTTTTAAGGGTTAACATTGTTTTAACATTCATAAACAGTGTGAGTGGTTTTTTCAAACCAACAAATGGTTTTCGCGTGGGTAAGACCTGGTAAGTGGTAATTCCTTGAATGAACATGATACGCTTCTGCAAGCGACACGTGGATGTCCAAAACCACTTATTTTGCATGCCTTGGAGCTGTTAACTATCGAAGTTTATTTGGATGCGATAATCGTTGGATAGAAGCATTGCATTTTGGGTGTGCGTCCACCGTTAGATGAAGGAAGCAGATAGATCGATTAAGCAAAGTGGAAGGGTTAGTTGGAAATGCTGTGGGACCCGAACATAATGTTATATCGGCAGTTGATATTATAACCAAGGTAAGAACTTTATTAAGTGGAGGTTATATAATGTAATTGATAGAATAAGTGGATTGGTAAAGCTGTGGCCGAGAACACTTATGTATATTGATACCTTTGATAAACTTTATCAAAGTCGAAAGTATAAAACGCATTTCCATATGATGGTTGGTAAATGTGGGTCGAAACCTTTATATTGTTATTATTGGCTTCTTTGGTAATTTAACCAATGTCGATATATTGATTTGAATTTCATGAGACGGGTTTATCATGGTTTATAACCATATTTATTTGAAAAGTAAGATTGACCATTAGGAATTCTATGGGCCCAGATATATACTATAATGTTGATATCATGTGTTTAAACCAAAGTATATCAGAGGGTGGAATGATCAAAGGTGTGGGATCGACGCGATCAACAAATGAGATTAAAGGAGATAGATGACAGAGATTATATCGGACATCGTAAGTGAATGCGATAGCGCTGGATAGATGTGATGCGATGGATGCGATGCAATGCGATCACATATCGCAATCGGCGATGCTCATGTGATAAGAATTCGTAAGTCGTAGAATTTGCGATGCAATGGATAGATGTGATGCAATGGATGCGAAGCAATGCGATGCGATGCGATCGCATATCGCAATCGACAATGCTCATGTGATAAGAATTCGTAAGTTAAGTTGCAATGTGAAGTAGCGATACAACCTGGTGGGACCCTTCGCATATCGCATATCGGGAGATCATATGGATGAAGGCACATGGGATAACTGAATTGCTGAAGTGTGATAAAGAAAGTCGATGCGATACAGATCAAAGCTGAAACCTAAAGAATTTCAAGTCCGAAAGTATGTGGATTTACTTTGTTAAATCGCTTCGGAAAGCAAAGGAGGATTATAACGTAAAACAAAAGGAAAAGGTTAAGCACGAAAAGGAAGGCTTGCACAGTTAAAAGGACCTGTTCCCGTGCAGAAAAGTTAGAAATATAACAGAAGGTAGAGAAGATAAAGGGACAGCAGGCAGAGAAGACAAAATAATTGGAAAACCAAGAGCTGAAAGGGCTGAATTGAAATATATTTGTTGTAACTGTAAATGTAAATGAATTAATTATTTTTTTTGTATGTGATGCAAAGTCAAGTCTCCGAAGGCAAATCAAAAATCTCCCCCGTAATACTGAATTGAGTACATAATATAGTAACATCCTGAAGTGCTGAGCAAGAAAGTAAGAAGATGGAATGAAAAGAGTCATAGTTGTTCGTTTAGAATTCCCTGTGGAATGCAAACAGTTATGAGGTGATCTCTATAAATAATGTTACCAACATATGCATAAAGAGTTAGAGAACTGTAGAATGGATGAGAGAGGAAGAAGAAGGTAAGAGAGCTACAAGATTTTAGAGAGTGTAAGAAAAAGGAGGAGCAAATAGAGAAGCTATGAATATTCAAAGATGATATAAGGCAAATATGAAGGTTGGAGGACAACAGTCATGAAGGAACAGAACAGAGCTTATATCCAGGTAAATCAACATGTGTTTTCATTGTAGTTTGAGGAAGTTGGTGCTTCCATATCAAGTTGTATCTTGATAGAAGTCCAGTTGTAGCTAGCTGAGGTAGAAGCCTCCTGTAGGTTGTAGCCTACAGAAAATAGATGGGAGTTGGAGCTTCCTTGCAAGTTGGAGCTTGCAGAATTGAGGTAGTAGCCTCCTGTAGGTTGGAGCCTACAGACGATCAGTGGTGAGAGGGAGTTGGAGCTTGCCTTTGCATCACAACAATAATAAGATGTGGTTTTCTCCCTTATGGGTTTCCACTTATATCTGTTGTCTATGTGCATGATGATTATATGTTGATATTTTGTACTTAATCTGCTTAATACCTGCTGCTCACTTATTCAGATTGTTGTTCCATTGTATATTAAGTTGATCACAAAATGAAGATGTAAATAAGTGTAAAAGAAAGTTTTACAAGACCATGACTGCATTAAACTGATTCACCGCCCCCTCTCAGTTCAACCAAGGGTTCAACAATAGCTGTGTATTGTTATAAGAATTCTCGATCTATTAAGTTCTGTGAGTAATATTGTTGTTGCGCACGTGGATGCGAAGGGAATCTAGGCTCGATGATACCGGTTTGGGTCACGATCAGGGTGAACGCAGCTTTGCTTGACTTAGCTACCCTGTCCCAGGGTGTAGAAACCTGGTTCCATCACCCACCCATACTACTTCGGGTGAGACTTTGGCCTGCGCAAGCAATTCACTGCCGAAAGGGCCAGTAGTATAGGGGTTTGTTGGAAAACTTTGAACATCCGAACCTAGTTTAGGACCCCTCGAGCCAACAAATGGCTCCGTTGTCAGGACCTAGAGAATTTTGAGAGAGGGATCGGGTAATACCAAGGCCGTACTAAAAGCCGGAGAGGAAGGAAATTGATGAATGGTTTGAACAACAAGTTTAGGAATTTTCCATAAAAGAAAATCGCAGTAATAGGTTGACCACTGAAGAGTGGAAGAATAAGTACATTTTTATAGAGATCTATGAGATCTTCTTTGTAACGATCGCAATTGAGCTCCAGGAGTGGCTCGAAAGGCTGTTCGAGTTTCAAAAGTGTTTGAAGGACAAACGAATCACATATTGGACCCCTGAACTAATCCAGAAGCTCGAAAAAACTGATAACACCATCACTCGCACAGTGGACCATTGGGTAGCCAATGTGTTAGGAGGATTTGTAACAGAATTTTCCATTGATCAGTTTGTCTCCTACTCTGAAGCAGAGCAAATATTGTTCACGGGGTTCCGAGGTAAGTTCCTGAAGACTTTGCCATTATTGATCAAGATATTATTGTGCGAAAAGAGTATTATGTGTAGCCATACCGAGTGAATAACCTCTGATCTGGACGGAAGTACACTGCGGAGTGGAAAGTACTATAGGGCCAACATAGAATGAGATCAATTGGCCTACAATCTAGTAAGGGAAGTAGCTGCATAGAGTCCTCCAGCCACACCACTTTCAAATCAGCCTAGAGGTAAGACCTCTCCGACACCTCCGCCACCAGAAGATGACATGGTTGCGCACATGAAATTATCAACCTTTAAGGGTGTAGGGGATGAAGATATGGATCAGTTCTGGTTTATCACAGGATCTGTATGGACTACACAAAATGTGGCTAGTGATGCGATGAAAAGGGCACAGCTGTCCCTTGCCTTCGAAGGAAGAGTGTTGGACTGGTACATGGGATACATCGGCCAAAACGCAAATGCAAGAATTGAAGAAATTAAGAAAGCCTTGAAAAAATAGTTCAAGAAACCTAAGTCCTACTCCCAAATTGTGGTTGATCTAAAGGATTTCAAGAAATGACCTTCTAAATCTGTGTGGGAGGCCGATCAGTGACTAAAGAAGGTGATCAGAGAAGGGGGATTCCAATATGATGAAATACAATACATGGAATGGTTTATTGCCATGTTGGTGCCTCACCTGTTCATTCCTATGGGGCACCAAACCTTCGAATCGTAGGAGAAGGCCTTGGAAGGTGCCATGAAGTTAAAATCTGCACCTTAAGATGAGACTCAGCTGGGCATCCAACATATCTAGGGACAGCTGGAAACGATGCATGTAGAGATCCAGAACTTGCAAAAGGAATGAGGGGCAGAAACTAGCCCTGAACGCTGGTGCATATGATGCCGGGTGAATGGCCACACCAAGGATCACTATCCCCTATTAACAGATTATGTCTAGGCCGAGAGACTGAGCCCATTGCGCCCTAGGGAGGCTACGGGACCTAATGGGCTAGTGCTCTGGTGCAATTATTGTCACGTCACAAGAATTCATGATACTAACCACTGTCCTCGCCTTGCTGCATACATCCCAGAGGTAAAGCAGCAATGGTGTCAGTTATGTAGATCGGTGGGACATGAAAAACAGAATTGTCAGAAATATGATTTGATGATTGATCGAGGAAACTTATACAGGGTACAGTAATACCCTGCGTCACCAAGGACCCACGTAGGTATAGGCGGCTCCCCATCAAGGGGCAGGGGAGGAGGACACGGTGGAAGTGCAGGACAGGGACGAGGTCAGCTAATCTACTATAAATGTGGAGAAGTAGGACACTTTGCAAGGGACTCTCGGAACCCCACTAGGAAATCATGCTGATATTGCAGATAGTTGGACGATGCAATTGAAGATTTCCTGATCTTGATAGCAAAAATGTAGGAAAAGTAGCCGACACCTATGTAGAATGTGAAGAGAGTTAAGGCCGAGCTGCGAAGCAAGGATCCGAGTGTGAATGTGTTGACGCGCAGTGGGATAGCCACCAGGGGACCTGAGGAGGAGGCTGTCATGGAACGTTTGATCCATCAAGCCGCTATCAAATAAGAACGCCGAGACCTAAAAAGGGGGAAATAAATAGTGATCACAGCTCGCAAAGACTTTGCTGAGACAGAAGCAACTACCGCTCGGCCACCTATGACCCTCAAGGAAGATGTGGAGGTTGATCCCTTTTTGCAAGCATGTATGAAACCGCTGCGCAACCCAAAGGCTATGGAGAACCTTCAGGCATTAATAGATAGTTGTGTATCATGACCCAATCTAACCCCGAAAGTCCAGGATGTGCACAAACTATACAGGTATAAGAAACACACCAGAAGAGAAATTCAGTTGTTAGCGCAGATCGGTGACTACGAAATGAGCCAGGTTATTTTGGACCTAGGGTCAGATGCAAACGTGTTACCTTAGTATAATTCACTACGAATGGGAGAACCTAAGTTGGAATGGTCCACTATTCAGCTGCACATGGCAAATTAGCAGAAAATCATCCTGCTAGTAAGGTTGCCAAAGTTACGGTGGACATTGCAGGAGTAAAGGCCTGCGCTGATTTTGAAGTAATAGAAATTGTAGAAGATGCGAACCCCTACCCTGTGCTCTTTGGATTGGACTGGGCCATAGATATGGGCAGTATCATCAACCTAAAGAAAAGAAGCATGGTGTTTGAGAATAACGGCACAAGGGTGATAGTACCATTAGATCCTGCGGAAGGTGAACGATATACAAAGCCAGTACGCGATGAAGAGGAGGTGGATCACATTTACAAGTTGAATTCGTGGGACGAAGACTGAATCAACCCCACGGTAGAAGGAGTCCTCTGTTGGGAAAAGGATAGTGAATGCTTTTCTGACTCTGATGAGGAGATGGAAAATTGGCAGAACCGGTTGCATGATGTCTTAGCACTACGGTGTCTTCGAGTCACAAGGGACTTCGGCTGCATTTCCTCAGAGGTAAGAGACCTACCCTATTTTGATGGTTTGGGAAGCATTAAGGAATTTTTGCAAGCATTCGAAGCAGAGGTTCCCAAGAGACGAAGGCTATGGGCCCTTAAGGTAGCCCTGTGTGGAATACCACCGCGATGGTGGGAGACACATAAGGGGACATTATAGGATTGGGAGGCATGTCGGGATATGATGATCCTATGATTTGAAGCCCTGACCGGCCTACGGGTCATGAAATTCCTTGGATCGGAAGATCCACGTGAATATCTATCGGCATGGGAAAAACAATGGTGTGACAAGACGACTAAGGAATGGGTTCACCTATTGATTCATGACGTAGGAGCAATTCCATCTGCATGGTACTTAGATGTGGAGCTTGTCGAGCCCCAAAGATATTCTTCTCACTCACCACATTCCACTTCATTTTCTTTGTCCCTCATCAATTACAGGCTTAAATTAAAATTTCTTTAAGAATTTATATAATGGCTAACTTGTTATGTTTTCATGATTTTGTTGGTGTAGTAATTTTGACTAAGACTCGGCTACAAAATACAGGCATTCCATAGCCAGTCGTCTGTTCTGCAGCCATCCTCATGTTTATGTAGGTTCCAGGTGTCACTATAAAGAAAAAGGCATATGGGTGAAATCCACAACACCTCCCCATCATCTCTTGCTCCCCACGAATTCTGAGTTAAAGTATCAAAGCGGTTATGCACGTAGAAGAGAAGCAGTTTCCTATAAAAACACAGACTCTACAGATGTCCGCAGTTAAGCACATGACTGTTAATAAGAGTTTTAATTTGATTAGAAGTGGGAGAGACACTTATCCCCGTTTTTCTCAAAGATTAGTTATGTAACTTCATTATAAGTATGACTCGGGAGACCAAGAACCTGTTGGTTAGATTTTGTTTTGTTGCTAGATTTTGGAAGGACGTAAATACTTTGTTTTGAATAATTTCTCCTTTAATGAAAGAGACATCATTTTATTGCACGAGGTGAGTCAATATTGAGTAGATCTGCATGCTGATCCGGTGGTAGAGGGCCCCTACTGCCCATGAAGCGTTATGCATTTGGTTTAGATAAGTAGCCGTAGCTTTGTTTCATTCGCAATTTAAATAGTTTTCTGAACTTTGCTTACATTGGATACTACAGTTTAGCTTCGTTCTCATGAAGTATTCCAAAATATCACTAATCCAGAATTAGGCATAATTGTATAAATTTAGAACTTTATGTTTTTGTGTTCAATTATAATTAGTTGTTACAGCTAGTCCTATTCTCATTAATCTCTTCCAAAATATCACTAACTCTGGATAAGACTTAGTTGTGGTGTTTTAGTTTACCTGCGTATTGTTATGTTTTTTTTATTCCCATTTGCACTAAATGATACAGCCAGACTTGTTTGTACAAACTATTCCAAAATATCACTCATCTTGAACAAGACAGGGCTGTAGTATTTCATAGAATTAGTTGCATTTTGGTTTAGTTGAAATACTCCGGAGGTAGATGTCATTCTAGTTTAATTCTGTCACTATATTTCAAGCTTGATAATGGTACTCTAGTTTAACTCTGTTCACTGTATTAGTATCATTCTAGTTCAGTTCCAATTCATTTCAAGTTAGATAATAGCACTCTAGTTTAGTCTTAGTTCATTGTATTAGCATTCTAGTTTAGTTGTTATCCATTGCATTTTAAATTGTATTAGTTGTTAAATTTAGATACCACGGTCTTCATTATCTACAAAACTTCTTTTGTTCTAACTTCATATTAATACATCATCATCTGGACAGAAGCTAGTAATATCAGTTTAAGGCCTTGAGTATTTTGCAACCTTTTTACAATTTCACAAACAAGCCTTTTCTCAAAGACTATTCTAAAAAGAAATCTATAACTTTTGAATGAGGCCTAGTGGTGCTAAATTGAGTTGCAGAATAGAATTAGAAGTTAGTTTAGAGTAGAAATCTTATTGTGCTACAAATGTTCTTTTCCAATTATGTTCTAATAAACCTTTAACCATGGATGAGATGTTGTAACATTGTAAGTTGATTGTTGACTTAGGAAAACCTCAATTGCACTAAAAACTTATCCTTTTCTCAAGCTATTCCAACATATCTCTAAATGAATGAATTGGATGAGTTCATGATATGGGTTACTAAGTTCATGTTGTGATTTGTTTCTTTGCTATGAGTCTTTATCAAGCTTTGCATTTTCTGTCCTTTAGTGCACACCTAGTTTAGAATAGTTTCACTCTGTTTTAGTGTAAACTTCTTAGCTCTTTTTCAACATAAAAACCATAAAACCAAAAAAACATCATAAAAACACTAAACACAACGTAGTGAGAGATAGTTACCTAGGCATATATAGTGCACCACACTTCAGTAGTTTACTAGCCCTGGTTGAAAATTAATGACCTCAATTTAGGAACACTAAGTTGAGCACAACAGAGCTCCATCAGTGCACCTACTACTGGGGGACGTTGAAAGAAGAATTCCTGGGAACATTTGGGTTAGTAGGTCAGCCCATGCGCTTGACGCAGCCCTGGGAAACAATGATGCTAGAGAGTGGGGAGAATCACACCTATTCCTCACACCAGAATTACCCACATGGGAAACAAAAACACTAGGCATGGTTAACTACCGTGGCCTGGGCCCAACGAATAATAAGAATGCTCTGCGAGCTACGTTTAACTCGGAACTAGAAGGGGTGCGCACGGCTACCGGGCTGCCAGGGGATTGCAATGGGATGCACCTTACATTATAGAGAAATGCAGATCTAGAAGGCAGAGTTATCATAATTGTGGAGACTCTCGCAACAAGAGAACAACTGAGGTCACTCCTCGACCATGCGGGGTATTACAGAAAGTTTTTTTGGGAATATGCGCTACTTGTAACTCCTCTAAAAGACTCGTTCATGCAAGGGATCCAGTGCGGTTGGAAGGAAACCTGGGGGAAACACATGTCCTTGGTTGTAGAGTACCTTAGGAACAAGCCAGTATTGGGGGAATATGCGCAAGAAGCACAGATGGTTGGTCCAATATCAGCAGGTACACAGAGTGCACACAGGGAGCGAAAAGTGACAGGGGGGACAGTAAAATCATGTCACACGGAGAAGTTATCATTAAGTGGAGTGCGTGGTTGGAAATTAATGAAGTGATTCCTTGATATTTTTTACCGTTCACTTGATGGTAAGCCCCGAATGATACTTACCCTATCATTGGATGACCATAGGCACTATAAAGTAGGACAACTAGGTCGGACAACAGCTCCGTATTACGCCCATATCCTGTATGTAGTTTTTTTTATGCTGTGCGATTTTTTGGCCCTATTGCATCCTGCTCATGTCAAAGTGACCCACTCCCACTACCGATAGGCCCCTGAAGCCAAGAATCCCTACTCCCACTAAGATAACAGCCCCTAGGACCGTGGAAGCCTCGATACCTATAGAGCCCGAAGAAGAGGCAGTTATCATTGGGTTAGGGGATGAATAAATCAATAAGTTAAATGCACTCTGGCTCCCTGAGTGGAGGAGTGGCCTCAGCCCTGGCGAAAAGAGTTCCAAAGGGACCTGCACCGCAGAAGTACCCCTACTATCGACCTAAAGAAAACTCTAGAACCAAGCATGGGGGGCGCGGGCATACCTGCGGAAAGGACCGCCCAGCTGCTACTAGTCACCAATACAGATGTCGGGGCTGATTCGCAACTGGAAATAATTGTGCCAAGGACAAATAGCCTCGCTACCACCTTTCTCCAGAATACAAAGCAGCTAGGTGGGCCTAATATTGGGCCCCGAAAGAAGAAGCGCACCTAGTGCCGGGAATACAATACGACGGTCACACTAACTGATGGTGATCTTGAAAAGATCATGGATTCAATTACATTGGCCAAAGAGGAAAGCTGGGCAGCCATCGAAAAACAACAGAAGGCTGCAATTAGCACCTTCCAGAGTGAGTTCCGCGCACTCTAGTGGAAGGCAGATACACTACAGACCAGCATCACTCAGAAACAGGTGCCCTTCGTGCTCAGAAGTACCATGATCGCACCAAGAGGAAGCTACTTCTGCTCCTTACCTATCACCACCCTTATAAGATCCCAACTCCAAGTCGATCCAGTAGTCCACTTGGACCTGGATAAATTGCCTACTGAGGCATTGCAAGGCCTCCACGCTGCCATAATCTGAGAGACGCACTAGCGAGACTTGGAGGTACATCAACAGCTCGGTATGGCCAAGCGGGCCCTCAAATGGAAAGACGTAGAAAAATACCTTGCTATATCGCATTAGGTGGAGCTTGAAATGGAAATCCACCAACTCTGCACATAAATTCTGGAGGGAGTCCCGATCGCAGCTACGCCTCAGGCCAAGGTAGAAAGTATGGTTATAACCATAAAATAATCTCAGAGGGAAATACAGACCATGAAGGCAAAACTGGAGAATAAACTCTTTGACTTACAAGCTCCATTGCCGCTTGCCACACTGCCGGAGGTTCGAGCCCAACGCGCTGTGCTGGTGACCGAAGCAACAAAATCCATCTCCGAAAAAATTACTGGAGGCATCCAGTCGCTTGAATCAGCCATGCAGCTCTGGACTATGGTCCAATTCAACCCCATCCTCTGAAAATTCAGTCAAGACTTACGACAACAAGAAGAAGCTTTCGCACAAGTCGAGGCTACCTTGCTCACCTTGGCGCCTGCGCAACGGTTAGCACAGTTGCAGACTAGCCGCACTCTCCTGGACACGATTGAGAAACTATGGTGTCAAAAGCATGTCCTGGAGGAGTGATTAAAGCCATGTGCTGCCACAACCCTCCAGCTCTCACAAGATGTTGATGGCGCAGTCAGGCAACTCAACCAGACATTGAAAAATGTCACTACGGCCACTGATGGGCCACCATCCCAGAAGCTCGTGGATATTGCGTAGCATGCTGCTGCTTAGAGCCAAGAAGTACTACCCCCACTGATTGCTGCCATCAACACACTCCGTGCATAGGTGGAGGCCCCACCATCGCCGTGACTTGGGATGAGTCACAAGATTTTGTTGGGGGACTGTTGGAATAGGGTCTCCCACAAAGCTGCGAAACTGGTCCATTTTTTATATTTCTGATTATATTTAGTATAGCGCAGGGGGTTTGGAGTGGGTAAAAGCCCCTAAATCATTGTAAATGGGTCAAGGGTAGACCAAGAATCCACAAACCATGGTTTGCGGACCATTGGATGCATAGGCTAGAATAGTATAAGTAGTTGAACCTTGTTGAGTTTTAGAAGAGACTAAGAATGATAAGAGATTGCTGCTAACTGCAAATCGATAGATCTGGTCAGGGTTTTTGGGTAAGGACTCCTGCTGCTATGTGCACGGAGGGCCTCTATCCTGCTATGTGCGGACCCTGCTACTATGTGCGCAGGTTGGGCTTTTGGGGTTTTGTACGTAGATCTGAAAGATTAATGAATGCAGAAGTATTGTTGCCTATCTGAATCCTCTGGAATTGCTATGATATGAATCTGTGACATCTTGATTACTTATTATATGTTGTTGTTTTATTGGTTTAAGTTGTGAACATACTTGTGTACTTGTTTATGCTGCGATCTAGGTTTGTCTACTTACTCCATACAAGAATATATGAAATAGTTGTGTATTGTTATAAGAATTCTCGATCTATTAAGTTCTGTGAGTAATATTTCTATTGCGCACATGGATGTGAAGGGAATCTAGGCTTGGTGATACTGGATCGGGTCAAGATTAGGGTGAACGCAGCTTTGCTTGAATTACCTACCCTCTCCCAGGGTGCGGAAACCTGGTTCCAACACCTACCCATACTACTTCGGGTGAGACTTTGGCCTGTGCAAGTAGGTCATTGCCGAAAGGGCCAGTAGTATAGGGGTTTGTTGGCAAACCTTGAACATCCGAACCTAGGTCAGGACCCCTCGAGCCAATAGCCTACTCTCATAAATTATGATCAAAGAGGATATATCATGATGTAATGTATTGTAATATTGATGCAGGTGACCACTCCACTTCATTTCCAGGCTCATCACAGTTTAAAGCATCTCAATCAAATGTTTTTATTATTTGGATCTCATGCTTTAGGGGGAAATTGTTATAGGTCAATTTGGGCACCATTCCCAATGACCTGGTTAACTGGACATCATCACTAGGACCAATGATCAAGGGTCTATCATTCCCTATCATTTCAGTTGCTACATGCCCTATGACAAGAAACAAGACAAATCAAGCAAGACTTTCATCAAGCAAAGGATTCCAAGGTTTGAAGCTTATTATATAGCATATGAGAGATCACCAACGCAAGCTCTAAGGGGAATAAGTGTGTTGCATATTCAGGTAGCCCCATGCAAGGCTACTCTGTAAAGCACTTCCCAACATTCACAAGTGCGTTGGTCACATTGGGACTGAAATTCTCATTGTTCCAGAATTTCCACTTGGCCAGTGCCTTCTAGAAGAGTTCACATGTATCAAGCTTCATATCCAAGTGTCCATTTGACATCTACATGATTGGAAACATGTCTTGCCTATTATTGGAAATTCATTGATTTCAAAACAACCTACATTTCATCTATAAATTGAGCACAGATCTAAGTTCTTGAGGAGGAAGAATTTGAGTAGAGAAATGCTAGAGAATTTTCAATTAAGAGCTAGATTTCTGTAGCTGCTGCTGGAGATATTTATACTGTGATGAGGCTTGGGAATGTTGTTGGAAGGGTCGCTTCTAATTAGTCATTTGGTTGTAACCTCTCCTTCTATCATCAATAAAGAATATTGCTTATTTTTCCCTATATGCATCTATATTGGCTTTGATTTTCCATATTGCAAGATCTTATTTGATGTTTATGGTTTATGCTTTACTGATTTAGCAAAGTAACTTGAATAGATATCTATATTATTGCATCTTCTATTGTTTCAGTGTTCTTTCTTGGAAGTAGCATTCCACACAAACCACTTGAATTTGAAGCTGCAACAGAGGTGACAGAAGGAGCCATTTAGAAGTGCTTGGATCACAAGTAACCTTCTAATCCTCTCTGTGTATCTATTATTAGTTAGGAGAAATAGTCGTATAGCCTTTCACCTATTTTTCTAGACTAGCACTTGTCTAGGGAAGCATGATTTATCCGTAATTCACAATTCTGGCCCAACAAGGAATGTTCAACAAGGTTGTGTGACAAATTTCACAGATAAAACTTGGAAGGTCACCAAAGGATCCCTAGTAATAGCAAAAGGACAAAAGGTTGGTACATTGTATTTATGCAATGGTATTTCTAGCTCTGTTAATGCTTTAAATTCCAAAGGAGCAGATGTAGCATTATGGCATCATAGGCTCAGACACATGAGTGAGAAGGGGATGAAGATTCTTCACTCAAGAAATTTTTTTGCCGGGTTTGAAGAATGTTGATTTGTATTTCTGTGAGAATTGCATTTATGAAAAACAGAAGAGATTCATATTTCTCAGAGTTGGGAAAGAAAAGAAGAGCGAAAAATTAGAGCTTGTGCATACAAATTTATGGGGACCTGCTCAGGTATCATCTCTTTGTGGCTCTCGTTATTATGTTACTTTTATTGATGATGCAACTAAAAAGACTTGTATTTATTGTATTCAGAATAAATCTGATGTATTTGATACTTTCAAGAAATGGAAAGCTTTGGTTGAGATTGAGACAGGAAAGAAGTTGAAGTGTCTCAGATCAGACAATGGAGGTGAATATTGCAACAAAGAGTTTGATAGGTACTGTTCAGAGCATGGAATTTGTAGAGAGAAGAAAATTCCAAGAACACCACAAGAAAATGGTGCGTCAGAAAGAATGAATAGAACAATCATGGAGCGTGCAAGGTGCATGAGATTGCATGTAGGATTGCCTTTACAATTTTGGGTAGATGTTGTAGATACTGTTGTTTATCTAATAAACAGAGGGCCTTCAAGTTCCTTGGATGGTGGTATTCTAGAGGAATAATGGATAGGTAAAAAGGTAAACTACTCCTTTTTAAAGCCTTTTGTTTGTGAGGCCTTTGTCCATATTAATAAAGAAAATAGAACAAAGCTTGAGGCAAAATCAAAGAAATGTACCTTTTTTGGATACGGTGTTAATGATTTTAGTTATCGCTTATATGATTATGAAAATCACAAAATCATTAGGAGCAGAGATGTAATATCTAATGAAAAGGTATTGTATAAGAATCAATTGCAGGAAAAGAAATGGAAAAAAGAAAACAAAGAATACACAGTTCTTGATGAGATCACAAAAAAAGTAAAGGTGCCTGAAAATAATAATAATCAACAGCCACAACAACAACAACCACCAAAACCGCAACAAGCACCTAAAACACCTGAAAATGGTGTCAAAAGATCTACCAGGATAAGTAGACCCCCTGAATGATACTCTCCTTCATTATATTATTTATTGTCCATTGATTCTAGTGAACCCGAATGTTATGAAGAAGAAATGCAGGTTGAAACCAGGAAGAAGTGGGAGCTAGCCATGGAAGAAGAGATGGACTCCTTAATGCATAACTAGACTTGGGACTTAGTCAGGTTGCCTACAGGTAAAACTACATTGCAGAATAAATTGGTTTATAGGATGAAGGAAGAATATGGAGGAAAACAAAGGTACAAAGCTAGACTTGTTGTGAAGGGGTTTGCACAAAAGAAAGGTATTGATTTTGATGAAATATTTTTTCCTGTTGTTAAGATGACTTCAATCAGAACTATTTTAAGTCTTGTAGCAGTGGAATATTTACATCTTGAACAATTAGATGTAAAGACAACATTTCTCCATGGAGATTTGGAGGAAGAGATCTATATGGAGCAACCAGAAGGATATGAGGTCAAAGGGAAAGAAAAATTAGTGTGTAGGTGAAAGAAGAGCTTGTATGGCTTAAAATAGGCTCCAAGGTAGTGATATCTAAACTTTGACAGGTTTATGTCTGAACAAGGTTATACTAGATGTCACTTTGATCATTGTGTTTATCTGAAAAAGCAAAATGATGGAAGCTATATTATATTGGTATTTTATGTAGATGACATGCTTGTTGCAGGGTCTAACATGCATGAAATAAATGTTCTCAAAAGAAAATTGGCAAATTCCTTTGCAATGAAGGATTTGGGAGCTACAAAACAAATCCTTAGTATGAGAATAACTAGAGACAGGAAAAATAGCAAATTAACATTGTCTCATAATGAGTACATATAAAAGGTGTTGAAATTATTTAATATGTAGAATGAAAAACCAGTTAGTACACCTTTTTCTATCCAGTTCAAACATTGTAAGGAGATGTGCCCCAAGACCCAATAAGAAATGGAATATATGTCTAAAGTTGCATATGCATCAGCAATTGGAAGATTAATGTATGTAATTGTCTGCACAAGGCCTGATATTGCACATGCAGTGGGAGTTGTAAGCAGGTACATGAACAATACAGGAAAATAATATTGGATGGTAGTGAAATGGATTCTCAGATATTTGATAGGTACCACAAATAAAGCCTTATGCTTTGGTGGTTCAAACATTTCTCTATAGGGATATGTTGATGCAGATATGGCAGATGACAGAGATAATAGGAGGATCACTACAGGGTATGTATTTACTGTAAGTGGAAAAGCTTTCAGTTGGGTTTCAAAAATCCAAAGTGTTGTTGCACTTTCAACAAAAGAAGCAGAGTATGTTGCTACTACAGAGGCTAGTAAAGAAATGATTTTGTTACAAAGGTTTATGGATGAATTGGGTAAGAAGTATGATATGGGAACGTTATACAATGATAGCCAAATTGCCATTCATCTTGGAAAGAACTCAGCATTTCATTCCAAGACTAAACACATACAACTCAAGTACCATTTCATACTGTCAATATTGGAAGATGGATAGTTGAAGTTGGAAAAGATACACATTAGCTATAATCCTACAGATATGCTAACAAAAGTTGTAACCAGGGAGAAACTGAGAATATGCTCAGTTTCAATTGGTCTTAAAGAGTGACGATGAAGATGAGAAACAACGAGGTCCAAAGAGGATTCATTGTCCAGCAAATGAAGCAGCGGGGAGTTGCTACAATCAATCTCCAAGTGGGAGATTGTTGGGTGTGGAGCTTGATTATCTTGTTTATTTTGTATCATAGCGTTGGACCCCTGTACCATAATGGGGTAGCAACACCGCCCGTAATTAAACACTGCCTCGGGAGTCCCGGGGGGTGGCTGCGACTTTATGGAGCCCCCCCCCCCCCCTAGCGGGGGGTTTCAGGAGGCAGCGCCCCCGAAGCTAAAAACAGATATAAAACTGCCTTGTAAAAGTATAGTAATTTCTAGTAAATCTGGGCCGTTCATTAGGCAGATGATCTGACAGTAGAATTTATGTTTAATTTAGGGTTTTTTTTCCCTAGAAGGAAATCCCTCGCTTGTGTGAGGGCATTGTATTTTGGTTGTGTATTATATGTGTATTATCAGAGCGAGAAACAGATAGGGAGATTTTGAGAGAGAACAGAGGATATTACAGTGGATCTTCTGTAGGTTGTGTCTCTTCATTTTGCTGGATAATAGAAAGGAAGGACTGGCTATTCGGGGTGGATGCAACCCAAAATGGGTGAACCATGTATATATGTGTCTCTCTAGTTTTATGTGTTTTGTGTGCTTGTGTTTTCCACATATTTTATGTGTTTCATTTCTCTGTAATATATAATTTTCTAACAGATGCATATAGGTCTCAATATTTGAAGCCTTTGAACATAGGAAATGACACCGACACTCTGAATTTAACTGATGACAAGCCAGAGTTGTTGTTTGGACATGAGGTAGAGGGAAAATATCAAGAAGGAGTTGTACCTCCATTCTATGTCAGTTTGAACATTCATGAAAAAATCCTACACAATGTTATGCTAGACTCTAGTGCTTCACACAACCTCATGCCAAAGGTAGTGATGGAGATATTAGGCCTCGAAATAACCAAACCTTACAAAGACTTATACTCTTTCGATTCAAGTAGAGTTAAATGTTTGGGTTTGATCAAAGATCTGTGTGTCAATCTAGCACAAATCCCAGCTAAGAGCCTAGTCATGGACATTGTAGTGGCTGACATTCCCCCGAAGTATGGCATGCTTTTATCTAGATCACGGGGATCCAAAATCCAAGGAAACCTCCAAATTAACATGACATACACTACCATTCCAGTCTTTAACCAAGCATGAATATTGTACAAAGAATCTCACATGAAATACATGGTAAGCAGCCAAGATAGGCCAAAAAACACCCCTCTCTATTCTATCCATTCAAACCTTGCCTCATTTATCTTGTACAATGAATATGACATTAATGAACAAGTAAATGAAAAGGAGGAAGAGCTAGGCCTACCAAAATAGTCAAACCAAACACAAAATGAAGAACATGACACCCAAAACCCTAGCAGCCATGTACGACAACATAATGGCGAATTTGAACTTGAAACTCTTTGGAACATGAGCTTTGATGGCTCTTGTCAAAAAAATGGTTCAAGAGAAAGTGTTTGGATACACAACACCAATGAAGGTCACTCCTAAAAACTATATTTTCAATGTACAAACAATATTACAGAGTATGAAGCTCTTCTCCTAGGATTACACTTGTTGAAAAACATAGGAGCTAAGAAGATTTTTGTTCTAGGAGATTCCGAGCTAATCATTAGGAAAATTAAAGGAGAATATTCAGCTAATAATCCTAGGCTAAGAGAATATAGGAATGTTGCCTTAGACCTCCTGAAGACATTTGAGAAATATGAACTTACCTCTATCCCAAGAGCTCAAACCAGCCTTGTGTAATATTCCAAATTTAGCATGCAGCTAATTGGAATATTGATTTTTGTTTTTATCACCTAGCAGTTGAATAAATGGGTAAGGAGGCCCATTCATAGTAAAAATATGAATAAAATCCCTCATAATGTGAAAAGGGGATCATCATAGGAGCTGGATTTGACACCCTCATGTGTGAAAAGGGGAATTTGCATGTGGACAAGGTCAAGTTTGACCAAGTCAACAATGCTGGGATAGGAGGTGGAGATCATCTTTAGAGACAACGCAGAGATAGTGGGAGGAAGATTCCTTGGTGGAGGAAACCATAATGAGTGGGACCCAAGGTGATAGGGCTTCCATTTGTATAAAAGAAAGGCAAGGCAACCATATGAGGACATGATATGGATTATTGATTTTATGGTCGGGTTAGACTATTGTGCATTCTCTTGCTATTTAGCAGAGTTGTTGTGCTGCTTAGCACAAGGCATTCCTGTTTAGGAATTCCTTCTCCTTTCAAGAGAGGCCTCTTGAAGGATCCTGTACTTAATTTCTCCACATTCAGGCTTAAGGCCAAGCCACCTCCTTTAGCTACATCGTTATTTTTGCTGAAGTATAACGTTGTGTTGTAGGGTGTTGCAGTGGAGGTTTCTCAACACCACTTCATGAGCTTATTTTTCAGAGGAGGAATCTTTCCTTCCTTTGGGAGATCAGTAGGGAAGAATTTGGAGCAGATTTTAGATCTTGGCACTTGGCCAACACATTGTCTATCTCCTACAGTGCAGTCCCTCTCCTTGACTGAGTTATTTTCAGTGTGCAATTGCAGTAAGGGTGTGCAGGTTGTTTGGAGGGTGAGATCTTCAGTGTTAGGATCAACCTTTCACTTGGAAGATCCATTGGAGTAGGTTTTCTCAGATTTTACATCATATTCATCCATCTCAATCCAGTTCTTGAGTTGCAGATGCTACTCAGTCCTAGGACTGAAACTCTGGAATTTTTGTGTAATATCCCAAAAAGGGATTGCTTAGCAAGACATTCCTGAAAAAAATGCATTTTTCAGGAATGTGTGCTTCAGAAACCAAGATCAGCCCTTGGATTCCTTAGATCTGATAATCTAAGACCCAAATCCAAGAGGAGATCAGAAACCAATCAAACTAAGTGAGGCAAATAGACCTCCCACACCTAGTATGGCTTGATTATTGCCCAAGGAAGTGCTGCAGCAGTATGTAAACACAATAATAGAATAACAGAAATATTTCCACCCATGAAATATGTTAAGAAACACTTCAACATCAATTTTATTTACAGCAGCAAGAAGTATGATCCATTCTACCCACTAAAGATGGAGAAAAGAATCAATTTATACCCTAAAAAGGTTAATTTCAGATATCTGGGTAAAAACAGAATAAAATTATGGTTATATCCCTTATAATATGTTATAGGGGACTCACATATCAAATTTCATAAAAAAAAAGCACTCTAGCTATGTTAAACAGATCTCCCCGTCCCAGTATGGCTCAAAAAGGCCCAATCTCGTGACTTAGCTAATGCAAAATTTGTTGAAGCATTAACAATGTATTTTTCAGAGGGTTTATGATAAAATATTATGGAAACAGAAAATATGGGTGTATTATATCAGATCATGGAGAAAAATGGAGTATCAGTCTCATTTACACATTTTATAAGTGTCCCGACAAGGGTTTCTTGAAAGTACAATTGTGAGAATGATAGATTTGCAGAATATGGATCTGGAAAACGCAGTACACTTTAGATTTATAATAAAATAGCTGAATAATACATGAGAGAGAAGATTAATGATGTAAAAAGCTTTCCGGGAGAAGGATTGGCCCTTCCTCCAAGGAACAAGCTCAAAAGCAAGGGGATAAACCTTACTATTGCAACACTGAATAGAATAATGCAGTCCGTGCAAATAACTATGCTGGACGAGATATAGAATATCTTGGCCACATGCCAAGATTTAAATATTATCACGAAGTGCTAATACACTCTTCCGGGAGGATAAAAGACTCACTCACTGAGAAGAGGCACTAGTATAGTCTAGATCTGAATAGATCTAGTCTCCACTTGCTACAGATCACTGAAACAAGTAATCCCCAATAGTATTTACACTGTCTAAGGGAGATGGAGCTTGGCCATATGACTGATAGTGGAAGAGAATTACAATTCCCTCCAAGAGCTACTCAATGGAAGGAGAGAGAATCCCTAAACAGGAAATCCTCACAAGTCTCTGCTAAACAGCCAAGAGAACTCGAATTCTCTAAATAGACATCAAAATCAAATATCATGAACAACCTTCTCTTGAGCCTTACCCTTCCATTTATAAGATGAGAGCTTGAGAAGCCCTAAACCACCTTCAAAACTCTAGCTCCTTTCACATGAAGATCCTCCATATAAAACTGCGCTGATCAACAAGGAGGTTCAATGCATCTGGACAGTGTTTGATCTGGTCAAGGTTGGCCTCTTCAATCTGCCTCATCCCTTTTCACACTCAAGTGCCTCCGACACAACTTTCAAATTTCTGTCTATGCTAATCCTTTTTCACACTGAACTAGATATATTGCTGATATATTCTTCTTCATGCATGCATGTTGACTTAGTCAAAGTTGACTTTGTCCTCATCCATTTGCCCCTGTTCACACACACAAGTGTAAAATCTAGCTACTGTGATGATCTCCTTTCACACTATGATGAGTTTTATTCAAGTTTTGATTATGCATGGGCCTCCTTACCCATTTATCCAACTACAAAGTGCAAAAATAAAAAATTAATATTCCCCTTAGCTTCTTGCTAAAGTAGGAATATTACAGTCCTCCCCTCCCAAATGTTGCTTGTCCTCAAGCAACTGCAAGGATAGAACTGAAAGGCTCCCTCCCAAGGCATGGAGTCTGAAATGTGTTTGGGAACTGTCATTCCCATGTAAAACCCCCACCCCCAAGCTATCATCCATACAAGATGGTCACCCTCCAACATGGCAACTCATGAAAGATCTCCTCCACCCTTAGCTCCTGCAATGTGGGTGAGCTGAATAACTGAACATGGTAGAAAAAATGGCCTACCCCATGCTATCTTTCTCTCCACTCATAAAAAGTGTATAGAACATGATGATTTGTGGTTGCAATCAGATTTCCCTCAAGTGGAAAGAAGGGAAATAGATCTCCAAATATCTTCTCTCCCACATCATGGATCAAACCGGCCCAAATCATCCCATCCACAATGAATGACACATCATCATCATTTGGCATCCAAATCAAAAAAATGTTGAAGTTTACATGATACCAATGGTTTATTAACTGGATACAATGCGGTTTTCCCAACTGCTGCTTGAGAATATCATGTGGCAAGTTGGGCTTCAAAAAAGTACTAGCTGTGCATGACTACTCATCTACTATGTGGTAGTAAACAACAATATATATCAGTTGTACATGATCAAAATAGCAAGACAATGTGCCATACTCTCCTCCTAAAGCATCATGATGAGTATGGAGAAATTTCAGCCCATACTCTCTCAATAATAGCCATAGCAGCAAAGACTCTTGCTGCCTTCTTGCATTATAAAAATGCAGATCATGGAGCAATAATACAATGATGGACATGTGAGTTGTCTCATCAACAAAGTATAAACCAGCTCCCTCATACATCATGGGGAAGTTATCATTCCTCCCAAAACAATGTTCATACATGAAATACATCTCAAACATAAATACATGTGAGCCCCTGAGATATATCTCAAACCAAGGAAAATATATGGGCATAAGATTTGACATATGATGTCCAAAATCTCTTCTTAATAGCCACAACAACCATGCCTTCTTCTTATGCATCCTGTCATTAAGACTCAAGGCATGAGATAAAGAAATAGAAATTTTTGGGTAGTGACCAAACTCACCCAAAAACAACTAGCACAGCCATGCTTCTTGCTGGCTTGTATCATAGATCTGGAAGGGGTTTGGAAACCTCTTTCTCCATACTGCCATCCACTCATCCCAATGTGGGTGATGGATCTCATTCTGCCATTGCTTGGAATCCTCCCATGGTAGGACACCATGCTTCTTCAACCTTTGAAGAGCTTTGCACTTCATGAAATGTTGAAGTGCACCTCCAATGGGATCTCCTGATGAGACATCCTCCTCATGCATGGCCTTCCAAAACCAAAGAGGCCTTGGATCTGCTACAAGTAGAAGTGTCTCTTTGAGTTCTGGCATGCTCATTGAGAGAGTGTCATATCGAGAGGAGAAATAGTTTCTCATCTCAAGATGTCTATCCTTTTACATCTCTTCCTCCATGGCTTCCTGAATGAAGCTGACATCTGAATGTTCCCATGAGGAATGGGTCCTTATCTCTTCACTGCTACTCTTGGATAGCGCAGTGCAACCTTGCTTCTCTAGATTAGAAGTAAGTGATGATCCTGGGTCATACAACAACATATTTCCACAATATTCTGAAAGATTTGCTACAATAGTAGAAGGTGGAAATGCAATCATACCTTGCTGGACTTTGGGAACACCTTGCATGGCTGCAAGAGTTCTTTCTTTTACTGTATTGGCTCCCTCAACTGCTGATGTTGAAGGCTGCTCCTCCATGGTTGTGACATCGCTGATATAAGTCTCCTCAAGAGATGGTGAGGGCTCCTCCCTCTCTGATTGTTCTTCATAAAATCTCTTGATCACCCTCTGAGTGAAATCTACAAGAGTAGATACTCTTGCATGACTTATGTGGTTGAACCACCAAGTGCTTTCTTTTCCCTTCATGTGCAGCACTGCAATCTCTACTGCTTCTCTTTCTACCACTGGATGTAGTAGGAAGAATGCTGCAAGTCTTCTTGTCCAATTCCTTGCTAAAGATGATCCATCAAAAGTGGACAATAGAAACATATTGCCCTTCATCCTTCTTGTGCTGCAAGGTCTCCTTTCTTCCTCCAGTTGAATGAACTGTGGGAAGGCTAGAGTCTCCTTGAAGGATCTAGGTTGAGTCTTGTACTCAATAAGGTATTAAATTAGAATCTGATATTCCAAGTGTCTTCCATGCCCTTTGTCTTCTTCTTTCTGAGAATAGGAAGTGCATGGTTCTTCCTCTTCTTGAAACTCTCTAGGAATTTCACTGCGTGTCTTCTTCTTTGTCTGTTTAACCTCCTTGGAGAGGTTCTTCTTGGATCTGAAAAATGATGAGAGTAATCTCATCCTATCCATAATTTTTTTCTCTTATTCTTCTTTTTATTCTTTTGATAACTGGATCTCACAGGCTGAGCCAGAGATCATGCTTTCATACCATTGTAATATCCCAAAAAGGGACTGCTTAGCAAGACATGCCTGAAAAATGCATTTTCCAGGAATGTGTGCTTTAGAAACCAATATCAGCCATTGGATTCCTTATATTTTATAATATAAGACCCAAATTCAAGAGGAGATCAAAAACCAATCAAACTAGGTGAGGAAAACAGACCTCCCACACCTAGTATGGCTTGATTATTGCCCAAGGAAGGGTTGTAGCAGCATATAAACACAATAATGGAATAAAAACAAGCTTTACACCCATGAAATATGTTAAGAAACACTTCAGCAACAATTTTATGTACAGCAACAAGAAGTATGATCCATTCTACCCACTAAAGATGGGGAAAAGTAACAATTTATACCCTCAAAAGGTTAATTTCATAGATATGCGTAAAAAAAGAGGAAAATTATGGTTTTATCCCTTATAATATGTTATAGGGGACTCACATATCAAATTTCATCAAAAAAAAATCACTCTAGCTATGTTAAACAGATCTCCCCATCCCAGTATGGCTCAAAAAGGCCCAATCCCCATGACTTAGCTAATGCAGAATTTGTTGAAGCATTCACAGCGTATTTTTTAGAAGTTTTATGATACAATATTATGGAAACAACCAATATGGGTGTATTATATCAGATCATGAAGAAAAATGGAGTATCAGTCTCGTTTACACATTTTATAAGTGACCCGGCAAGGGTTTCTTGAAAGTACAAGTGTGAGAATGACAGATCTGTAGAATATGGATCTGGAAATTGTAGTACACTATGGATTTATAATAAAATATCTGAATAATACATGAGATAGAAGAGGAATTATGTACAAATATTTCCAGGAGAAGGGTTGGCCCTTCCTCCAAGGAACAAGCTCAAAAGCAAGGGGATAAACCCTGCTACTGCAACACTGAATAGAATAACGCAGTCCCTAAAAATAGCTGTGCTAGAAGAGATATATAATATATTTTCCACGTGCCCCAATTTTAATATCAGCTCAAAGTGCTAATACACTCTTCCAGGAGGATAAAAAACTCACTCACTGAGAAGAGGCACTAGTATAGTCTAGATCTGAATAGATCTAGTCTCCACTTGCTGCAGCTCACTGAAACAAGTAAACCCCAATAGGAATTACGCTATCTAAGGGAGATGGAGCTTGCCCATATGCTTGATAGTTGAAGATAAGTACAATTCCCTCCAAGAGTTACTCAATGGAAGGAGAGAGAATCCCTAAACAGGAAATCCTCACAAGTCTTTGCTAAACAGCCAAGAGAACTCGAATTGTCTAAACAGACATCAAAATCAAATATCATGAACAACCTTATATTGATCCTTCCCCTTCCTTTTATAAGATGAGATCTTGAGAAACCCTAAACCACCTTCAAAACTCTAGCTCCTTTCACATGAAGATCCTCCATCTAAAACTGTGCTAATCAACAAGGAGGTTCAATGCATCTAGACAATGTTTGATCTGGTCAAGGTTGACCTCTTCAATATGCCTCATTCCTTTTCACACTCAAGTGCATCCAATACAGCTCTCAAGTGTCTGTATATGCTGATCCTTTTTCACATTGAACTAGATATATTGCTGATATCTTCTTCTTCACACATGCATGTTGACTTTGTCAAACTTGACTTTGTCCTCATCCATTTGCCCCTGTTCACACACACAAGTGTAAAATCCAGCTACTGTGATGATCGCCTTTCACACTATGATGATTTTTATTCAATTTTTGATTATTCATGGGCCTCCTTACCCATTTATCCAACTACAAAGTGAAAAAATAAAAAATTAATATTCCCCTTAGCTTCTTACTAAAGTAGGAATATTACATTTTTCCATTTTGTATATTTCAGGAAATCCTTCCAAGATTGTCTTGAAATTGATTTTGGGAGTCTATATCTCTGCTCCCCACATTGTATGAGTTGAATATTGTCATATTTGTGTATTGACACTTCCCAGTAGAAATATCTCTAAATAAACTGTGTTGTCGTATCCTTGGGCATTTTTCTATGTAGTAGTGATCTCATTTTTTTATGTACATGCTTCTTGAGGCTGATTTTTGCCTATCTTGAGTGACTCTTTCCTCAAGATCTTGTATAAATTTGTTGCTATGATCTTAATATGATGGCTATTTGGATCTTTTGGCATTTTATGTGTTTATGTATCAGTGCTCTTTCATTATTCTGTTCATGTATTGATGCATCCCTATTTTGGGATATTACAGTGGTATCGGAGCATAATCTCGGCTCAGCCTGTGGAATCTCAGCCAATATGCTATCAAGAAGAAAAGGAGAAGAAAATATTAGCAGAAAATAAAAAAATAAGACTCCATCCTTTGGAGGAAGAAAAGAGGAGAGACTTCCAAAGTTTCTTTCTCAAACTTTGCAGAGCATTCATGGACATCTCAAGAAGATGAGAAGGGATATGTGTATAGAATCTCCAAGAGAGTTTGGATCTAAATCAAACCCTAGATTTTCATATGGTGAGTGTGAGCATGTAGCCACACACTATGATGCACAACACAATCATATGCCCAGATTTTCCATGAGAAAGAGGGAAGAAGAAGAAATGCCTAAGAGAGAAACTCTTAGTGATTTTCTGCAAGAGTATGTGTCTCAAACTCAGAAGTTTAGACATCATATCAATTTTCCATAGTTTTTCAAGATCAAGGTGGAGAGAAGCAAGAAGCATAATAAGAGTAGATTTATCATATCTACTTTTGATATTTCACCTACATGTTCAGCTAAAGCTTGGGTGGAGGAGCTAGACTCCTATTTGCAGCAACACCAAATTTCTAAAGATGAAGCCATCAAAGTTGCAGAGCTACATTTTGGAGGTAAGGCCTATGCATGGTGGATATTTGAGTATTTTTCTTTGAAAAATGAAAATACTTCTTCTTATGCAAGATTCACTAAGAAATTGGTGGAAATACTTGATAAGCAACATTCTGCAACACATGTGGTAGAGCTAAAAAAACTTAAACAAACAAAAACCTTGCATGTATTGGAGGAACCTATGAGCTAAATTCCACTTCAGAAAACCATTGAGGAGGCTGAAATATTGCATCATACCTTGTTAGAGGCAAGAAATCTATTTCATATTCTTGAAAAAGAGGGCATGGAGATCCCTTTTTCAGAAGAGGATCCTATTCTTGGGAGGTTTCCCATTCATATTGGAGAGGAAGGAACAGTTGAGCGCAACAATGCTGTCATGTCTAGAGTAGATCTAGCACCTCATGTAGAGGTAGAGGGATCACATGCTCCAACTAGAAGGGTTCTTGTACCATTGCAAAGAATTCCCCAGGATCTCATATGTGGAGGTCAAGGTACAACCCATGATCAACATGTGCCATTGTTGACAAATTGTAAAGCCATGCAGAGAAAAGGAAGAGGAAGGGAGGATGACCAACATCATTTGATGGGGAGAACACACCCCTATCTATTTCAGAGGGTTGATGCACAGAAGAGGGAGACTGGATTGCATAGTGAAGTCAGGGATAAGTCTATCCATTTATATATGCAGTATACTCTTGATGTTGATGTCTCATTGCAGGGAGGCATTTCACCAGGGAGACCACCAGACCAGCATATGATGAGGGATGCTTTACATTTGGAGTAACCACTCATTGATTCCAGAGGGATGAGGACCTTGGGAGAGCTTGGTATAGCGCTGAGAGTCTTGGGTAGACTCAAGGAGGAGGGAGATATTCTCCCAACATCATCATTACCCACTCTCACGTCAGATTCTACGCTGTCGTAGAAGCAACAGGGGAGGGATAACAACCTTCCAACTTGCATATTTGGCATGGGAGATGTCAAAGAAGAGAAAAACCATATGACAGATGATCTTCATGATAGTTCATCAGCGCTGTCACTATGGAGGATAGATCCATATTGGAATTCCCAGCTATTGGTGGAGTATTCCAAGGATCTTTTTGCTTGCATGATATTGGATGACCAGTTGCATGAAGAGAGATATTCAGTCAGAGATGGGGTCATCTACTATCATGGTAGGATCTTATTATCTGGAGCTTCCAAGCTCAAGGAGAATTTGCTACAAGCAGCTCATGAGGATTTCCTTTTCAGCCACACTAATTCTATGAGAACATACCACACCATCATGGAGGGGTATTTTTGGTAAGGCTTTGAAGAGGAGATATATCAGCATATGAGGAGATGCATGGATCATGTGGAGATGGAGGAGATACATAACTCTTTGGAAGAGTTAGCACAACCACCTCTTTTCTCGTTTACATTGAGAGGAGACTCACCTATGAGCCACTCCATTTGCATGGGCAAAACATGTGGTAAGGGTATTTTTTGTTTGCATAATGATTTGTATAATGAATATGTGCAACCCTTAACCATATATGTGTAAGATATTTCTCAAGGAAGGAGCATTCTTCCTTCTAGACTCCATGGTCTACCTAAGGCCTTAAGAAGTATTGGTGATGGCCACTCCCTAGGAGGACTTGGGGAGGTTTTATCTTTTGCAGAACATTCTCACTTTGCAATATACACCATACACTTTCTCCAAACTTGTGAGGATATTGGGGCAGCAAGCAAGTGGTGGGGAGGGCACCCATCATTTCATTTTCTATTGCAGTTGAGAGTAAAACTACGTTGGTTACATTTGAGGCTCCATTTTCCTTCTCCCTTGATACATATGGCAGCAAGTATGATTCTCATTATGGTTCCCTATGTTTCTATTGTTCTCATTTGGGAGCATGTTTGCGGGAGAGACACATTGGTTGGATGTGTCCATTGGGAAAGAGGATTCCCACACTTTTTCATTACATGTTCTAATGGGAGCATGGGAAGTGATATGGCCACCACAAAAAAACACTTGTCTCTTTATGAGGTGGGCCATGAGATTTCTTGGAGCACTTGGGCTATGACTCTCCTAAATCATTCGGAGAAACTTTTCTATGAGTTGCCATGTCATGTTGTGCAACAACAGTTAGGAAAACTGCACTGTGACCACTTGGGAAACTGTTGGTACCTTTCATCTCTACATTAAAACTTCAGTATTCGACTCACTTTGATGCCATATGATGGTGATTTCCTATTCATCATATATGGGATGGTTTGGGCCAGCATGATTCACAATGTTGGAAGGAAAATCTTTGGAGATCCAGTTTCCTTCTTGCCACTTGGAGGCAACACTTTTGCAGCCCAAGAGCAGCATGTACTCTACATTTATCATAAGTGGAAAGGAGGATAGCATGGAGTAGGCTATTTTTTCTACCATGATCAGATTTTCATCCCACCTACATTGTAGGAGCTCAAGGTGGAGGATGATTTGTATGAGTTATCATTTTGGAGGGTGACTCATTTTGTATGGATGATAGCCTGGGAATGGAGGATCCACATGGGAATGATGATTCCCACTACATTTCAGATCCCATTCCTCAAAGGGACCTCTAGACAGCCCCTTATTGCCTCCTTGAGTACTCTACTTGTTCATGATGATAGCTGTTCAGCTAGCTTGCATGCTTGGGAGGGGCAATATGGAGATTTATTGATGAGAAAACATCTCATTCCTTGGAGGAGCATATCATATGTGGATGCTGCAGCAGGAGGAGGTGAGACCTCTCAGCTATATCCTTGCAGTTTCTTGAGGACATGCAACATTTGGGAGGGGAGGACTGTAATATTCCATATTTAGCATGCGACTAATTGGAATATTGATTTTTGTTTTTATCACCTAGCAGTTGAATAAATGGGTAAGGAGGCCCATGCATAGTAAAAATATGAACAAAATCCCTCATAATGTGAAAAGGGGATCATCATAGGAGCTGGGTTTCACACCCTCATGTGTGGAAAGGGGCATTTGCATGTGGACAAGGTCAAGTTTGACCAAGTCAACAACGCTAGGATAGGAGGTGGAGATCATATTTAGAGACAACGCAGAGATAGTGGGAGGAATATTCCTTGGTGGAGGAAACCATAATGAGTGGGAGCCAAGGTGAGAGGGCTTCCATTTTTATAAAAGGAGGGAAAGGCAACCATATGAGGACATGATATGGATTATTGATTTTATGGCCGGGTTAGACTATTATGCATTCTCTTGCTGTTTAGCAGAGTTGTTGTGCTGTTTAGCACAGGGCATTCTGTTTAGGAATTCCTTCTCCTTTCAAGAGAGGCCTCTTAAAGGATCCTGTACTTCATTTCTCCACATTCATGCTTAAGGCCAAGCCACCTCCTTTAGCTATAACATTATTTCTACTGAAGTATAACGTTGTGTTGCAGGGTGTTGCAGTGGAGGTTTCTCAACACCACTTCCTGAGTTTATTTTTCAGAGGAGGAAGATTTCCTTCCTTTGGGAGATCAGTAAGGAAGAATTTGGAGCAGATTTAAGATCTTGGCACTTGGCCAACACATTTTCTATCTCCTATAGTGCAGTCCCTCTCCTTGACTATGTTATTTTCAGTGTGCAATTTCAGTAAGGGTTTGCAGGTTGTTTGGAGGGTGAGATCTTCAGCGTTAGGATCAACCTTTCACTTGGAAGATCCATTGGAGGAGGTTTTCTCAACTTGTACATCATATTCAGCCATCTCCATCAATTTCTTGAGTTGCAGCTGCTACTCAGTCCTAGGACTGCAACTCCTGCATTTTTTCCATTTTGTATATTTCAGGAAATCCTTCTAGGATTGTCTTGAAATTGATTTTGGGAGTCTATATCTCTGCTCCCCACATTGTATGAGATGTATCTTTTAATATTTTTGTAGTGACACTTCCCATCAGCAGTATCTCTAAATAAATTATGCTGTCATAGCCTTGGGCATTTTTCTGTGTAGCAATGATCTCATTTTTTTATGTACATGCTTCTTGAGGCTGATTTTGCCTATCTTGAGTGACTCTTTCCTCAAGATCTTGTATACATTTTCCGTTATGATATTAATATGATGGCTATTTGGATCTTCTGGCATTTTATGTGTTGATGTATCACTGCTCTTTCATTATTTTTTTCATGTATTTTTGCATCCCCATTTTGGGATATTACACGTTACCAATGAACTAGCCTTTGCTTCCAGCACTTTCCAAGTACCTCATGCCAATGAACAATACATGGTAAAAGTCAAAATTAGACCTATAGTACCTGAAAACATAGATTATTGGCAAGTTCTTGAAGGGAAAAAACATATTGAAGACTTCATGCAATCCAAGAATTAATTTAAAATGCCAAAACTAGACTCGGATCATGAACAAGACTGCCATAATGAAGAACAAACACACAAAACAGAGCCATTTCCTACTGCTAATATAAATCTACTAGAACACCTTCATGAGGCAGAATTTTGTAGGGATCTGGATCAAAAATACCTTGAGGTATTGCAATACAAAGATAACCTATTCCCAAAAGGTCTTGTCCCCTTATAAGAGATGTTTGATTTCAATGATGTTGCTAGGAAGCCAAAAATGGAGTCCACCAAAACTGATGTAGAAGAATGCAACATAGGCAGTGTAGAAGAACCCAAAATGATAAAGTTGTCCAAAACTCTACCACCTCACATAAAACAGAAATATATTGAGCTTCTCAAATAATTTAAATATGTGTTTGCATGGATCTATGAGGACTTGAAGTCCTATGATACAAACATCATTCAGCATAAGGTTCCTCTCAAGGAAAACTAGAAACCTTTCAAGAAGAAATTGAGAAGGATAAACCCTGTCCTAGTGCCTCTAGTTGAGAAGGAAATAATGAAGATGTATGATGTTGGAATTATGGTCCCACTTAAGTACTCAGAATGGGTTTCAAACCTTGTGTCAGTAAGAAAGAAAACAGGGGAGATTAGGCTATGCATAGACTTTAGAAACTTAAACAAAGCCTCCCTAAAAGACAAATACCCTTTAACTAAGATGGATAATATACTTCAAAGGGTGGTAGGCTCTAAAAGAATATCATTTCTTGATGGATTTTCAGGGTATAACCAGGTGCTAGTACACCCAGATGATCAGCAAAAAACTTCTTTCACTACAACTTGGGGCACCTTCATGTATGTCAAAATGCATTTTGGGTTAATGAATGTGCTTTTTCTGAATACATAGGTTACTTCATTGGGATATACCTTGATGACATCACTTTCTATTCTAAAACTGATGAAGAACACCCAGTTCACCTATGAAAGGTCTTTGAAAAGTGTAGGAAGTATGGTCTATCTTTAAATCCTAAGAAAACTTTGTTTGGTCTTCAAGAAGGAAAGCTATTAGGCCACATCATATCTAAAGAATGGATTAAGATAGATCCAAAAATGATTGAGGGTACATTGCATTTCAGCCACCCTAGAAAAATTAAATAGCTGCAATCTTTCATTGGAAAGATCGACTTCCTAAGAAGGTTCATACCAAACCTTGCAGAACTCCTAAGAAACATTACAAACATGTTGAAAAGATAAATATGATTCAAGTGGACCACAGAAGCTAAAAAATCCTTTGAACTGGTAAAACAAGCACTTACCAGTTCTAATCAGCCCTGACTTTACCAAGGATTTCTTCATCTTCTCATTTGCATCAGAACACACTATTGTTGCAGTATTGCTAAAAAAGAACATAATGGGACAAGAAAAACCCATAGATTTATTCAACAAGGCACTAATATATGCCCCTCTGAAATATAACATTATGGATAAACAAGCCTTTTCCTTAATCAAAGCCTTAAAAGATTTCAGAGTTTACATCTTGCATTCACATGTCATTGCTTTGGTTCCACATACTATTGTCAAGGACATACTGAATCAAGATCCTGATGGTAAAAGGGGTAAGTGGATTGTTGTCATCTTAGAATATGATCTAGAAATTAGGCCCACTAAACTGATCAAAGGACAAGGACTTGCCAAACTCATGGCTGAAGCAAACTTTCAAGCACTAGACATAAACATGATACATTCCTTAGATGAACAAGAGGAGTTGGCGATTCCACAAATTAAAGAAGAATTTTTGAACTCACTCTGGTATGCTGATATATTGTATGTTTTTTTTAATCTAAATTCTCCTCCTACTTTGTCCAAAACAAAAGCTATATTCTTGAAACTAAAAGCTATAAATTTCTGCATTCTAGATAAAGCTTTGTATTAGAAAATTTTTGTTGGTATCTTGCTTAAATGTTTGCTTGAAGATGATGCAGATAGAATCACGCACGAGCTTCATGAAGGAGAATGTGGAGGTCATCTCTATTGGAAAACCACTGCCAACAAAATCCTTAGAGCTGGTTTCTATTGGCCCACTCTTTTCCCTGATATCCACAAGCTAGTAATGACTTGCCATAAATGCCAAATATTTTATGGAAATAGAAAACTATTGTCTTTGCCTTTGCATCCTATCAGTGTTGAAACTCCTTTTCAACAATGGGTTTTATATTTCATTGGAGAATCCACCCTGTCTCATCCACCGAACACAAATGGATCCTCACTGCAGCTGAATATTTCACCAAATGGATAGAAGCCATCCCTTCAAGGAATTCCACTAACTCAGTCATCATCAAATTCATTGAAACCAACATCTTGTCCAGATTCGAATTTTCAATAAACATCATCACCAATAATGTTGTTGCATTTAAGTCCAAGAGAATGGTGGACTTTTGCTACAAGTATCACATCACACTAGGGAATTCTACAGCTTATTACCCTCAAGGTAATGGGTTGGCTGAGTCCTCTAACAAAAGTTTGGTGAACATCATCAAGAAGTTGTTGGAAGAGAACAAAAAATCATGGCATAGCAAACTGGTGCATGCACTATGGGTTGACAGATTAACAAGCAAGAAATCTATTAACATGTCTCCCTATCAACTAGTGTATGGCATGGATGTAGTTTTCCCAACATCCCTGGGAGTCTCAGTGATGAATCTCCTCAAAGAGGTACAATCAAAGGAGAATTATATACAAAGGAGGCTGAACCAAACCATTAAATTGCAGCAATCAAGGGAATAAGTTTACAACAGAACACAAGCAGTGCAAGAAAACATCAAGAAGAACTTTGATAGAAGGACTAAAGCCAATGATTTCCAGATTGGAGACAAAGTGCTAAAATGGGATTCAAGAAGAGAGGACAAAGGCAAGCATGGAAAATTTGAAAATTTATGGAAGGGTCCATACATCATCCATTTAGTTAGAGGTAACAATGCATTCTTCCTACAAGAACTGGATGGAACAGATTTATTTGAAGGTCCTATCAATGGAAGGATTCTCAAGCACTATTTTTGTTAGAAATTCCTAGTTTGAAGCATCATTCATTGTACATAACATTGCTTGATGAAAGATCAAAAAAACAAAAGCACAAAAACAAAGAAAAGAAGAAAAAGAGGGCAGATGAAAAGAAGAGGTACAACTCCATCCCAAAAAATAATGTGTATGAAAGTGTGCAAGTCCAAATGCCACTGATTTTGAAGAAAATAAAGTCTTGTTCAGTCATATAGCCTAATCATGATTGAACATGTTTTTAATTTATTCTAATAGGTTAGTGAAAGAAGATTTTCCAAACCATGTAAACTTGGATTATGAGTAGATTAGATTAGGAAAAGATATTTGGTTTCAATGCTCAAATCTGAACCAAAAGAGAAAGAGAGGGATGAGTAACAAATTCCAAATTATTAGCCCTCAAGTTTCTAGTTTTACTTGTACAAAAATAAACTCTGTGTGCAGCTTGTCAAAAATTCCATAGCCCATGATAAATCAGATTGCTTAACCTTGGTTTGGTCATGTTTTGAATTTCATGTTAGTAGATTAGAGAATGAAGATCTATCAAACTACTAAACCTTGACAGATGAGTAGATTAGGTAGAGAATAAAAGAGTTCACCAACCTAATCTATACTATTGGAAGTGATAAGGGTAGAAGTAGATAGTTTTTATGCTTTCAAAAGAAAAAAATGTTGTCAAGGGTTTGCCAATCCAAATGCACCCAAGTGAACAAAAAACGTTAGGAAAGGTATGATGGGTAGCTAGAAGTGATGTTGAAGCAATCATGTTTTTTCAGATTCGAGATCACAGCTTCAAAATAACATCGGCAAGTGAAGAAAGAGGGATATGCCAAGTACAAGTAACGTATTGATCTTCAAAACTCAGAGATCTAAACTCTGAGGTTCTGGACACCTCCTGAAAAGGAGCTTCCCTCCCCAAGTGGAGAAACTATTAGTCATCAGTATTTTTCACTATGTGTAGATTACTATAGGATGGTCTTGGATTTCTGAAAACAACCTTCCTTCATTATCCTTATAGAAAATTCTTCACTATTCCATCAGCTTTCCATTCCATGGTGACCCTGTCACTCCTACAAACTCCTTATGGTATTTTAGCTATCATTTTCAGCCTCCTTCCCTACCTATAACCTCATTGGCCTATCTTTACCCTGTCCATAAACTCCTTTTTCCCTCTAGGGTTTCCTATAGCCTACTCATTCCCATGTTCCCCAGGTTCCTCAAGCATTGATGGTCTCAAAACTATCTCTGTAGGCTCTTTAGATAAATCAAGTACATTGTATTTTGGATCTTCAATACAACACTTTTGACAATACTCTGTTTTTCACTTGAAGCCTCCAAGCCAATTTTCAGTCAAGATCAGGTCAAAGAACCTTCCGACTAGGTCAATTAGGGTTTCACATTTTTTAAGGTCATCATTGGTGTTTCAAACATTATTTTTCCTTTGTTATAATTTGGCTTAGATGTAATAGAATTTCGAGACATGGTTATTCAAGAAAAACCTAAAGAGTACCCAAAGAAGACTATCATTCAGTTCAAAGTTTGCACATTAGGAAAATGGACAAACTTTGACACTTTTGCAGGAGTGTTGAAAGGTCTATCAGCCGAAAGTACTAAATAGGTCGGTGGTCTGCTCCTGAATGAAGACAACTGATGCAACCAAAAGGCTGCAAAAACCCACATCTTACACATATAAAATGTGTTTTCAAATTAAAACCCCAAATAAATCTCAGTCAGGGGTAACCTTCATAAGCGGAAGTTGTTTCCTTGTCTTATACCCTATGGTTATAAACCATATATCAAAACCCATTTCATGAACTTTGAATCAATATAATTTCGGCCCACATTTAACATTTCATTTGATTCAAAAGTTTGACTTTGGTAAAAATCCAAAGCACCAGCATAATATTAAACCCAAAACATATTATTATATTTGGGTCCCACAACAATTCCAAACGTACCTGTTTCCACCATCGGGTCCACACCTTCGTTAACCTTTGCGCAAATTCCGGTGTGAACATTGTTGGATCTCCGATGTCTATGATCGGATGGCTATCGTATTCAATTTACTCCAACACTTTATTGCTCCAAAGCAATGCAAAATTGGCGGTATTGAAATTCTGTCAATGCTACATGTCACATGCTGAGGTCTATCGCGTAAATTTCTTCAATACAATTTACCATATTTGAGCTACGCAAAAACCACCGGTTGTTTTTCAAAACCATCCATTGTTCTCCTTTACTCCATCGTTCTATTTTATTTGACTTCGAGTTTCCAAACATAACTATGGTTCCAACTTGAAAGAATTCCACCCCGGCTACGCCATACATATTATGTTTTAATGATATCAACCAGTCTTCAAACCCTCTCTAGCATTCATTCCACACGTGGCTTTAACCTCTATTATTCATTGTCTGTGGTTTTATAATCATTTATAAATACAACAAAACCCTCAAATGTGACTTCAAACTCTAGATCTCCTTTACTATGTTTACACAATAGAATGTGTAATGACTCCATGAAATTCTTTATACGAAGTCAGCCCAATATCGAAATACATCCAGGTATATTTTATACCTCAATTTAGAAGTCTAAGTAATTTCTTTAATGGCATCGATCCATTCTATGATCAATGCTAATTTATCAACATTTACAAATCACACAGAATCAATAAATGAATAATTTACCTTTTAAGAGTACACAATCCCATACCTTTAATAACCCCATAACTAAAAAATGACGGCAATTCTTTGGTTTCTGCCAATTTTTCACGCACACCATATTAACTCAGAAATGAAATACGAACTTAGAAAATTGAGTTATTTGTATTAACACACAATAATTACATAGGAAATTATTCCTCTGGCTTGATCTTTTGTATCAGTGGCCTTTTCTTCCTATAGCCCATAGGCTTCCAGTCCAAACCATATTTTCCTCAATCCTACTCTATTTCTACCTCTACCTTATATTTTTTAATGTCTTGAGGCTTATCATTTTTATACAAAAGGTTCTTAAATTATTTTTTAGTTTCAAATCCTTCATCCTCTCAACAAAACCCTGAATATCCTCTAACTCCTCATTTGCCTCAACTAACCCCTACGGATCCTCTTTCATCACAAAATCATGAAACCAATTCTAATTTAGGATTTACTATTAATTCCTAAATCTCTCAATCCCTATGCACTCTCAAATAGCCTAATTCTCTCATGTTCTCCAACATTCGAGAACATTCACAAAATTCCTCACAATATTTAATTAATTCTCATTAAAATCACTCAAAACATCACATAAGAAACCAACTCCCTTGAAAACACAAAACCCCTAAGTCTATTAAAATACAAGGAATTTTATTGAGCCTAATGCTCCTGCATCAGACTCCAAAAGTAGAAATTTATCATGATCTCCTGCTCATGTGCTTCCAACCTTTTTCCTCCTAGATCCCATACTCTATTTTGTTGTTGTCCATAATTTGTATCATTCTTCTGTTGTACTTCTCCAGGCTTCCATATTTTATTCTGCATCTTGCCACTAGCTATGCCTTCATAGTCTTTTATTGTATTTTCTTTGCTATAATTTCTTTGCTTTCTTGCTGCTGTCTTTTTCTGAGACACCTTCATCATCAATCTTCTTATGCTTTCAATTTCTATGTCCAGTTTATCTTCTGTCTAGAAATTACTCTGCCTTTTGTTGATGCTTTCAATTTTTGCTGCAAATATTACTCCAAATAATATTGCTTTGGAAATTACTATATATGTTGCTGCATATGTTGCCAATATTGTTGTTGTTGCTATAGATGTTGCTACCTCCCAATATTCCTGAATATCTTTGAAGATATCTCCCTCTACAACATTATTCTTTTGTTGACTACATGCAAATTCACTTTTAAAAAATGAATTATCATTTGATTCTCTAACTGCAGTAACATACTCATTCATTCTTCTTTGTATACTAGTAAGCAGAATTAATTTTGGCAAACTAGTATTTTCTACTTCTTTTTTCATAACTCCAGACATTTCCACTTCAGTGTCTGCAATTCCTTTTTCTGGCATAATTGTTTCCAGCAAGTATTCCAGCCATTTGTTTTGAAATTGTTTCACATCATCAATATGCTGCAATTTAGTTTCAGCATAACCTTATTCCTATTTTGTTACAACCTTCAGAAATTGTCTTTCATCTCCTTGATTGATTCTGGCAATCAAATCAAATTCCTCAAACATTGTATCTTCATCTTTTATCAGAATAGAATTCTGATTCTTCATCACTATGGCAGTTCTAAAAGTCTATCCTACAGTCTTTTCTTGGCCAATCGGACAAGCCAGCTCCTCCTTGTCATCAATAATAACAAGTTCCTTCATATGAGACATGATTGTCTCACCTTTCTTGGAATTTATGAGTTCCTTCTTCTGAAACAGTTCATCTTCATTCAAGACAACTCCAAGAGATGGATTGTCTTTTGCAACACCTGTAAACATAGTCAAATTATCAATTTCAAAATTACAATACCCAATGGTCTCATTTGATGATCTAGTCACCAAATCTTCTTCTAACAGTTCCAAAACTCTTCCAAGACTCAGAAAATCTTCACTGTCTTTTTTTCCAGCTTCCAAGGTTATCTCCATTGTTCCAATCACCATGATAGAATGATGATCCTCCACTATGTTTTCATCTAACATAGTTTCCATTTCATTAGATTCTCTGACATTTTCCATTTGTTGTCCTTCTTTGCCTGCATAACTAAGACATGAATTATCAGTATTAAAAATACTAGGTCTCAATACCTCTTCCTCCTCTGGAAACATCTCAGTATGTTGCTTTGAGTTTTCACTTAACTCCTTTGTCAGCACATTAGTATGCTGATTTAATTTCACCATGAGACTGTCAGCTAGTCTCTCCTTCATATTATCTGTTTCAAAAATGTCTCCCTGCACTAGCTCAAAACAATGAACTTCTTTCTCTGCAATTTCACTTTGTTGAACTCTTACATCCTTATCCACTATTTCTTGACTGTTATTCATGACAATTTCTTTGTCTTTCTCTTTCAGAAATTCACCCTGAGTATAGATCCTCTGCTTTTCCAACTCTCTTCTTTGAAGATCTAAATTTCTATATAACTCAACAATTTCAATTGGAGTAGAATTTGGAAACTTTACAAAAAATTTCACACCTCTTATTGTTGTTGACCAATCATTAGATGGTCCTTCTTCCTCGGTTTCAATATTCTGCTAAATATTTCTATGAGACTCCTCTGTCTCCTTTTGTTTCTGAGATCTTTCTATCTCAACATCATTCTGAACATAATTCAGATTCAACTTCTTCTCCTTATCAAACTTCAAAGTTTGTTCAACATCCTGTGATGTACCTGTATTCACACACAAATCATTAGTTTTAAAACAACAAGACTTTTTAGTCTCGTTTCTTTCCTCAAGCATCAATCTTCCATAATGTACTTTCTAGTTTCTAGAAGATCCTATTTGCTGTGACTCAACTCCTTTGAGTCTTTCATTTTACAACAAAGAAATATGTATTTGTTTAAGTTCTTTGAACTTGTTCACCAACTTAGCATTCCATTTCTTTTGCAATAGGTTCCATCTAACCCATTTCCTCATTTTCCATCCATGTCTTCAACATTCATTATCTGTCTCTTGCAGCCATCCTTGTAGTACCTCTAGTTGTACCTTCATCACTGCAATATCTCTATGGCATTCTTTAGAACCTCTTCTCTGATCCTTCATGATCATCTTCTTCATGAGCTCCTCACTCACTATGAGTTGCACTAAGCCTCTGCAACAGCAAGTCCCTTCTGCTACCACTTACCTCATCAATCCCTTCTCTGGACTTGGTCTTTTGGCAAGCACTGATTCTCTATCTCTAGAACCTCTTGAGCACTCTCTTCTGCTCTCTCTAGGCTTATATCCCCAACTCACCTTCTCTTGAGAACACTTCAGCTGTTCTCCCTATCTAACCTTTAGCTAGAATATTAGGTTCACTTCCATCATCATCAAAATCTTTGTCTTCATCTTGTCTGCAACCAGAATTATGCAATCACAATTTTCAAACCAGATTAAAATTATCTCACCTTTAAGATCTCTGCATGACCTTGTTCTCTTCATTCACTTGTACTTTGATTAGATTGTCTTCATTTATTTTTGTAACTGCCTGTTCACTTCAATTCTATGTATCTGCTGCTTACCATATTTAGAATCTGATCTCCTCTTACTTTTCCCATCACACATGCATTCTGATTTAATTAAAAAAATATATTTAACTTTCAGAAGAGCTTTTCCGGCTTTGATACCAAAATGGTGCAGCCAAAGGCTTAAAAAACCCACATATTACACATATAAAATGTGTTTTCAAATTAAAACCCAAAATAAATCTCAGTTAGAGGTAACCTTCATAAGAAGAAGTTGTTTCCTTGTCTTATACCCTATGGTTATAAACCATATATCAAAACCCATTTCATGAACTTTGAATCAATATAATTTCGGCCCACGTTTAACATTTCATTTGATTCAAAAGTTTGAATTTGGTAAAAAGCCAAAGCACCAGCATAATATTAAACCCAAAACATATTATATCTAGGTCCCACAACAATTCCAAACATACCTGTTTCCACCGTCGGGTCCACACCTTCATTAACCTCTGCGCAACTTTGGGTGCAAACACCGTCGGATCTCCGATGTCTATGATCGGACGGCTATCGCGTTCAATTTACTCCGGCACTTTATTGCTTCAAAGCAATGCGAAATTGGCGGTATTGAAATTCCATCAATGCTACATGTCACACGCTAAGGTCTATCACTTAAATTTATTCAATACCGTTTACCATCTTTGAGCTACGCGAAAACCACCAGTTGGTTTTCAAAACCATCCATTGTTCTCCTTTACTCCATCGTTCTGTTTTATTTGACTTTGAGTTTCCAAACAGAACTATGGTTCCAACTTGAAAGAATTCCACCCCAGCTACACCATACATCTTCTGTTTTAATGATATCAACCAGTCTTCAAACCCTCTCTGGCATTCATTCCACACATGGCTTTAACCTCTATTATTCATTGTCTGTGGTTTTATAATCGTTTATAAATACAATAAAACCCTCAAATGTGACTTCAAACTATGGATCTCCTTTACTGTGTTTACACAATAGAATGTGTAATAACTCCATGAAATGATTTATACGAAGTCAGCCCAATTTCGAAATACATCCAGGTAGATTTTATACCTAAATTTAGAATTCTAAGTAATTTCTTTAATGACATCGATCCATTCTGTGATCGATGCTAATTTCTCAACATTTACAAATCACATAGAATCAATAAATGAATAATTGACCTTTTAAGAGTACACAGTCTCATACCTTTAATAACCCCATAACTCAAAAGCGACGGAAATTCTTTGGTTTCTGCCAACTTTTCCTGCACACCATATTAACTCAGAAATGAAATATGAACTTAGAAAATTGATTTCTTTGTATTAACACACAATAATTACATAGGAAATTCTTCCTCTGGCCTGATCTTCTGTATTAGTGGCCTTTTCTTCCTACGGCCCGTAGGCTTCCAGTCCAAACCCTATTTTCCTCAATCCTACTCTATTTCTACCTCTACCTTATCTTTTTTAATGTCTTGAGGCTTATAATTTTTATACAGAAGGTTCTAAAATTATTTTTTAGTTTCAGATATTTCATCCTCCCAACAAAACCCTAAATGTCTTCTAACTCCTCATTTTCCTCAACTAACCCCTAAGGATCCTCTTTCATCACAAAATCATGAAACCAATTCTAATTTAGGATTTACCATTAATTCCTAAATCTCTCAATCCCTATGCACTCTCAACTAGCCTAATTCTCTCATGTTCTCCAACATTCGAGAACATTTACAAAATTCCTCACAATATTTAATTAATTCTCATTAAAATCACTCAAAATATCACATAAGAAACCAACTCCCTTGAAAACACAAAACCCCTAAGTCTATTAAAATACAAGGAATTTTCTTGAGCCTAATGAACCTGCATCAATAAATTGCAGCAAGGAAAGGAGGAAACACTTGTTCTTGTAGATGATTAGGTTTTTTGAGCTGGATGGTTGCTATAGGGTAATATGCTTGGGTGGTGGTTATTAAATATCCCTCTCAGCACTTTCCGGTGCCCGAGGCAGACAGTTAGATTAGCTGTAAAGTTCACAAAGATGATGCATACACGTTCATGCTAATATCTATAATCGAAAAAGTAATATGGAGAGATTACCTTTTTATAGATAGAAAATCCTATGGAGAACACCAAGTAGCGAAGTAGAGATCCTTCTTCACCAGCTCCAAATCAAAATCGTGCAATCAATAGAAGCACCCGTGTAATCTCTACAACAATATAACTTCATATCAATTAAGCTAGCATACAATAAACATAAAACAATACAAATCTAAGCCATTCATATCATGCTACATAGACGATTGAAAAATAATTGTGACACTGATGCATCGAATGGACAAAACAGATACAATTCTATTGATTTATAGAAAGGAGGATTACAACCGTCGGTTGCACCAAGACCTCCTCAGTCTTCCAATTCCTCTCTCTCTTTCTCTATCTTCGAGTGTGATGATGCTCAAGGTAGAAAGCTCTCAGTGAGCTTCGCTTATCTTCAAGCCTCATACTACAACAATGAAATTTTTCTCCACATATATTCAAACCTTCGACCTTATACCAAGAGCCCACAGCTCCATTTTATAGGGAGATGGAGAGGGAAAACCTTGCCAACTCTTTCAACAAGTTTGGAATGGGAAAGATCAAGATGTTTCTTCGTTTTTCCATGCATTTGCCTTATGAGTCCAATTATATTTGGCAAGGCCTAATAAAAGGTTTATGCCTTTTAGTTTCTATTTTGAACTGATTCCATTTTGAGAGAAAGCTGGAAATGCGAGTTAGATTTCCGTAAGATATTTCCTTTTTCACACTTAAACACAGTTAACGCTGCCCTTTGGGAAATAAATAGCATTACCCTAGGCACCAACGCTCCCTTTGCATGGCTCAGGTGCATTATAACACTGTCTAGTTGTTTCTCGGGTGCGTTACCTTGGCAGAAATGGGTCTTGTCTAGGTAATTTTCTTCCTTCCATGTTACCTTCTCCTCTAAGCTAATGAGGAGGTCATTTTTCCTGTAACAGATGCCCCCTAAAGTGTGACGTTAGAGATGAAGATGATGACCTAAATACTTTATAACAAGTATAGTAGAATGAGAGGAGTTGGAGGACCGAGGAAAACTTGAAACAACAACATATGTCAGAAAATATAGTATCTGTTTTGAGTCAGGAATTCCCATGCTCAGTAGCTAATCAACATGATTTCTCTAAAACAAATATATGAACAGTATGTCCATCGATAATCATAACGTGAAATTTTCTATCATAACAGGATCAAACTAAAAAGCTGTCTCCAAAAAACAATATCGCAACTTGGGGGAGGAAACACAGTTGTAATGGTGTAACCCTCGACCCAAGGTCTTGGTTGCCGCTTCACTAAACTGCATATTTCCATACATGTGAATGAATGAGTCATTGTAAAACATGCAGAAAATCATCTGATTACTAGTAAATAACAAAAACTATTAACAGACGCGAGGGCAGCCATCGATAATGGTGATGGTACCCAAGATGCACAGTACAATCTAGCGAGTGTGAATAAAAGGAGTTGATGTCAAACACTCGTAGAATCATTTGATCAACAGCCAATAATGGGAACCTCCAACCAAATACAAGATGACCTGCCACTGATGTCTTCAAGTATCTAGGTACTGATGTGTTTTTGGATCAAATTCCTAGATAAGATGTTGAAGTCGATAGGAAGAGATCTGTCAAAAGGTAGGCACTGAGGCGTCCTACATAATTTGACACGAAATGGGAAAAGATGATTTTTTAATGATGGAAATAATCAAGAGCAAGTGGGAATAACTGATGACAAACAAGTTCTGGTATTTGATGACTTTGGTTGATACAGGGAGCAGTAGATAGTGAGATCCTCTGGAACAATAGAAGGCACTCTAATAGGGTACTAGGCAGCTTAGGCTTAATGAACACCAAAGAGTATTAGGATTCCCCAATGCAAGAAAATTGAGAGACGAAGGCTAAACACATAGATGGTAGGGTTCGGCTAAATGCAAAAGAGTTTTCTGGGAAGTGCCATGTTCAAGATTTTGTGCTGCCAAATCGACCTTTTGAAAATGTAACAGAAGAAGTATCCATGTTGTCCAAATTTTTTCCCCATCTGATTAAGTTTAACAAGTCTAGACGGGTAAACTCGGAAATTTTTTCATATTTATTGAGTCTGAAAAACATCATAAAAGAAAACTCCATGGGGTACCTTTGTCATGTTTGATAACCGGGCACAACGAAGGGAGAATAGTAAGCCTGAAACAATTCCTTTTCTATGAGTTAGTCCATTGAATCCGGAACAGTGAGAAATATATGTTCGATGGAAATCTACCTCATTTTGTTATGAGTATGAGGAGACAGAGTAAAATCAATGTTCATTGTGAAATTTTAATGAGTCCAACAAGGAAAAACTTGGTGCTCTCCATGAAATTTTAACGAGTTACATGGAGAAAAACTCGGTTACTTTTTCTATTTAATGAGCTTTGAAAAAGATGAAAAGAATGGCTCATATTCCTCTGTCGTGGTAGTTTAACGAGCCCGACAAAGGAAACTCGGGTTTTTTTTCAGTTTTACGAGCTAGAAAAAGTCCCTAAAAATAAAGCTTGAAACCGGGCCGAATATGGTCGGATCTGCATATAAACATTTAAAACCCATCAGAGCATCGGTAACATACAAAAACCAATAGTTGCAACAAAATGTAGCATGAATTTACCAATTTTTATCAGACTAGCTAAGTGAGTCTTACCTCCAGAATGGCTATAAGAAGGCCACAAACCTTCATTTTCACTCTGTTGAGTGCTGTGATAGAGATCTGGAGTAAAAAAGTGGTGAAACTTCATCTGTCGATTGTGGACGATCCGAGCAACGGTTTTTCATTCTACGAGATCCAGGTAAGAGAATGAACCTTCCTCTAGCATTTCATTATTCTTTCAATTCTTTTTGCTGGCTATAAATATCAATTTTAGTAGGCCCTAAAACATTTAAGTGGCTAACGCAGGTGCTTAGTGCTGTTCCCATGTTAAACGCACTTCCCGAGAAGATACAGTGTGTTAGCACGCACTGTTAGGCACTATAGCCCACATTAGCTGGTAAAGATAATTTAAGAACTTGTTTTTTATAATTCTAAAGTGTTGCAACCAAAAACTAATTCAGTGAAAATGTTGCTTGTGCAGGTGTGAATCTAGTTACCATGAGAATTTGGCGTGAAAGGGAGCATGAGTGGGAAGAACATCAAATGGTTACCGATGCAGCTACGTTGCTAGTTCTCTGTATATGCGGATCGATAAAGTATGCCTATTTAGAGCTGATGAGGGGAAAGGAGGACCTTCTGAGATGGATAATCCAGCAGTGGGATGACCGACACCATGTCTTTCATATCGGGGGTAATGAAATCTCGATTGAAAAAGATGACATCTATTTTTTGACTGGCCTATCATGCAGAGGACCAAGGCCCAATCTGATAGGATCCAGGGCTGATCCCCACACCACTGCTGATTTGATCCATACTCACTGCATAAAAATTACTAAGGCAGTAAGTAACCAGGTGCCTATTGCATGGGTGGAAGCGAGACCTTTGAAGTATCTCTTATGGATGATATTTCGCTTGGCCGGGGCAAAGAGTCAACGCATGGCCACCAAGGCCCAGGTATTGTTAGCACTAGATTGTACGTAGCCCTAGGTATTTGACTAGTGTGAAGGTGTCGTCCGCCGAGTTTGAGCAGAGTTGACAGCATGTAAGACTCGGACCCAAAGAGAGTTTGGGTATGGTACACTGATCATGTCGTTCATACTAGAGCGAGTGCCGGCCATGAGGCCAATAATGATCACGGATGCATTGGGCCTGTGGGAGCCAAGATAGGCTCGTTGGGAAGCTTTGATGCCGTGGACTGGAGAGGGTTCAATCCATCACTATTTTGATGATGGATTCTTCGAGTGGCTTGAAGAGTAGATCATTATGATTGAAGATTATCCCTATGTAGGGATGAACTATACAGGAGATCCAGAGTCGGTATTGCCCCCGGGCACTCAGTGGGGCCCAGATGGTAAGAAATATGTTGATCAGTGCAGTTTGAAGTATTTTTGTATCTTTTGAATGTTTATGCAATTTTTTTGTTTAATGGGTGAAAATGTTTTTTGACATGAAGCTTGTTTCTTGACACAAATGTGGCACCTGTCCATCCAGCAGGAGCCCCTCGCTATGCAAGGTGAGGAAGGAAGCTACCTCGGGCTGGCGTAGTAGTGGAGGCTGCAGAAGCCACCGAAGAGGGTGATGAAACACAGATTTTCACTAGCTTACTAAAAACCTGGAGGGTTTAAGTATGGGTGTGCCACCTCTTCCCATGAGAGAGATATCGATTCGTCTGCAGCGGCATATAGTGGGTGTGCTGAAGAGATACTTGGTGCCTCTGAGGAGGATAGCCAGAGCAGTTGTGTGCTATTCTGAGCAGCAGGCTTAGTAGGAGTGGATAGATGTGTAAATTTCATAGCGAGGCTTAGCGAAGCCAATTTTTGTAAAACACCCTAGTTTTGGGAAGTTTTTTGATGTAACCTAAACTGGACACGGCATATATATATATATATATATACATATTTTGGAGATTTTTTTCCCATGTGTTTTTTAATGTTTATGTTTTTTCTATGGTAAAAAATATACACTCATGTAGAACTCTTTCTATAAAAAATGTGACAAATGCCAATCTAATACATAATTTTCCAATGAATCAGTTAATGTATTAAATTCTCTAGGAATGTGCTCAAACGTAATGGTTTGAAAGTGACGCTCTAGAAGTTGTACCCTTAAGAAATAATGTAACAAGACTGGATGACGGACGTGATAATGATTTTTTAACTGCATAAGTACAAGTTGAGAATCTAACCTGACCACCAGATTGGAGATGCCGTGAGATGCAGCTTTCGTGAGGAGCTGTATCACCAACATGTACTCAGCAATTTTGTTGGTGGCATTGCACAGGAAGATTCCCTCGGAACCAAGGAGCTTCAACTCAAGTGTGTAGAGGACCCAAGCAGCCGACGCAATGTGCCTAGTGTGATGACTAGCACCGTCTGCATATCCAATGTATGATAAGGATAACGAAGGCATCTGCATAAAATAAAAGAGTGTGCATGAGAAAAACACTCAAAAACCCAAAATATCCAGAGACATGAAAACAAAGGAAAAACTCATATACATAAAATTACAAAGCATATGCCTAGTGGAGGACTAGGCGAAATACTTCTTCAGATAGAGCCCATTACGGGGCTCCGTGAGCGGAATTCCATTACAGTCCTGAAGTTCATAAGCTCCTTTTGAGAGGACTTTGGTGACTATGTAAGGACCAAGCCATAATGGTTGAAGTGTTCCTGCCCCCAAGAGGTTGTGTCTCTGATCATAGAGTAGAACAAGATGACCCTCTTGGAAAAAACGAGGCTTGATAGATTTGTCATAATGAGCTTTGATTCGGTGCTAGTGAGCTTCGAGTTCCGGTGTGGCATCTCGACGAGTTTCGACCAAGTGATCAAGCGAGAGCAAGAGCTCTTCTTTGGCGGTGGTGCTGGGTAGGAGTTCAACAACAAGCTTGAGTGACAGAATCTCACACTCGATTGGGAGTACTACTTCTAGGTCGAATGCAAGTCAGAATGGCGTGAAGCCTGTGTCAGTTTTGATTGATGTACGATATGCCCACAATGCAGAATATATCTTCTGATGTCATGTGGTTTTATGATTGCCGACTAACCGACAAATCATGGTTTTGAGGACGCCATTTACAGCTTTGACTTGACCATTTTCTTGTGGGTAGTAGGACGAAGACTGATCTTGTCGAAAACCTAGCATGGAAGTTAATTCCATCATCATATGGTTCTAAAAATGTGACCTATGATCTGTGACAATTGAAAGGGGTACACTGAAATGATAGATAACCTGATTGAACAGGAACAGAGCGATGGTTTCTCCATCGGCCTTAAAAGTGGGAATGGCTTGTGCCCATTTCGTAAAGTAGTCGATTGCAACTACAATGTAGTTGTGTCTGTCCATAGAAGTAGGATTGCATGTAACAAAATCTATTCACCATTTAGGGAAAGGACCAATGGATACAACCAAATGGAGAGGGGCGGGGTGAGCACACATTTTCTTTGTGAAAATTTGACACGGATGGCACTTCTGGACCACTATGATGCAATATTTAAACAAAGTGGGCCAATAATAGCCTGCACGCGAAGTAGAGATCCTTCTTCACTACCTCCAAATTGAGATCCTGCAATCAATCAAAGCACCTGTGTAATCTCTACAACAGTATAAATTCTTATCAATTAAGCTAGCATATAATAAAAATTAAACAATATAGATCTAAGCCATTCATATCACCCCGGCTATGCCATACATCTTCTATTTTAATGATATCAACCAGTCTTCAAAACCTCTCTGCCATTCATTCCACACATGGCTTTAACCTCTATTATTCATTGTCTGTGGTTTTATAATCATTTATAAATACAATAAAACCCTCAAACGTGACTTCAAACTCTGGATCTCCTTTACTGTGTTTATACAACAGAATGTGTAATAACTCCATGAAATGCTTTATACAAAGTCAGCCCAATTTTGAAATACATCCAAGTAGATTTTATACCTCAATTTAGAATTCTAAGTAATTTATTTAATAGCATCGATCCATTCTATTATCGATGCTAATTTCTCAACATTTACAAATCACACAGAATCAATAAATGAATAATTGACTTTTTAAGATTACACGGTCTCATACTTAGAAAGCTTAGTGAAGAATTTTCTTGTTGTAAAGGACATTTCAAAGAGGTATTTTCACTATTTCACCTCTTCATGGTTTTATGAAAGGATAAGGGCGCCAAGTAGGTTCAAAATTTGTGTCGAAGAAAGCATAGAAAAAACTTGAAAAGGATACTTAACCTACTCTCTGCTAGTCTCCTAACCTTGTCAAAAACTGAGCACCTCCTTAAAACCTCTTTACATATTATTTCACAAGAAAGAATCATTTCTATTTAAAGATGATGAAGATAAGGGAGAGAGTGATGATCATGAAGAAATGGTGATGGAAAGAATGATGAAGATGAAGAAATAAGTGTAGAAGAAGAAGATGTCAATGAGGGAGATGGCCAAGAAGAGAACAGTGAAGGCAGTAACAAGGTTGAGTATGTGGATAAAGAAGAAAACAGAGGTAAAAACAGTGATTCAAGTGATGATTAAAGAAGTCAAGACAGTGGGTCCCATGGTGAAAAGGATGACTCTAAAGACACAATCAGAGGTAGCTTTTCAAAAAGAAGACAGTGAGCAAGAAAATAGAGGTCAAACCATTGATTCCCATGGTGAGCTAAAAAGTCAAAATAGTGGGTCTAAAAGTGAAGAAAATGACACTGAGGATACAAATGTTGGCAGTGGAGAGGAGACATATGAAAGAAATGGAGAAAGAAAGAATGAAAGTGACAAGAATGGCACAGGCAGCAAAGAGAGAGGATTTAAAGTTTTTTTCAATAGGAAAGGAAATGATGACAAAGGGCCAAGTAACAAAGACAATAAATAAGGCAGTAAAGAAAATATCATTCAAAGGGACTCGTCAAATAAAGAAAGGAATGATTCTCATAGTGATGACAAGACCAATGAGAGTGCCTAAGACAGTGACCCCACAAAGAGTGAAAGCAGTGGTACAAAGGCTAAATTTGACAGTGAACACAACGTGTCAAATGATGAAGAGAAGGATAGTCATGAAGTTGGAAATGTACCAAGCAATGATCAAGGCACCTCTTACATTGTGAAGGAAAATGACTGAGCAATATAAACAAAGAAAACCACTTTGCAAGGAAAAAAACTCAAAACTGCCCAAAATGATGAAAAATACCAAGCTAGTATTGGTATTTTTTCCCAAGTTTCTCTACAAATCTCTAAGGACCCTTGAGGCACCTACCTACCAAATTTGAGCAAAATTGGACAAGTTTTTGTTTTTTGCAAATTTTGAGCCTAGGAACGCAGCACCCTTGGTGTTGCGCTTTTTCCGAGGGAATATTCATAGGGAGAAGCTTACATTTTTGGATTCCCTATCATGAGAGGAGTATGCTCACCAAATTTCAGCTCAACTGGAGTTGTTTTGGTCCCTCAAAAGGGTAAAAAACACTCAATTTTTCATCTTTCTGCCCTCTTTTTTGAGCAGGTGCTGCGCTCCTGGAAGCCTTGGCTTTTTCCACATTTTGGGCAATTTTCAGAGGTCAGATTGAGGAAGAAAAGGTATATTTGGAAATTATACATCCACAGCTTTCGAACAAGACATCACACAGCCTTTTCCGACATCGGGAAGGCCTCCAAAATTCTGTTGCAAAAAGACCTTTTTTGGTGCTAAGTTCCTAGAAAATTTTCAAGTTTTTGAGACAGTATGCTGCGTTCCTGTGTGTAACTGAGAAAATGTGCGGTAGGAAAGTTTCAACAAGTATGTAAGAGCCTAAAAGTCAATATTTTTTCTATTTTAGTCCGGAAAAGATATTTTGGAAGATATTTTGTGCCTTGGACCTTGTAGGGCCTTGAGGACAAGTTAGAATATTTGTTTTTGGCCAATAGGCTTCTAGATACTCTAGTGAGCTCTCTTCCTCCTTGCTTGTTATATAATCCATGAGGATTCATTGTAAAGGGGGGGAATTGATGTGTTTAAGAGCAATAAATGGTTTTATGAGCTTGGAGAAGATATTGGTCTTGTGAAGTGGATGAATGACTTTCTTGGCTTGATGATGGAGAAGCATGTTTGCAGGATTCCATAGCTTGATGAATGGTGATGTTTTCTTTATTTTTTATTGTTTTCTTGCACTCATTTATATTTCATTCTTCTTGGTTTTTATAGATCAAAAAAGTATAGGTTGAAACTTGCTCATGGAAGCACCTCAAACCTCTTGTTTGCGATAACTTTGATGTTTTCTCTTTTAGCCATCTTAAGGAATTCTTGACTACTCCTTAGGTCCGCTAATTTTTTTTTTGTTTCATGAATGGTTAATATGCTAGCTTACAAGTATGATTCACGATATGCCCTGCTTTTTTGAAGTTCTCAAAACCTTATTTTGAAGCCTTTCTATGGGTTATTGATTGAATAGGTTAAGTCAAAGAGGTCTCGTTCGATCTTGCCCTTTGTCCATGCTTACCAACTTATCTCATAGTTCCCAATAGCTTGATATACATTGTTTAGGAGTTCCCTCTCCATAAATTGAGTTATTTTTTTATCTTATGCGTTTTCCCCAAAATCTGAAGGTAAATTTCTAAAGTTATAAGTTCTGATGCTTCTATGTTTCACTGGCATGTTCATCGTATATGTTTATCAGTTTGAGTATTGTTCATAGAGATTAATGGTTTGCACTACCTCATGAGCTTTTGCTTCAGACTATATATGTTTAAGACCTCTTAGTTTTTTCCCAAACTTAATGTTCATTACACCTCATACATCACCCAAAGGATCCATAAACCTTGCTAAATGAACCTTGCAGTACACCCTTTTCATCATTTAGACACTCTTGACTTCATCTAACCCCATAACCCTATTGATTCGCTCATCTCTCTTTACACCTATCCTACTTGATCATCTTACCCCAACCCAAAACAAACAAACCAATTGTGCTTAAACAACTAGCCTAAAATCAATTATTCAAAGCGAACAAGTTCACATACTTCGCATAATAGAGAGAGCCCTCTCTGAGTCTACTAAGGCTAGGTCCTAGGACTCCAAATATTGGTATGATGTTACCTTGTCATTTGGTTTACCAATCTGCCAAATTAAGGGACACTAGCACTCCCAACATGGCAACTCCAGAAAATTATCCTCCACTTTGAGCTCTTGCAAAGTAGGTGGGCTGAAAATATGATCATGGTAGACAGAGTAGCCTACCCGATGCTGTCTTCCTCTCCACTTATGATAAGTGTAGAGCTTGTGTAGATCCTAGGCTGCAATAATGTTGCCCTCAAGTGGCAAAATGAAGACTAGATCTCCAAAGATCTCCTCCCCAACGTTGTGAATCAAGCTGGCCCAAAAAATTCCATATATGATGGATAGGAAATCATCACTATATGGCATCCCATCAATCACATGGCCCACCTCAAAAAGAAACAATTTTTTGGTTGTGGTGGCCATATCTCCTCCCATGCTCCCATTAGAACATGCAATGCAGGAAGTGTGGGAATACTCTTCCCAAAAGGACACATCCAACCCATGTGTCTTTCTCCCAATAATGATTCCAATACAAATAAGATTAATATCAAAAAAATAAATCATGCCATCAAAATCAAAATGAGGGAAATAATGAAGGTTTCATGTGGTGCAGGAAGGTACCAACAGTTTCCTATGTAGTTACAACATTGTTTTTCTAACTGCTGCTTCAGAAAATTACATGGCAAGTGGTTTCTTGATACATGGCTGATTATGTATGTTATTTCATCTACTAATGAATGGTAAATGGTGGTGTAGATCAAATGAAAATACATGAAGTAATACAACACTTGCCCATGGCCATATAAGAAATAGTTGTCTCCATCATACATTGTGGCCCAATGTTGATCATGGAGCTCAATGAAAAGCTTGCTCTCTTGTGGAGAAATGCACTGCATAGAAATGGTAAGAGTATGCATATCACTAAATGCAACAACAAGATCCTTACCATGTACTAGAAGTAACATAATGATAGGATCCATGAACAAACTCTCCATAATGGCAAGACATACTCTCATGAAGAGAAATGAATCATGTGCTGCATGAAGATCCTTCCTCATATACTTGGAAATCCAAGCCAAGAAGAACATATCACAGTAACAAATGTCTCCACCCATTACTCCATCTTTCTCACCTCCTCCTTTTCCATCAAGTGCATCAAGGGTGAAATGATCCTGGGGACACTCCATTCATAAGTCCATGCTCCAAAGTGACAGCGTTGTTGGCCTATGCAAATAGGCTCCTGCCAATACATAGCTCCATTCTTTGACATGTTCATTGTCAAAGACATCTTTCATAATGTTTCTACAAACAAGAAGCTCCTTCCAAAGTGTAAGTACTTCCAGATCATCCAAGGCTAAGGAGTAGCCCCTTTGCAACATGATAGTGCCATATCCTACTCTTGTAACATCATGCGAAGTGTGAGAGTAGATATGCTCTCTCTCTCAAGAATATCCAAAGAAACAAAAGATTTTGATGCCTCCACATACCTCCATCATACAAATCATGTGGTGAAAACATGGTGATTGATATGAAGAATGTCATATCAACACAATGTGTCCATGCTCCTTGCTGCCCAATGATGGAAGCATCCTGCCACGCATCTTTCCCCCACATACCCTTAGAAAGAGGATGATGGCCAAACTCTTTCAAGAGTAGCCAACGCAGCCAAGCCTCCTGCTGCCCAGTATCATAGATTTTCAAGTAGCTTTCTAGCTTCTTTCTCATCATCCACATCCATTCATCCATCGGTGGATCATGGACCTCATTATGCAAATACTTGGTATCCTCCCATTGTAGGACACCAACCTTCTCAAACATTTGAAGAACTTTTCACTTCATGGAATGTTGAAGTGAACCTTCCATGGGATCTCTTGATGAGACCTCCTCCTCATGCATGGCCTTCCAAAACCAATGAGGTCTTGGATCCGCTAAAAGTAGAAGTTTGTCTTTGAGTCGTGGCATGCTCATTGAGAAAGTGTCATCTAGAGAGGAGAAAATGCTTCTCATCTCAAGATGTCTACCCTTTGTCATCTCTTCCTCCATTGCTTCTTGAATGAAGCTGACATATGAATGCTCCCATGAGGAATGGGTCCTTCTTTCTTCACTTCTACTCTTGGATAGCGCAGTGCAACTCTGCTGCTCTAGATTAGCAGTAGGTGCTGATCCTGAGTCATGCAAAAATATATTTCCACAATATTCTAAAATATTTGTTGCAATATTAGAAAGTGGAAATTCAATCATACCTTGATGTGTTTTGGGAACACCTTGTATGGCTACAAGAGTTCCTTCTTCTACTATGTTGGCTCCGTCAACTATTGATGTTGAAGGCTGCTCCTCCAAGGCTATGATAGTGCTGGTACAAACCTCATCAAGAGGTGGTGAGGGCTTCTATTCCTCTGATTTCTCTTTATAAAATCTCTTGATCACCCTTTGAGAGAAATCTGCAAAAAAAGATGCCTTTGCATGTCTCGCATGGCTGAACCACCAATTGCTTGCTTCACCCTCAAGGTGTAGCACTGCAATCTCCACTACTTCTTTTTCTACCACTGGATGTAGTAGGAATAATGCAATGAGTCTTATTTCCCAAGATTTTGCTGCAGATGTCCCATAAAAAGTGGAAAATAGAAACCTATTGCCCTTGATTTCTCCCTTGCTATAGGGTCTCCTCTCTTCCTCCAGTTGAATGAACTGTGGGAAGGCTAGAGTCTCCTTGAAGGCTCTAGTTTGAGACTTTTACTCAACAAGGTATTCACTTAGAATCTGATGATCCAATTGTCCTCCATGCTTCTTGTCTTCTTCTTTATGAGAATAGGAAGTGAATGGTCCTTCCTCTTCTCCTTCTTCTATCTGCTTAACCTCCTTGGAGAAGTTCTTTCTAGATCTGAAAAGTGATGAGAGTAATCTCATTCTCCCCATCATTATAATATTTCTCCTTATGATAGCCGGAACTCACAGGCTGAGCCAAAGATCATGCTCCGATACCACTGTAATATCCCCAAATTGGGACTGCTAGCAAGGCATGCCTAAAAAACACATTTTTCAGGAATATATACTACAGGATTGGAAACCAGCACTTGGATCCCTTATATCTAACATTCTAAGACCTGAATCCAAGAGGGATTCAAAAATAAATCCTTCTAGGTGGCTTAAATAGGTCTCCCCACACCTAGTGCAGTTGGAAAATGCCCAAAGAAGGGGTTGCAGCAATAGAAAATAACTCTGCCCAGAAAATAACGTTGTTCAACCCAATATATGAAGGAGATCAATACAATGGTTCATTAATCACTTATACATCAGCAAATCAGGTTTATAATAAGGCCCATACAATTTACAAGAGAAAAATGGATAACTTTGATGAAGAAACCCTCAAGAATGAGGTGCTGCAACAATGTATTAGCTGTAAGAAGGCTTGACATCATTATATTATGAGCTGAGGCAGCTGTACATTACATATCAGATCTAGAACAAATATGTGTACAAAATATTAGATCCATATCATATCTGTACACTAGAAGAGTTCTTCTACACATTCTCCTTGGGGTTTTGAGCAAAACATGAGATACAAAGAGTAGATCTGAGATCTAAGGTTGTAGATATGTAGTAATATACAGAAATGATGTAGTAAATACAATAGAATTCATATCAGATCTGAATCATGACATGGATCATAAATCTAATCCATGGATCACCATAGTGAAGGGAAGAACCCCAAACACCAGAGATCTATCCTCAAAAGCATGCCAAAACTCCCTGCAACTTCATTTTTGCAAATAATGCAGTTATGGGAAAAATACTGCGCTGTCAACTCTAGCAATGGTTTGGCCTGATGCCAAGATCTGATTATGCAGCTCTAATGATATAATACTCTCTTATCGGGAGGATAGAAGGCTCGCCCACTGAAAAGAGGCACCAGAATCATGGCCTAGATCTGAATAGATCTCGCCTCCACTTGCTGTAGATTAAAAGGAAAACCAAACCCTCAACAGGGTCTGCATTGTAGTTGGAAGATATAGCTTGGCCAAATGCTTGATAGTGGACAAGATCAGCTAAACGACAAGAGAATAAGAAATGTATAAACCGACAATATCTTCAGAAAATCATAATCATGAACAACCCTCTCTTGATGTCCTCCTCTTATTTTTATGAGTTAGAAATCCTTCCAAACCCTAAACCATCTCAATGATTTAGCTCTATTCACATGTGTAGCCTCCAACTAGAAATATGTTGTGCATCTAGGAGGTTCATTGCATCTAGACAACGCTGATGATTTGGTCCTAGTTGACTTGGTCCACTGATCCAACCTCTTTCACACTTAAGTGTGTTTATGAAAATAGCTCAGTTTTAGCCTTGTTCACATTGATCATTGATTTATTTTTCTGATTTAGGAGTTTTATTGATCCACCTTTACAATTTTATTCATAAAAATAGGAAGCAAAACAAAATTGAATATTCCTATTAGCTTGGGCTAATTAGGAATATTACATGTGGATTAGGGAAGGGATTATGAAGAACGCCAAGTTTTCTCCCATAGTCCTTGTTTGTGATAAAATTTGTGCATTCCCGCAACCGAGGAGATGTGTATGTCAAGTGGTCCTCTGCATAGATTCTGCAAGGAAATTTCATGGGTTTCTGTTTCCCTTTATCGGTTTTAGCAACGTTTTTCTGATTAGGATTATTCTGATGATCTGACTGCTCTTCCGAAGAAGAGGCCTTTTTCTTGTTCTTATTGTTCTTGCCACTAGGTTTTTGTGAATTTTTCACAGAATTTACCTCAGCAGTAGGAAGAGTAGTTGATTGGTTAGGGGCGGTGGCAGTCGACGATGGCTGGGAGGTTTTCCCACTAGGCTGTTTTATGGCTACGTCAGAGATCGCACCAATGAGACCATCGGCATGTGCTCCAGGTTTCTAAGTAGCGGGAGGATTCAGATTACCAGGGGCATGGGGGAGTAAATCATATAGCGTGCCAGATTGTGAATAGATTAGATCTAAATGTTGTACATGACGAATGGATTGATCTTCCGTGACTGCACTAGATAGACAAATTTCCTTAGCTAGGGTTGGTAAGAGTGACTTACAAAACCAACTAGATAAGAGATGATCTGGGATTGGCGCTTTGACTAGCTGCCTCCTACGTCTTCATTCATGAATGTGATTGGAGATGTGGGTGGTGGTGTCTTGGTGCAATGAGGTTAAAAGTTTGGTGTCGGTTTCCTATCTAATAGATAATTGGAAATTCTTAAGAAATTTCATGGCTAGGGCACCAAACGTCTTGACGGATCCACGTGATAACTCAATGTACCATTTGGCAGCATTGCCTATGAGAGTGCGGGGGAAAAGTCAAAGCCAGATACTATCATCCACCATGGAGTTAGAAACAGACCATAGATGAAAGGTGGTGACATGCGTGGTCAGATTGTCCCCTTGTTTCCCGTCGAATTTAGGGATGTCATATGGAATCTTGTGCAGTACTGGAGGCCAGAGTGGGTTGTGATTGATGGGTTCATTGGTCAGTTTATAGATGTCGGGGATGTCGAGAGCTGCAAAAAAATGGAAATTGTGTGTTTTCCCCTGGATCTAGCCAAGGAATTATTGGCTGACTATTCAGACCATAGGGCCCACCCATAAATGTGTTACCAATAGGATAAGTAGGACTTTGTTGATAAAATTTCCTCGTGGGTAGGGGTGTAGGGATGTATGGTTGTTGTCCATAGGGTGTATTGTACTAGGGGGCTAATGGTTGGTTGCCCCCAGCGTAAAAGTTTCCCCCTTGTCCAAATGGATTTTGGGGTTGATTTTCCCATATGGACACAATAGAGCTAGTCGGAGGCATGATTCTATTTGCATAGTTAAGCAACGACATAGACCCTACACCGAGATTTTGACTACTCAAAGGAACAATGTTAACAATAGGTTGTCCTATTTTTCCTAATAATTGCAGGGGTACCAAAGTGCCCCCTGTCATTTTTGTATTGGTGACACTTCCCCCTGGCATCATGGCCAAGGGGTTCGAACTCAGCAAAGGGTTCCGACCGAAAGGATTGCTAAAAGGAACCGAAGTAGCCCCACTCGTGGGAGAGGGAACCGTGGGTCCCGGTGTAGTCACTGTAGGAGTAGATCTCGAAGGACTAGGAGATCCACTAACAGTTGTGGTGATCGTAGTGTTGGGACCAGGCATAGGCTGGCTACTGGGGCTGCTGATTATTGGCGTAGAAATGACTACCAGTAGGGAAGATGGTGGCGAACCTGGGTTGGTTGCCATTGGCATCGACCCCATGGGTGTCAGTTGTGGAACGGATGTTGGTGCAGTCGAAGACATATTTTGGCTTGGTGTAATCCGAACTAACACTGGCGCCGATGGATCAGTGAGTGGAGGATTGCAAGGAGGTACAACTTGTTCCGTAAAAGGATCCTCTGGAAATTCCGTGTGATACGGGGCTATGTGAAAATCAGGGGTTGTCACTGGAGACTGCTCTTCTGAAGAAGGAACGGGTCCACCGAGACTCGACTCCTCCTCCGTTGTTAATCGAGGGGGACCTTGCTGTCATCGAGACAGACGGCGAGGGTTGAAAGATGCCACGATGACCTGTTTATTTTTAGCAAATTTTAATTATTTGTGATTTATTATAAAGTCTTAGTGATAGTAACCACACACCTAAAAAAGATAAAAGAAAAAAGGACTTTCTAAAATAAATCAACAAGCATCCAGAACAGGGTGGCCCTGTCTGAGTACTACCGTTTGCTGGAGATGAAACTCGGTATCACAATAGCATATAGAGAGGGTTAGTCATAAACACAGTTACAGTTACTTTAGAGCTTCACCCGAACCTCAGACAATAGGTGTAATCACTCTCGTGAAGATTAGTACCCTCCCAAAGACCGAAGACAGAGTAGTTCCATCTGTTTTAGGTACTAGGACAACCCATCCCAGTCACCTCATGTAAGTCCCTAAAAATTTTGGCAACTAAAGATACCTAAAATCACAGACATCATCATTGGGGTCATGGTTGTAGACAGCATGCTATATGGGAAGAACACCTAGATCCCTGATCTAGTTTCGACATCCTCGAAGGGAGCCCCAATATATAGCATTCCCACTGAATGCAATCGAAGGTGGGCTACCTTCTCATGCACCCTCGTGTTGTCTCATGCTTAACTCCGGTGGTAGTGGAGTGGTCCCGATAATATAAGTGCAGTATGATTTCACTTATTAATGACTCTAGTCTCAAGTTTCGAGATCTTGGGTGATTTTCTCGCTTCTCCTACCCCAAGATCCTAGCCTAAACTACTGTTGGTGTGAGCTCAGAAAAAGTTATATTATTAATTTTATTATCGCTTGATTCTTAGTGTACTTGATTATTAGTATTACGGAGGGGGAGTGGATGTATGAAATGTGATGAGACTCTGACTCAAAAACCATGAAGAAAATATGCTCTAAATATTCAATTTCAATGAAGCATTTTTCTACAAGGAGAGATGTCTTTCAACATTCATGCACCAAACATTCAAATAACACAGTTCAACTTTAAAGATTCAGACATCTATCTATCTTCTCTTAACAAATTTTTAACCAAAATTTTTCAAAAAAATAAAAGAAAATTTCTTCTTCAAAAAGTAGATGTGATTGACATTAAGCTTTCAAAATAAGAACTAAAGACAAAAATTCTAGCTAGTAAACAAGCACAGGGATCCAACAAGAGAAGCTATTTTGATGGCCAATAACTCCATAACCAAAGAGAAACACAACAGAGGTGTAAACAACATATTTTGGCTGGGTAACGCTGGCAAGTAGAGGCTACAAAGCATTAATATTGAGACTAACGCACTGTATCCGAGCATAGATCACGTTATAACATTCTAAAACACTTACATGGGAAGCGTTAGTTAGAGTAAAGTTGTACATATGGCTAAGTAGGGTCTAATTTGGACTCTGTGAGCTTTTGAGATGTTCACTGAGCATATAAGTTGGTCGGAAGGATATGTGAACAGAAGGAAAAAAGGAAAGTCATAGAAACAACCCAGAAACTTGGGATTTACTCCCCAGCGGAATCGCCAATTCTGCTATAGGGTAATATGCTTGGGTGGTGGTTATTAAATATCCCTCTCAGCGCTTTCCGATGCCCGATGCAGACAGTCAGATTAGCTATAAAGTTCACAAAGATTATGCATACATGTTCATTCTAATATCTATAATAGACAAAGTAATATGGATAGATTACCTCTTTATAGATAGCAGATCCTATGGAGAACACTAAGCAACGAAGTAGAGATCCTTCTTCACCAGCTCCAAATCGAGATCCTACAATCAATCAAAGCACCCATGTAATCTCTACAACAATATAACTTCTTATCAATTAAGCTAGCATATAATAAACATAAAACAATATAGATATAAGCCATTCATATCATCCCGGCTACACCATACATCTTTTGTTCTAATGATATCAATCAGTCTTCAAACCCTCTCTGGCATTCATTCCACACCTGGCTTTAACCTCTATTATTCATTTTCTGTGGTTTTATAATCGTTTATAAATACAGTAAAACCCTCAAATGTGACTTCAAACTAAGGATCTCCTTTACTATGTTTACACAACAGAATGTGTAATAACTCCATGAAATGTTTTATACGAAGTCGGCCCAATTTTGAAATACATCCAGGTAGATTTTATACCTCAATTTATAAGTCTAAGTAATTTCTTTAATGGCATCGATCCATTCTATGATCGATGCTAATTTCTCAACATTTACAAATCACACAGAATCAATAAATGAATAATTGACCTTTTAAGAGTACACAATCTCATACCTTTAATAACCCCACAACTCAAAAATAACGGAAATTCTTTGGTTTCTGCCAATTTTTCCCGCACACCATATTAACTCAGAAATGAAATACAAACTCAGAAAATTGAGTTCTTTGTATTAACACACAATACTTACATAGGAAATTATTCCTCTAGCCTGATATTTTGTATCAGTGGCCATTTCTTCCTACAGCCCGTAGGCTTCCAGTCCAAACCCTATTTTCCTCAATCCTACTCTATTTCTACCTCTACCTTATCTTTTTTAATGTCTTGAGGCTTATCATTTTTATACAAAAGGTCATGAAATTATTTTTTAGTTTCAGATCCTTCATCCTCTCAACAAAACCCTGAATATCCTCTAACGCCTCATTTTCCTCAACTAACCCCTAAGGATCCTCTTTCATCACAAAATCATGAAACCAATTCTAATTTAGGATTTACCATTAATTCCTAAATCTCTCAATCCCTATGCACTCTCAACTAGCCTAATTCTCTCATGTCCTCCAACATTCGAGAAAATTTACAAAATTCCTCACAATCTTTAATTAATTCTCATTAAAATCACTCAAAACATCACATAAGAAACCAACTCCCTTGAAAACACAAAACCCCTAAGTCTATTAAAATACAAGGAATTTTATTGAGCCTAATGCTCCTGCATTAGACTCCCAAAGTAGAAATTTATCATGATCTCCTGATCATGTGCTTCCAACCTTTTTCCTCCTGGATCCCATACTCTATTTTGTTGTTGTCCATAAGTTGTATCATTCTTCTGTTGTACTTCTCCAGGCTTCCATATTTTATTTTGCATCTTGCCACTAGCTATGCCTTCATATTTTGTTCTTGTCTTTTCTTTGCTGTAATTTCTTTTCTTTCTTGATGCTGTCTTTTTCTGAGACACCTTCATCATCAATATTCTTATGCTTTCAATTTCTATGTCCAGTTTGTCTTCTGTCTAGAAATTACTCTGCCTTTTGTTGCTGCTTTCAATTTCTACTGCAAATATTACTCCAAATACTATTGCTTTGGACATTACTGTAGATGTTGCTGCATATGTTGCCAATACTGTTTCTGTTGCTATAGATGTTGCTACCTCCCAAGCTTCCTGAATATCTTTGAAGATATATCCCTCTACAACATTCTTCTTCTGCTCACTACCTGCAAATTCACTTTTAAAAAATGAATTATCAATTGATTCTCTAGATGTAGTAACATACTCATTCATTCTTCTTTGTATACTAGTAAGCATAATTAATTTTGGCAAACTAGTATTTTCTCCTTCTTTTTTCATGACTCCAGACATTTCCACTTCAGTGCCTGCAATTCCTTTTTTTGGCATAATTGTTTCCAGCAAGCATTCCAACCATTTCTTTTGAACTTGTTTCACATCATCAATATGCTGCAATTTAGTTTCAGCATAACCTTCTTCTTCTTTTTTTACAACCTTCAGAAATTGTCTTTCATCTCCTTGATTGATTCTAGCAATAAAATCAAATTCCTCAAACACTGTATCTTCATCTTTTATTAGAATAGAATTATGATTCTTCATCACTGTGGCAGTTCTAAAAATCTCTCCTACAGTCTTTTCTTGGCCAATCTAACAAGACAACTCCTCCTTGTCATAAGTAATAACAAGTTCCTTCATATGAGACATGACTGTCTCACCTTTCTTGGAATTTATGAGTTCCATCTTCTGCAACAGTTCATATTCATTCAAGACAACTCCAAGAGATGGATTGTCTTTTGCAACACCTGTAAACATAGTCAAATTATCAATTTCAAAATTACAATACCCAATGGTCTCATTTGATGATCCAGTCACCAAATATTCTTCTAACAGCTCCAAAACTCTTCCAAGACTCATAAAATCTTCACTATCTTTCTTTCCAGATTCCAAGGTTATCTCCATTGTTCCAATCACCATGATAGAATGATGATCCTCCACTATGTTTTCATCTAACATAGTTTCCCTTTCATTATATTCTTTGACATTTTCCATTTTTTTTCCTTCTTTGCCTGCATAACTAACACATGAATTATCAGTACTAAAAATACAAGGTCTTAATACCTCTTCCTCCTCTGGAAACATCTCATTATGTTGCTTTGAGTTTTCACTTAACTCCTTTGTCAGCACATTAGTATGTTGATTTAATTTCACCATGAGACTGTTAGCTAGTCTCTCCTTCATATTATCTATTTCGAGAATGTCTTCCTGCACTAGCTCACAACAATGAACTTCTTTCTCTGCAATTTCACTTTTTTGAACTCTTACATCCTTATCCACTGTTTCCTAGCTATTATTCATGATAATTTCTTTGTTTTTCTCTTTCAGCAATTTACCCTAAATATAGATCCTCTACTTTTCCAACTCTCTTCTTTGAAGATATAAATTTCTATATAACTCAAAAATTTCAATTGGAGTAGAATTTGGAAACTTTACACAGTTTCTCACACCTACACTCGTTGCTGACCAATCATTATATGGTCCTTCTTGCTATGTTTCAATATTCTTCTGAATATTTCTATGAGACCCCTCTGTCTCCTTTTGTTTCTGAGATCTTTCTATCTCAGCATCATTCTGAACAGAATTTAGATTCAACTTCTTTTCCTTAACAAACTTCAAAGTTTGTTCAACATCCTGTGATGTACCTGCATTCACACACAAATCATTATTTTTAAAACAACAAGACTTTTCAGTCTCATTTCTTTCCTCAAGCATCAATCTTCGATAATGTACTTTCTGGTTTCTACCAGATCCTATTTGTTGTGACTCAACTCCTTTGAGTCTTTCCTTTTCCAATAAAGAAATATGTATTTGTTCAAATTCTTTGAACTTTTTCACCAACTTAGCATTCCATTTATTTTTCAATAGGTTCCATCTAACCCATTTCCTCATTTTCCATCCATGTCTTCGACATTCATTCTCTTTCTCTTGCAGCCATCCTTGTAGTACCTCTAGTTGTACCTTCATCACTGAAATATCTCTATGGAATTCTTTACAACCTTTTCTCTGATCCTCCATGATCATCTTCTTCATGAGCTCCTCACTCACTATGAGTTGCACTAAGCCTCTTCAACAACAAGTCCCCCCTGTTTCCACTTACCTCACCAATCCCTTCTCTGGACTTGGTCTTTTGGCAAGCACTGATTCTCTATCTCTATAACCTCTTGAGCACTCTCTTCTGCTCTCTCTAGGCTTATATCCTCAACTCACCTTCTCTTGAGAACACTTCAGCTGTTCTCCCTATCCAACGTTTAGCTGGAATATTAGGTTCATTGCCATCATCATCAAAATCTTTGTCTTCATCTTGTCTGCAACCAGAATTATGCAATCACAATTTTCAAACCAGATTAAAATTATCTCACCTTCAAGATCTCTGCATGACTTTGTTCTTTTCGTTCACTTGTACTTTGATTAGACTGTCTTCATTTATTTCTGCAACTTCCTGTTCACCTCAATTCTGTGTATCTGCTGCTTACCAAATTTAGAATCTGATCTCCTCTTACTTTTCCCATCACACATGCATTCTGATTTAATTAAAAAAAAAAATTAACTTTCAAAAGAGATTTTTCGGCTTTGATACCAAAATGATGTAGCCAAAGGCTGCAAAAACCCACATCTTACACATTTAAAATGTGTTTTCAAATTAAAAACCCAAATAAATCTCAATCAGGGGTAACCTTCATAAGCGGAAGTTGTTTCCTTGTCTTATACCCTATGGTTATAAACCATATATCAAAACCCATTTCATGAACTTTGAATCAATATAATTTCGGCCCACGTTTAACATTTCATTTGATTCAAAAGTTCAACTTTGGTAAAAAGCCAAAGCACCAACATAATATTAAACCCAAAACATATTATCATATCTGGGTCCCACAACAATTACAAACGTACCTGTTTCCACCGTCGGGTCCACACCTTCGTTAACCTATGCGCAACTTCGGGTGAAACCATCGTCATATCTCCGACGTCTATGATCGTACGGCTATCGCATTCAATTTACTCTGGCACTTTATTACTCCAAATCAATGCAAAATTGGAAGTATTGAAATTCCGTCAATGCTACGTGTCACATGCTAAGGTCTATCCCGTAAATTTCTTCAATACCGTTTACCATCTTGATTTCTTCTGTGATTGATGATAATTTCTCAACATTTACAAATCACACAAAATCAATAAATGAATAATTGACCTTTTGAGAGTACACATTCTCATACCTCTAATAACCCCATCACTAAAAAATGACGGAAATTCTTTGGTTTCTGCCAATTTTTCCTGCACACCATATTAACTCAGAAATGAAATATGAACTCAGAAAATTGATTTCTTTGTATTAACACACAATAGTTACATAGGAAATTCTTCCTCTGGACTGATCTTCTGTATCAGTGGCCTTTTCTTCCTACAGCCTGTAGGCTTCCAGTCCAAACCCTATTTTCCTCAATCCTACTCTATTTCTACCTCTACCTTATCTTTTTTAATGTCTCGAGGCTTATCATTTTTATACAAAAGGTTCTGAAACTATTTTCTAGTTTCAGATCTTTCATCCTCGCAAAAAAACCCTGAATATCCTCTAGCTCCTCATTTGCCTCAACTAACCCCTAAGGATCCTCTTTCATCACAAAATCATGAAACCAATTCTAATTTAGGATTTACCATTAATTCCTAAATATCTCAATCCCTATGCACTCTCAACTAGCCTAATTCTCTCATGTTCTCCAACATTCCAGAACATTTACAAAATTCCTCACAATATTTAATTAATTCTCATTAAAATCACTCAAAACATCACATAAGAAACCAACTCCCTTGAAAACACAAAACCCCTAAGTCTATTAAAATACAAGGAATTTTCTTGAGCCTAATGCTCCTACATCAACAACTTGCAGCAAGGAAAGGAGGAAACACTTGTTCTTGTAGATGATTATGGTTTTTGAGCTGGATGGTTGCTATAGTGTAATATTCTTGGGTGGTGGTTATTAAATATCCCTCTCAGTGCTTTTCGGTGCCAGAGGCAAATAGTCAGATTAATTGTAAAGTTCACAAAGATGATGCATACATGTTCACGCTAATATCTATAATCGACAAAGTAATATGGAGAGATTACCTCTTTATAAATAACAAATCCTATGGAGAACACCAAGTAGTGAAGTAGAGATCCTTCTTCACCAGCTCCAAATCCAGATCATGCAATGAATCAAAGCACCCAGGTAATCTCTGTTAGCCCCTTATTAATTTCTTGACAAGCAAGTAGGGGGCTAAATTGTTTGATGGAGCCTTCAAGGAATGCATCTCCCCTGGAAACACATCATCCTTGAAGCCTCCCTTTGGCTGGGCCCTTTGAAAACTCCTCACTACTATTCTCAGTTTTAAAGCCTCTCTGTTTGTTAAGAAGATGCCCAAAAGGCCTCCTTTTCCCTCTTATTTCATTCCCTCTAAGCCTCTGTTTTCATCATTCTTCATCCCCTTCTAAATTCCCCCACTTTCCTCTAAATGATCCCAAAATCCCTTTAAACCATACACACACCCCTTGTTTGGTTTTGAAGCCCCCTATTCCCTTTACCGAAACCTTTTCCCGGCCTTAAATTGCATTAAAAAGGGTCCGAAAACCCATATTTTAACATATATCAGGCCTATCCCCCTTCGGCCAACCCCCAAAACCATTTCCCCACATGACCTGGGCACTAGAACCAAGCTCTAGCCCGGAAAGCGCTTATCGCAATTAGATATCGGGGGTGTTATTAACCGTCGATCAGTACAGATCGAACGGTCTTCGCAAACTCCATAGCATCCGTGCCCCCCCCCGGTTCACTCCTTCGATCACATATCTACCGTCCATATGACCTGCAAATCGACGGTCCATATTTCATCCGCCCCGGTCGTCCCTGCGCCAAAGTACTGTGCAGAAACCGGCAGTTTCTATCGCACCACCTTTGAGAAGAGGGCAGTATTTTTCGTTTGGCAGTGATGCCATTCATCGGCCGACGTGTGGCTCCGAGCACTATTGAAAAACTGCCCCCATCATGCATTAATGTTTGGTTGTGGATCCAGTGCGATATGTGTGTACACCGTCCAATCTGAAGTTGTCCATCCAACGGTGATCGCGCCACGAAGATGCTCGGGAGTTAATCCAAGAAAAATAGAACGCCTGGCCCACCATCTGTCACCCTCCGAAGCCCTTACAGTCGTCGATCTCCTCCTGAAATCGAACAGTCTGGATTGAATGCATGCCCCACCATTGATCAGGTCCTGCCACATCACCCATTTCGTGTTTTTGTCGCATTTTCGTCCGTTCTCTTTATATTTCGCTCAAAGGTCACAATTTCAAAGGTTCACATTAAAATTTTCTACATTCCACCAAATTTCACCAGACCATTCTCCATTGTTTCACTGCATCTTCCACCATCACCCTACACTATTCCACCATTTCACCAGGCTGCACTTCCATTCCCATTGTCCCCGTTTCATTCACCCTCCCATGCATGGTTTTCTTAGCGTGTTTATGTGTTTTTGCAAGGTTACAGGTAGGCAGAAAACCGCCATGGTTCATAGGTGCTATTATAGTAGCACAGAGCACAGAGAAAGGCCTGAGGGGTGCTGAGAACGTAAATTTTCATTAAAGGTACAAATTTCAATCGTGTAAAACTTCCCAACACCATTTAAAGTTCCAATTTCGTAGACAACGACAATCATGGAGCGGCAAAGAGTATCAGTGAAAAGGCAGAGAGTTTAAGGCTTGTTTTGGAAATATTGGCAATACCAAAAGATGAGACAACATCAAACCACTTTCAGACCTTAGGATCTAGCCCTCCTGGGTCCAGAGAGGTATCTCTCTATATAAGCCAAGGTTTTACGTCTTTGAAGCTCAAAAATTAAGATATTAGGCTAGTTATGGGCACGGGGTTTGTTTGTTTGATTTTTGTTTGGTTGTTGGGAATCAGGAAAGAAGGGTTCAATATAAGACAAGGATGAGTAAAGAAGTTTTTAGGAAAAGGAGAGATGACTCAGAGAACATTCAATACCATTGGGAAATGGAGTCAGGAAAGGGTTTACTTGCTATTCAATATGCAGGCTTTCAGTTGGGCTAGTCATCTAAAGCATTGGATCTTAAAGATGATAGTGAGGAATGAAATGGTAAGAGAGAAGGTGAAAGAAAGGAAACCTCCAAGGTGACCTTTCAGGAATCAGATCCAGGGACAAGACATGCCATTGGAAAACCTGTGATCCAAAACCTAAAGGGCTAACTCTTCAGACAAGGAAATATAAAAGATTTAAACACAAACGTGGAGACCTAAGATCAGAGAGAGACTTTGAACTCTCAATGATTTGGCATCCAACTTAAGGGATCTTAGAAAGTTTCAATTAATTGAAAGGGACCCTAGTGAGACAGAGAAAGAGTTCTAAACCCCCAGTATCCCAATTCATTCAATTAAAAACTACCAAGAACATCTAAGAACAGCTTCATTAATTCATACATCGGCTAGCAGTATATCTGACCACTACACTGGTTAAATTAGCTTGAAATCAATCCTTAGATAACACATACAGTAGAAAAACATTGAAGGCAGGGAGAGCATAAACATAGGGTACCTAACAAGGGTAAATCCTATGCCAGATTTCTGATGCGTGCTAGAAGAAATGAAATGAAATGAACTACAAGGTAAAACAAATACAAAAATAGAAAAACATCACCGCTGCTTTAAATCAGGATCCAAAGAAATGTGCTTTTCATATTAAATAGCAACACCAGTCATGTAAAAAATTTCCAACAGCTTTGAATTCAGTCTGAAAACATCTTCCTCAACATATCTTACAACTTTACACAGAGACTATGTCTCAAAAGAAAACAGCTTGCAATTCTCAGATATCTGATCAACAACCTTTACAATGAGTTCCTTCATGAATTTTATAGCTGAATGAGAGACAGAGGGGGTAGATGAAAAACTAAATGTAGCATTAAAACTCAGAAGAGGAGGAGGGCCGAGGCCCCATTCTGTTTTAAATTCTGGACATTTATCTTTAGTACTCTTTGGATGAAAGAGTGGTCTTCGTCAGGCTACCATTTACTCTAGGTATGTCTTTGATGTACTTGTTGTAGCACCTCTACAATACTCTGGTGAATAAACTGAGGTGGATAAAATACTGTGAGTTCTGCCACATTATGTAAAAAATGCATATGATAGCATTAGAACTGTTGTTAGGGGGGAAAACTTCTTATGGACACAACGTAAACTTAAAACCGTATGAGTACTATGTCCTTTCTCAGGAGGAGACATTCTACTGATGTAAAAACCCTGATGATATGGTTTTCTGTGCATTGGACCTTCTGAGTGATCCACGGGTTTTCGATCTGGTACCCTGCCTTTAAATTTTTGGGTTAAGGCTCAAAATCTTCAATTACAAGCCTTAAACTCTCTGCCTTTTCACTGATACTCTTTACCGCTCCATGATTGTCGTTGTCTGCGAAATTGGAACTTTAAATGGTGTTGGGAAGTTTTGCACGATTGAACTCTATACCTTTAATGAAAATTTACATTCTCAGCACCCCTCAGGCCTTTCTCTATGCTCTGTGCTACTATAATAACACCTATGAACTGTGGCGGTTTTCCGCCTGCCTGTAACCTTGCAAAAACACGTAAACACGCTAATAAAACCATGCATGGGAGGGTGAATGCAGCGAGGACAATGAGAATGGCAGTGCAGCCTGGTGAAATGGTGGAACAGTGCAGGGTGATGGTGGAAAATGCAGCGAAACAATGGAGAATGTTCTGGTGAAAGTTGGCGGAATGTAGCAAATTTTAATGCGAACCTTTGAAATTTTGACCTTTGGACGAAATATAAAGAGGACGGACGAAAATGCGACAAAAAAATGAAATGGGTGATGTGGCGAGACCCGGTCAATGGAGGGGCATGCATTAAATCCAGACCGTCCGATCTCAGGATGAGATCGATGGTTGCAAGGGCTTCAGAGGGCGACAGATGGTGGGCTAAGGGTTCTATTTTTCTTGGATTAACTCCCGAGCATCTTCGTGGCGCGATCACCGTTGGATAGACAAGTTTAGATCGGATGGTGTACGCGCATATCGCGTTGGGTCCACAGCCAAAATTTATTGCGTGATGGGGGCGGTTTTTCAATAGTGCTCGGAGCCACGCGTCGGCTGGTGAATGGCATCACTGCCAAACGAAAAATACCGCCCTCTTCTCAAAGGCAGTGCGATAGAAACTGCCGGTTTCTGCACAGTACTTTGGCGCGGGGACCACCGGAGCGGATGAAATATGCACCGTCGATTTGCAGGTCATATGGATGATATATATGCAATTAGAGGGGTGAATAGGGGGGGGGGGGGGGGCACGGATTCTATGGAGTTTGCGAAGACCGTTCGTTTTGTACAGATTGACGGTTAATAGCGCTCCCGATATCCAATTACGATAAGCGCTTTCCGGGCTAGCGCTTGGTTCTAGCGCCCAGGTCATGTGGGGAAACGGTTTTGGGGGCTGGCCGAAGGGGGCTAGGCCTGATATATGTTAAAATATGGGTTTTTGGCCCCTTTTTAAGAAATTTAAGGCCGGGGAAAGGTTTTGGTAAAGGGAATAGGGGGCTTCAAAACCAAACAAGGGGTGTGTGTATGGTTTAAAGGGATTTTATGATAATTTAGAGGAAAGTGGGGGAATTTAGAAGGGGATGAAGAATGATGAAAACAGAGGCTTAGAGGGAATGAAATAATAGGGAAAAGGAGGCCTTTTTGGCATCTTCTTCACAAATAGAGAGGCTTTAAAACTAAGAACAACAGTGAGGAGTTTTCAAAGGGCCCAGGCACAGGGAGGCTTCAAAGATGATGTGTTTCTAGGGGAGATGCATTCCTTGAAGGCTCCATCAAAAAATTTAGCCCCCTTCTTGCTTGTTAAGAAATTAATAGGGGGCTAACAGTATCTACAACAATATAACTTGATATCAATTAAGCTAGCATATAATAAACATAAAACAATATAGATCTAAGCCATTCATATCATGCTACATAGGCAATTGAAAAATAATTGTGACACTGATGCATAGAATGGAAAAAATAGATACAGTTCTATTGATTTATAAAAAGGAGGATTACAACCGTCGGTTGCACCAAGCCCTCCTCAGTCTTCCAATTCCTCTCTCTCTTTCTCTATCTTCGAGTGTGATGATGCTCAAGGTAGAAATATCTCAGTGAGCTTCGCCGATCTTCAAGCCTCACACTACAATAATGAAATTCTGCTCCACATATATTCAAACCTTCGACCTTATACCAAGAGCCCAAAGCTCCATTTTATAGGAGATGGAGAGGGCAAACCTTGCCAATTATTTCAACCAGTTTGGAATGGGAAAGATCAAGATGTTTCTTCGTTTTTCCATGCTTTTGCCTTAGGAGTCCAATTATATTTGGCAAGGCCTAATAAAAGGTTTATGCCTTTTAGTTTCTATTTTGAATTGATTCCATTTTGAGAGAAAGATGGAAATGCGAGTCATATTTCCGCAAGATATTTCCCTTTTCAGACTTAAACACAGTTAACGCTACCCTTTGAGAAAGACAAAGAATTACCCTAGGCACTACCGCTCCCTTTGCATGGCTCAAGTGTGTTATAACGTTGTCTAGATGTTTTTGGGGTGCATTACCTTAGCAGAAATGGGTCTTGTCTATGTCATTTTCTTCCTTCCATGTTACCGTCTCCTCTGAGCTGATGAGGAGGTCATTTTTCCTGTAACAGATGCCCCCTAAAGTGTGAGGTCAGAGACGAAGACGATGGCCGAAATAATTTATAACAAGTGTAGTAGAATGAGAGGAGTTGGAGGACCGAGGAAAACTTGAAACAACAACATATGTCAGAAAATAGAGTATCTGTCTTGAGTCAGGCATTCCCATGCTCAGTAGCTAATCAACATGATTTCTGTAAAACGAATATATGAATAGTATGTCCACCAATAATCATAATGTGAAAGTTTCTGCCATAACAGGATCAAACTAAAAATTTGTCTCCAAAAAACAATATCGCAACTTGGGGGAGGAAACACAGTTGTAATGGTGTAACCCTCGACCAAAGGTCTTGGTCGCCGCTTCACTAAACTGCATATTTCCATACATGTGAATGAATGAGTCATAGTCAAACATGTAGGAAATCGTTAGATTACTAGTAAATAAAAAAAATTGTTAACAGACGAAAGGGTGGCCACCGATAATGGTGATGGTACCCAAGATGCACAGTACAATCTAGTGAGTGTGAATAAAAGGAGTTGATGTCAAACACTCATAGAATCATTCGATCGGGAGCCAATAATGGGAACCTTCAACCAAATACAAGATGACCTGCCACTGATTTCTGCAAGTATCTAGGTACTGATGTGTTTCTGGATCAACTTCTTAGATAAGATGTTGAAGTCGATAGGAAGAGATCTGTCAAAAGGTAGGCACTGAGGCGTCCTACATCAGTTGACATGAAATGGTAAAAGATGATTTAGTAATGATGGAAATAATCAAGAGCAAGTAGGAATAACTGATGACAAATAAGTTCTGGTATATGATGACTTTGGTTGATACAAGGAGCAGTAGATAGTGGGATCCTCTTGAACAATAGAAGGCACTCTAATAGGGTACTAGGCAGCTTAGGCTTAATGAACACCAAAGAGTATTAGGATTCCCCAATACAAGAAAATTGGGAGACGAAGGCTAAACACATAGATGGTAGGGTTCGGCTAAATGCAAAGGATTTTTTTGGGAAGTTCCATGTTCAAGATTTTGTGCTGCCAAATTGACCTTTTGAAAATGTAACAGAAGAAGTATCCATGTTATCCAATTTTTTTCCCCATCTGATTAAGTTTAACGAGTCCAGACGAGTAAACTCGGTGATTTTTTCATATTTATAGTTTGAAAAACATCGTAAAAGACAACTCCATGGGGTACCTTTGTCATGTTTGATAACCGGGCACGATGAAGGGAGAATAGTAAGCCCAAAACAGTTCATTTTCCGTGAGTTAGTCCATTGAATCCGAAACAGTGAGAAATCTATGTTTGATGGAAATCTACCTCATTTTGTTATGAGTATGAGGAGATGGAGTAAAATCAATGTTCTTTGTGAAATTTTAACGAGTCCAACAAGGAAAAACTCAGTGCTCTTCGTGAAATTTTAACGAGTTACATGGAGAAAAACTCGGTTACTTTTTCTGTTTAATGAGCTTTGAAAAAGATGAAAAGAATGGCTCATATTCCTCTGTTGTGGTAGTTTAACGAGCCCGAAAAAGGCAACTCGGGTTTTTTATCAGTTTTACAAGCTAGAAAAAGTCCCTAAAAAGAAAGCTCAAAACCAGGCCGATTATGGTCAGATCTGCATATAAACATTTAAAACCCATTAGAGCATTGGTAACATATAAAAACCAATAGTTGCGACAAAATGTAGCATGAATTTACCAATTTTTATCAGACTAGCTGAGCGAGTCTTACCTCCAGAATGGCTATAAGAAGGCCACAGACCTTCATTTTCACTCTATTGAGTGTTGTGATAGAGATCTGGAGTAAAAAAGTGGTGAAACTTCAGCTGTCAATTGTGGAGGATCCGAGCAATGATTTTTCATTCTGCGAGATCCAGGTAAGAGCTTGAACCTTCCTCTAGCATTTCATTATGTTTTCGGTTCTTTTTGCTAGCTAGAAATATCAATTTTAGAAGGCCCTAAAAAATTTAAGCGGCTAACGCGGGTTCTTAGTGTTGTTCCCACGTTAAATGCACTTCCTGAGAAGATACAGTGCGTCAGCACACACTGTTAGGCACTATAGCCCACGTTAGCTGATAAATTTGATTTAAGAACTTGTTTTTTATCATTCTAAAGTGTTCTAGCCAAAAACTAATTCAGTGAAAATGTTGCTTGTGCAGGTGTGAAGCTAGTTACCATGAGAATTTGGCGCGAAAGGGAGCATGAGCGGGAAGAATGTGTAATGGTTACCGATGCAGCTAAGTTGCTAGTTCTCCGTAGATGTGGATTGCTAAAGTATGCCCGTTTAGAGCTGATGAGGGGAAAGGAGGACCTTCTGAGATGGATAATCCAATAGTGGGATGAACGACAACATGTCTTCCATATCGAGGGTAATGAACTCTCAATTGAAAAAGATGACATCTATTTTTGACTGGCCTATCATGCAGAGGACCAAGGCCCAATCTAACAGGATCCAGGCCTGATCCCTGCACCACTGCTGATTTGATCCATACTCACTGCATAAACAATACTGAGGCAGTAAGTAACCGGGTGCCTATTTTATGGGTGGTAGTGAGAACTTTGAAGTCTCTCTTATGGATGATATTTCGCTTGGCCGGGGCCAAGAGTCAGCACGTGGCCACCAAGGCACAGGTATTTTTAGCACTAGATTGTATGTAGCCCAAGTTATTTGACTGGTGTGAAGGTGTCGTCCGCCGAGTTCGAGCAGAGTTGACAGCATGTAAGACCCGGACCCAAAGATAATTTGGGTATGGTACACTGATCATGTCATTGATACTAGAGCAGGTGCTGGCCATGAGGCCAAGAATGATCACGGATGCATTGGGCCTGTGGGAGCCAAGATAGGCTCATTAGGCAGCTTTGATGCCACGGACTAGAGAGGGTTCAATCCGTCACTATTTTGATGATGGATTCTTCGAGTGGCTTGAAGAGTAGATCATCATGATTAAAGATTATCCCTATGTAGGGATGAACTATACAAGAGATCCAGAGTCAGCATTGCCCCTGGGCACTCAGTGGGGCCCATATGGTAAGAAAGATGTTGATCAGTGCATTTTGAAGTATTTTTGTATCTTTTGAATGTTTATGCAATTTTTTTGTTTAATGGGTGAAAATGTTTTTTGACATGAAGCTTGTTGCTTGACATAGATGTGGCACCTGTCCGTTCAGCCGGAGCCCCTCGCTATGCAAGGAGAGGAAGGCAGCTACCTGGGGCTGGCGCAGCAGCGGAGGCTGTAGCAGCCACCGAAGAGGGTGATGAAACACAGATTTGCACGAGCTTATTAGAAACTTGGAGGGTTTAAATATGGGTGTGCCACCTCTACCCATGAGAGAGATCTCGATTCGTCTGCAGCGGCATACAGTGGGTGTGCTGAAGAGATACTTGGTGCCTCTGAGGAGGATAGCCAGAGACGTTGTGTGCTATTTTGAGCAGCAGGCTTAGTAGGAGTGGATAGATGTGTAAATGTCATAGCGAGGCTTAGAGAAGCCAATTTTTGTAAAACACCCTATTTTTGGGAAGTTTTTTGATGTAACCTAAACTGGACACGACATATATATATATATATATATATATATACATATTTTGGTGATTTTTTTCCCGTGTGTTTTTTACTGTTTATGTTTTTTCTATGGTAAAAAATATACACTCATGTATAACTCTTTGTATAAAAAATGTGACAAATGCAAATCTAATACATAATTTTCCAATGAATCAGTGAATGCATTAAATTCTCTAGGAATGTGCTCAAACGCAATGGTTTGAAAGTGATGCTCTAGAAGTCGTACTCTTAATAAATAACGTAGCAAGACTGGATAATGGACGTGATAATGATTTTTTAACTGCATAACTACGAGTTGAGAATCTAACCTGACCACCAGATTGGAGATGCCGCGAGATGCAACTTTCGTGAGGAGTTGTATCACTAACATGTACTCAACAATGTTGTTGGTGGCATTGCATAGGAAGATTCCCTTGGAACCAAGGAGCTCTGACTCAAGTGTGTAGAGGACCCAAGCAACTGACGCAATGTGCCTAATGTGATGAATAGCACCGTCCGCATATCCAACGTATGATAAGGATAACGAAGGCATCTGCATAAAAGAAAAGAGTGTGCATGAGAAAAACACTCAAAAACCCAAAATATCTAGAGACATGAAAACAAAGGAAAAACTCATATACATAAAATTACAAAACATATGCCTAGTGGAGGACTAGGCGAAATACTTCTTCAAATAGAGCCCATTGTGGGGCTCCGTGAGTGGAATTCCATTACAATCTTGAAGTTCATAAGCTCCTTTCAAGAGGAATTTGGTGACTATGCAAGGACCAAGCCATAATGGTTGAAGTGTTCCTGCCCTCAACAGGTTGTGTCTCTGATCATAGAGTAGAACAAGATCACCCTCTTGGACAGAATGAGGCTTGATAGATTTGTCATAATGAGCTTTGACTCGGCGCTGGTGAGCTTCGAGTTCCAGTGCGGCATCTCAACGAGTTTCGACCAAGTGATCAAGCGAGAGCAAGAGCTCTTCTTTGGCGGTGGTGCTGGGTAGGAGTTCAACAGTGAGCTTGAGGGATGGAATCTCACACTTGATTGGGAGTACTGCTTCTAGGTCGAATTCAAGTCGGAATGGCGTGAAGCCTGTGGCAGTTTTGAATGATGTACGATATGCCCACAACGTGGAATATATCTTCTGATGGAATGTGGTTTTATGATTGCTGACTAACCGATGAATCATGGTTTTGAGGACGCCATTTATGGCTTCAACTTGACCATTTGCTTGTGGGTAGTAGGACAAAGACTGATCTTGTCGAAAACCTAGCATGGAATTTGATTCCTTCATCATATGGTTCTGAAAATGTGACCTATGATCTGTGACAATTGAAAGGGTTACACTAAAATGATAGATAACCTGATCGAACAGGAACATAGCGAGGAATTCTCCATCGGCTTTAAAAGTGGGAATGGCTTTTGCCCATTTTGTGAAGTAGTCGATTGCAACTACAATGTAGTTGTGTCTGTCCACAGAAGTAGGATTGCATGTAACTAAGTCTATTCCCCATTTAGCGAAAGGACCAATGGAGACAACCGGATAGAGAGGGGCAGCGTGAGCACACATTTTCTTTGTGAAAATTTGACACGGATGGCACTTCTAGACTACTGTGATGCAGTCTTTAAACAAATTGGGCAAATAATAGCCTGCACACAAGATTTTCTGGGTAGTAGCTATTCCAGAAAGATGACCACCGCACGCCCCCGCATGGCAGTCATTTAAAACGCATTCTGCTTCGTCAAAAGTGAGACAACATCAAAGAATAGTATCGACACCACAACGATATAGAGTATCGTTTAGCACGAGATAGTTTTTTGCTTGGTGGTGAATACGATGACGTTCTTAGGATGTGAGAGTTGGGCGGAAGCGTTGAGTTTTGAAGTAGACAAAAATTTCTCCATACCAAGGATCAAAAGAATCGATTAAGTAGATGGATTCATTAGGAAATGGATCATGAGCTACATCCTCTGGGTCGATTGTAGGAAGTTCCGACAGTAATTCGGCGATGATTAGATATTTCTTTGCTTTGGAAGCAGTGAATACCAAGTCAAATTATTGGAGGATGATTTGAAATGTGTGAACTAAATATTTCTTATACAGAGATAGACTGTAGGGCCTTTTACTGGTTATTTCACCTTTCAAGGAAAGGATGAAACCAGAAGCTTCTCGCCCTCGCCCTCTTATAGGCTCTGCCTAAAGAAATAGGAAGTAAACACTAAAGGGATCTGGTAATAAAAGTATTTGTTTTCTGATTGCAAAGTATTCATTAACCAATATTATGAGTGTGCAAGCATGTTAAGGTGTTCTGTAATGGAACAAATGTGTTTTGGAATGGAAAAAATATGTTTTGATAAGTGTATAAGTCTTTTTGTGTTAAGAGGACTTATTCAAAATTAATGTTTAAGGAATTAAACTCTGGAAATAAGCAGCAAGAATTCACAGCATATAAACAAGCATCTGATAAAGTAGTTCACCCCTCTCTTGGGCTACATTTGCTGGGTCCAAAAGCCCCCAAATGGGCTTTTACCTTCTCTATTAATGCTCAAAAATAGTTATACACCATGAAGAAAGCCTCAATAGGCTGAAATAGTTGCTAAAACATAATCAAAGTGCTGGAAATAGTCAAAATTGACTGTAAATTCACCTCAAACAGATAAACATAGCCCAATATAGTTGTCTCTTCCCAAAGCCCTGTTGGCTCCTCAAGCAAATCCGCTGATAAAACCTCTGACATAGTGCCTTGATGGCTCTTTAACATATTCCAATAGCTTCATAATGCTCTAATACCCCCAAAACAAAACAAAAAATCGTTCCAATTGGACTTCCCTAGCTCCAGATATGGTCAAAACAAACTTTGCCAAGTTTTCCCTAAACAGCTCCTCCAAATCTGGGCAAACTCTAGTTAATCCTATTGGGGTTCCCATGTTTTGGCTAGATTGGCAAGACCAAAAGATGAGACAACATCAAAACCACTTTGGGAACTTAGGATCTAGCCCTCCTAGGTCCAAAGAGGGATCTCTCTATATAAGTCAAAGGATATATCTTTGAAACTCTAAGTTATGATTTTAGGCTAGTTGTAGGCTCAGGGTTGTTGGTTTGATTGTTTGTGTTTGGTTGGAGGGAATCAGGAAAAGAAGGACCAATATAAGACAAGGATGAGCGAAGAGGAAGCTTAGGCAGAGACAGATAACTCAGAGAACATCGAAGCCATTGGGCAATGGAGTCAAGAAAGGGTTTACTTGTGTTCAATGTGCAAGCTTTCAGTTGGGCAAGTCATCTAAATCATCTGGATCTTAAAGGATAGAAGATGGAAAGGAACATTAGGGACTGAAAATGAAAGGAGGAGAACCATCTAATTCTGTCTATAGATCAGGTCAGAGGTCATTTAACTCTAGAACTGCTTGGACCAAATCAGAGGCAATACAAGGGATCTTAGAAAGGCTAGCTGGTCGTGCAAGGATCCTAGTGGACAGGGTTAATACTAGTCCCCAGTGTTCCCAAACCTTCCAGCTAAATCGTAACTAGAACATCTAAATATAGATTTCATCAATTCATACATCAGAGAGTAGGCAATAACATCCACTACACTGGTTAAACCAATTGAAATCAATATTCAGATACACATTTAAGCAGAAAACATAAAGTGCTGGGAGAGAAGCAACATAGGGCACCTAACAAGGGTGAATCCTATGCCAAACTTCTGATGCAAGCCAGTAGAAATGAAATGAAATGAAACATGACATAAGAGCAAGTCAATCACAAATACAGAGAAAGAGGAAACATCACCAGTTGCTTTAGATCAGGATCCAAAGAAATGTGCTTGTCATATTAAAAACAAAACCGATCAGGTACAACATTGCCCACAGCTTGAACATTCAGTCTGAATACATCAAATCTCAGCCTATCTTACAATATACATAGAGAACTTGTCTCAAGAGGAGAATACTTGCATTTCACTGATATCTCATCAACAACCATTACAAAGTTTCCTTCTGTGCTTTATAGCAAAGGGTGAGCCTAAGATCGACTGAAGGAGTAGGTGAAAATTAAATGTATCTTTAAACACAACAATGAATGCAGGGCCGGAACCCATTCTACTTGACCTACTGTATATTTAATCTCTGTCACCTTCCTTGTGAGAGAATGATCTGCCCCAGATTTGATCTTGACATCTTTTGGCTTGTTGTACTCCAGGTGATTTGAACAAAAAATGAAATAAACTGCTAGGAAGGTCTGTCTCATAAATGTCTGACTGTTTTTTGAGCTGTAGTTAGGGCGGAAAATCTATCAGGGACATTCTACATAATAAAAGTAGTATGGATGCTTTGTACCTGATGAAGAAAGACATCCTGCTGACAAATAACCCTGATGGTACCTTTCACTGTGCCTAGGATCTTTAGATCGATCCTCGGGGTCTTCAAACTGCTGCTTTGCATTCTAAACTTGTGATTAAGGCTTAAGATCTTCATTAGTTTGCCTTATTCTCTCTGCTCTGTACTGGGACACTCCGCTGCTTCAATTCCATTTCTGACAGGTTAGCTCGGGTTCTAATGGTGATGGGAGATTTTCAGAGTTCGAAATCCTGCTTTTCTTTAGTGAACATCTCATCTCCACCTTCCCGGGCCTTTGTTCATAAATTCAGTTGCTGTGGATGATCTTCCTCGGATTTAGTTGTCCTGGTAGCATAGAAGTGTATCACGGCGGCCATTCTTTCTTTATAACCCTGCAGGAAACACAAAGACTGTGAAGAAATCCATGGACGAGGGCGGCGGGTGATGTAGATGGGCGAAATGGACGTACGGGTGGTGACATGGCGGAAAACGCAGAAGGCCCATGGAGAAAATTCTCTGGTGAAGGTGGAAGTCTGTGGAGTGAAAGATCGAACGAGAAACATTAAAAAACATGTAAACAAATCAATTTTATACAATGGACTGAGAGAAGGTACGGATGGAACACGTGGGGTGACGTGGCAGGACCCGGGGGCAGCGGAAAGGTCAACAATGCATGGACTGATCTGGACCGTCGATCGGGCGAAGATCAACGGCGGGGAGTGACAGATGGAGGGTCACCTGATACAATGGACGGGAGTTAAATAGTGCGTGGTTCGGATGGACGACAGCCATTGGATGAAGGGCTTTGGATCGGACGGCTCTTAGCAATTCCGCTACCCGACCACCAACCGAACATTAATGCGTGAAATGAGAGCGGGTTTGTCGCCGTACAGGAGACATGCGGCCAGCGCTGAATGGAATCGCTGGGGCTCCGGGGAAAACTGTCGGCTCACGAATGGTGGTGTGGAAAATACCGTTGGATTTGGAACAGTGCGCAGGGATGGGAGTGGGGACCACTGATCGGAAGGGCTCCGCGCCGTCGGATCATACATTAATTTGGACGGCAGAGATCTGAACAGCGCAGGGTTAACTCGGTAGCAAGCTGGTAGTGATCAACGGAGTATGGGAGGTCGAACCGCTCGATGGTTAACATGGAGGGTACCCCCCGTAGCTGACCAGTTGATCGGGCATTGACCGCAAATCAACGGTCGGTAATGACTACGGGGCCTTACCTCATTTAATGCGTACGGGAAAATGGCAGCCCCCGTAACCACCATTTTTGTGGTGGCTCCGCCTATGCACCACCACATGCCGCCAGCGCGCCACCAATTCACCACCGCAGCAGGAAAATTCACCAATTCCTGCTCTTTAATGCACGTCCAGTCTTCATTTTCCCGAGTCATTTTTCATAAATCCCGCTACTGCAAATGATCCTCTATGATTTCCTTGTCCTTGCATCAGAGGTCGCACATTATGTCGGTCTTTTTATCATTTTCAAACCTGCAAAACATGAAAACTATGAGTAAAGACATGGATGGGGTGGCAGATGAGGTGGAGGAGGTGAATGAAAGGAAGAAAGGGACTTTGAAAAAGGGAGAAAAAAGGGGGGAAAGTGGTATTTGCAGGGATATGAGGGGTAATATAGGCCTCTTTTGAGGGATGGATCAGCAGAGAGTATACATATTAGGCACAACACATAGGGACTTCAAGGAGGATGGGTTTTCAAGGGGAAGACATTCCTTGAAGGCTCCAAAACAATTCAGCCCCCAGCTTGCTTGTCAAGAATTTCATAGGGGGGTTAACAGTGGCTCCACATGGGGATGGCTTCTCCTTGGAGGAGTCAAGAAACCAGACAGGATCTTTGGAGTAGGCCAGATGCCTGCTATCATAAGCCATCTTTCTTCGTTGATTTTCAGCTGCCACAAACATGATATATCAGCGGAAACATTTTCCCAACCAAACTACCTACCCAACTGTAGTCCTAACTGTTCCCTTTGGGTGCATTTGAGCTTGCAGACCCTTTACATTTTATTTTGCAAAACAAAAAAAAACCTATTCCAAATCTACCCTTATTGCTCCATGAGGCTAGATTAGACTGTTGGCCTCATAGAATTCTCTACCTAATCTACTACCTGTTGGGATTAAACTGTCCAACAGGTTTCTTCACCTACATTCTAAGACAGGAAATTTAAACACAACCAAGCCAGGATTAGACTGTCTGACTTGCAGGACAGAAACTTGTAGAAGACAAAACTGTGAAGGCATGGAATTCTGCAACTTTGAAACATTCTTCTTTCTTTCTTGTGACTCAGGTTTTGAGCATATTTGAGTCACCTCTTTTCTTTGCTTCAGCTCTGGTTTTGGGAATATTAGAGCTGGTTCTTCTTTCGCTGTTGATCCAGATTTTGAGCTTATTAGGACCAACTATTCTGCTTCCTTTGGCTCGGATTTTGATCAGGTTTGAGCCATGCTTTTTTATTCAGAGGTTCATGTTTTGAGCATGTCTGAACCTCTCTTTTCATTCTGTTTTTTGGAACATTTTCTCTTTTTCTGAAAATGAAAACTTTCAATGGTATGTACAATGGAGATGAAACTAGAAATGGGAAATCAATAGAAGTAATGTTTGAGCATCCTGCCATTGACAGGACCCCCAAAAAATTCTGTGCCATCAAGTTCTTGCAGAAAAAACGCATTAGGACCCACAATGGCCTGGATTATGTATGGACCCTGCCACAGGCTGTCAAATTTGCCATGTTTACCTTTGTCCTCTCTTCTTGAGTCCCATTTTAGAACCTTGTCACCAATTTTGAAATTTGAAGCTTTGGTTCTTTTGTCAAACTGCCTTTTTATGTTTTCTTGGACTCTGATAGCTCTGTTATAAACCTGCTCCCTTGTTTGCTAAAGATGGATTGTCTCATTGATTATTCTCACCATACTGTTCTCTTCTGATTGGATCTCCTGAACAAGCTTGATTACTGGAACTCCAAGACTAGTAGGAAACACTGCTTCAGTCCCGTAAACCAGCTAAAAGGGTGACATGCCAATAGATTTCTTTGTAGTGAGCCTGTCTTCCCACAAGGCATGTATCAACTTTTTATGCCATGATCTTTTGTTCTCTTCCAGCAACTTCTTAATGATTGTAACCAGGATTTTATTTGATGATTCAGCTAGGCCATTACCTTGGGGGTAATAGGCATTTGAATGTCCAAGTGCTATTCCGTACCTGTGACAGAAATCAACCATTCTTTTGGATCCGAAAGCAGCAGAATTGTCAGTTATTATTTTCCTTGGACAGCCAAAACGAGATAGGATGAAGTCTTCTAGGAGCCTAATGATGACAGAGTCAGTGGCATTCCTAGTGGGTATAGCTTCTATCCATTTAGTGAAGTAATCTATGGCAGTCAGGATCCATTTATGCTGTCCAGAGGAGGCAGGATGAATCTCTCCTATAAAGTCTAGGCCCCATTGCATGAAGGGACCTTCTATGGTGATATGTTGTAAAGGGAGGGGGAGGAGTTTTCTTTTTCCTTCAAAGATCTGACATTTATGATAGGCAAGTATCATTTTATGGACATCACTGAAGAGGGTAGGCCAGTAGTAACCAGCCCTAAGTATCTTGTTTGCAGTGGATTTCCAACTCAGGTGGCCTCCACATTCTCCAACATGGAATTCCTGTTTGATTCTTTCAGCTTCAGTTTCAGACAAACATTTCAGTAGAAGGCCATTTGGATTTTTCCAATATAGACGCTCATTCATAATGCAGTAATTTCTAGCTTTGATTTTTATGAATCTGGCCTTTCTTTTATTTTGGACAGTTCTGGAGGGGCATTGAGACTAGTGAGCACATAAAGGATATCAGTATACCAAGGAGAGTTTTGAAACTACTCCTCCACAGTTGGATGGGGCAATCCTTCCTGCTCATCTAAGGCATTCATCATGTTAATGTCAAGGGCCTGTAGATTAGATTCAGCCATTAATTGGGCCAGGCCTTGACCTTTGATTAGTTTGGTGGGTTTTATTTCAATGTCATATTCTAAAATTGTAGCAATCCATTTGCCCCTTTTCCCATCTGGGTCTTGGGACAAGATATCTTTGAACACTATATTTGGCACGAAAGCAATGGTGTGAGAATGCAGAATGTACACCCTAAAGTATTTTAAGGCCTTAATCAAGGCATAGGCCTGCTTTTCCATGATGTTGTACTTCAAGGGTGCATCTCTTAAGGCTTTACTGAAGAAGGCTATAGGCTGTTCATTACCTTTTTAATTTTTCTGCAGCAAAACTGCAGCTATTGTGTGTTGGGAAGCAAATGAAAAGATCAGAAAATATTTTGAGAAGTCAGGGCTGATAAGGACAGGGGCCTGAGTGAGTGCAAGTTTTACTGACTCAAAATATTTCTTGGCTTCAACAGTCCACTTAATTCCTGCATCTTTCTTTAGCATTTCAGTCATTTTTCTAAGATGCTCTGCCAGATTAGGAATAAATCTCCTGAGGAAATTGATCTTCCCTATAAAGGACTGCAACTCCTTGATGTTCCTTGGATGTGTAATTTGAATTATTCCCTCAACAATGTGTGGGTCTATCCTGATCCCTTTCTTAGATATAATGTGGCCAAGAATTTTACCTTCTTGCAGCCCAAAAACAGTTTTCTTAGGATTTAAGGACAGGCCGTACCTTCTACATTTTTCAAAGACTTTCCTCAGATGTTTCAAGTGTTCTTCTTCAGTTTTAGAAAATAAAGTCAAGTCATCCAAGTAGATAACTATGAAGTGTCCTATCTCCTCTTAGAAAGCTATGTCCATCGCTCTCTGGAAGGTAGCTCCAGCATTCATCAGTCCAAAGGGAATTTTCACATACATGAAGGTGCCCCATGGAGTGGTGAAAGTTGTTTTGAGTTGGTCTTCTGGGAGTACCAGAACTTGGTTGTATCCTGAAAAACCATCAAGCAGGGAGATTCTCTTGGAGCCCACTACCTTTTGTAGGATATTTTCCATTCTAGGCAAAGGGTAGTTGTCTTTCAAGAAGGCTCTGTTGAGGTTTCTGAAGTCTATGCATAGTCTGATCTCCCCTGTTTTCTTCCTTACAGCCACTAAGTTTGACACCCAATTAGAAAACCTTACAGGGACTATTATGCCTGCATCATACATCTTCCTGATCTCTTTCTCTACTGCAGGCAATTTTTTTGGATTGATTCTTCGAAGTTTTTGTCTGAAAGGCTTCTGATTCTCCTTTAGTGGTATCTTGTGTTGTATGATGTTGGTGTCATAGGCCTTTAAGTCTTCATAGCTCCATGCAAACACGCCAATAAATTCCTTAAACAAGTCAATGTATTTTTTCTTCATGTTTGCAGGTATAGACTTAGCCAGTTTTATCATTTTGGGTCTGTCTTTAGTGCCTATGTTGCATTCTTCTATATCTGATTCTGCATGTTCTATGGTGGGCTTCTTTGCTACATCATTGAAATCAAAGAGGTCCTCTAAGGGTGCCAGGCCTCTGGGTATATTCTTGTCTTTGGCCTGCAACACTTCGACCTCTTCATTTTCTGCATTTTCACTATTTTCATTAAAATTTCCAGTTTGCTCGGAAAAAGAATTTATTTCTATGTTACAGGGTGTTTCTTATTCATCTGGGGGATCCTCGCTTGGGCAGCTATCATCAGAAATAGAGTCTAAATCAGAAAATTCAAACTCATTCCTGCCCACCAGGAAATCTTCGATCTGTTTGTCTCCTTCAAAGACCTGCCAATATTTTTCATTGTCTGGCACTGCAGGCCTGAATTTGGTCTGAATGATAATATTTTGGTCAACTGGGGCCTTAGGATATGAGCTAGCTAGGCAAGCTAATCCATTTTCTATTGCGTTTTGACCCCTAGGAGTGAACACTAACTCAAATTCAACAAATGTTTTCAGCAAATCTAGAGTGTCATTCCTGTATGCCCTAAGGCTAGGGTGTTTTGCTGAATACTCACCATTCACTTGTTTGATCACCAACTCTGAGTCTCCTCTCATAGCTATCCTACGGGCTCCTAATTTTTTCAATAAATTCAGACCCAGGATGAGAGCCTCATACTCTGCAATATTGTTTGTGCATTTGAAATGCAGATTCACAGCGTGGCTCTCTGCATGATCATCTTCTGTGTTACGTAGCCACACTCCTGCTCCAGCACTTTCTCTAGTACAGGACCCATCAAAGTTCATTTCCCACATGGGTTCTTTGTTTACTTCATTTTCATCCCCTCCCCTACAGCTGGGTTCGCCATTATGTTGAGTTGTAAGGTCTGTACTAGGAGAGGGTTTATTTTGTTTTTCATGTAGGGTATCAGTTCGAACAGGGTGACTGATCAGCTGACTGCGTTTTGATTTTGTTTCTGGTTCACTCAGAGTTACGTTTTCTGCATTTTTCCCATGGTCTCCTTCATCGTATTCTTCTAGAGTAGCCATTATGTTGAAATCCATGGGCTCTACATTTGTATCTCCATTTTCTGATCTTGGCTCTTCTAAGGGTTGGTCATTGTAGAGAATGAAAGAGTCCAGATCTGTATGTACAGAGTATAGTGGTGAGTTTTCAGGTTTCTCAGGGCTACTGATTAGGAATTTCATTTGAGATTCTCTATACAGTCTTCTAAGCTGGCCAAATATAGGGATGGTGGCATATGAACCACCCATCTGCATTGTCCCTTGCAGCTTGGCTCCCCATGATCTTGATAATAGCATGCCATACTTAGGTGGCACATCTGCCACCACAACATCCATGACCATACATTTAGCAGGAATCTGGGTTAAACTCACACATAAGTCTTTGATGAGGCCTAGGCATTTTACTCTGCTAGAGTCAAATGAATATAAGTCTTTGTAGGGTCTGGTGATTTCTAGGCCTAGCCTCTCCATCACTACCTTGGGCATTAAGTTGTGAGATGCTTCAGAATCATGAATTGCATTGTGCAAGATCTTGTCATAAATGTTGAGACTGATATAAAAAGGTGGAACTACCCCTTCCTGAAACTTTCCCTCAATCTTTGGACCAAACAGCAGGGCGGGTTGATCATCACTCAGATTTACAGTGTCACTATTTACACTCAGATTTAATTCTTTCAAAATCTGGCCTTTATATATATCCTGAGTGGCCAACTCAGATAATGGTACAGAGATTTTAATTTTCACAATCTCACTCTCTAAATTGAAAGTGGACTGGGTCTTTGGAATGTTCAACTCTGTCTTATTTGTTACTACCTTAGTAGCTGAATCAGTTTGTGATTTTTCACTATGTACATGGTTGGGAACTGTTGTATCAGGAGCACTAATTGTGGTGCTAGTACTGCTAGTTGGTTGACCTTGTTTTTCAGTGTTTTGGTTGTCTTTTTCTTTGTCTTTTCCAGAACCTTCAACTGCTGATTTGGAATTCTCAGCAGTTGCTTTAGAAGTTTTGTCAGGATTTTTCTTGATTGTAATCTCAGGAGTCTTGGGAGTATCTTGGTTTTTCTTTCTCCTAAGTTCATATTGTTCCCTGACTTGCAACATGGCATTTTCAAATCCTAATCTATAATCCTCAGACTCAAACCACTCCTCATCACAACCAGTGGTGGAGGGCTGGTCTTCTTCTGAATCATAATTTAGGATTGATTCTTCTATTTCAAACATGTTTATTGCATTCCCTTCAGACTCTTCAATGATTCCCTCGTCTTCATCTAAAATTTTTTCTTGAAATGGGGGAATAATTTGTTGATCTGAATCTCTTTGTCTATTGGGAGCAGCATTGTTTCTTCTAATGTTTTGGTTCTGGTTTCTGTTTTGGTTGTTGTTTTGGACAACCATCCTCTTTATCATTTGTTGCAATTCTTCCACGTTCTTATACAGTCTATCGTATTTGGGATCAGATGTGGAAGCTACATTGTCATCCCTATATGTTACCCTCTTTTCAGCCTTCAGTCTTGCCCTTTTTTCCATTAGGTTTGCTTCTATGGTTATTGCTCCTTTCTGCATGTCTTCTAATGTGGTGTACTCTTTGTCTCTAAGCTCATAGGCTAGGTCAGCATCAAATCCATCAGGATACTTAGCCAGGGCCATTCCTTGTGGAGGAAGAGCATTGTAAATGCTGTTGAATCTTGTTGTGTAGTCATGGACACTCTCTCCTACATTCCTTTTCAGGCTCATGTATTCGGCTAGGAGTTGGCGAGGGTTTTCCCTAACCTCCCATTTGTTTATGAAGGTCTTGTATAATGCCGGGAGATCTTGAATACTGCCAAGAGGTAGATTTTTAAACCAATTTTTCACCTCACCCCTAAGCTTTGGGCGAAGATCCTCATTTTGATTGTTTCATCATCAATTTCCATATAATCAAAAGAGTCCTCCATTTTATCTACATGTTACCGAGCTATTATGGACTCTTTAGCAGTGAAGTGTGGGATTTTTGACTGATAATCATTGGGCAAGGGCAACAAGGGTTGAGGTAAAAGCAAAGGTGCATACCAAGCTGCCATAATGATGTTCTGATGGGGTATAGGGTTAGCTTGAGCAGCTGGTATTTAGATGACAGTGATTTTTGGACCAGCAGAAGTCTGTTGAGTAGATCTAGGGTGAGAGAGCCCCAAGTTTTGAAGGAAGTGAAAATCAGGTGGTGTGGAAGGAGGGGTTTCACTGTCCCTAGTGTTTTAACCACTATTAGATGGTGTATTGTAAACTTCGAGGTCTTTCTAGTCTAGATGATTGAATGACCTAGTTCTCGGTAGTCTATTAGGTATGTCTAGGTCAGGGAGGAAATGTGCTAGAGATGTTAGGTTTTCTGGTGCAGAATTAGCTCTAAGAATGTGGCTGGAAATGGTTGGTCTTTTAGGTGTAGGAGCTCCTTTGAGGATACTCTCTGGATTTTCAACTATCTCCAGTGGGTCAGGGTTGGGATAAGCTCTTGTGTGGATGGTTCTGAAAGCCAAAATGTTGTTTATAAGCCAAGCAGCTTAACCTTACTCGTTACTTCTACTATGGTTAATGTTGTCTCAGGGGCTGGCCTCCCAGTGGAGTCTGATTGTGAAACTAAGATAATCAGCGGGCCTACTGATCACCAGTGGAGTCTTTTTGTTTAGGAATAATGGAGTCGCCAGGTGGAGGGTTTAGGATGTTTCTAAGGGGTACACTATCCATCACAGTGCTCAGGCACTATCACCTTTCAGGAATCTCCTCTAAAACAACATGCTCCAACCAGAGATTGACTGGGAGGGCATTTACCAGATATGTCACCTCTGAAAAGAGGATGAGATCTGGAGGCTACCTGGCCCTTTCCAGGCTCTGTCTAAGAGTATGGTGGATATTCAATAATGGAGATTGATCCAAGAAAGGGGTGACTTACTGTCAACCTAACCAGAGTTCTAAGTTTCTGGGGTTTTTCTGAATGTTTAAGGTGAAATGTACTCAGAGCTCCCCAGTATGGCCGCCATTATGTTGGGGTTCCCATGTTTTGGCCAGATTGGCAAGACCAAAAGATGAGACAACATCAAAACCACTTTGGGACCTTAGGATCTAGCCCTCCTAGGTCCAGAGAGGGATCTCTCTATGCAAGTCAAAGGATATATCTTTGAAACTCTAAGTTATGATTTTAGGCTAGTTGTAGGCTCAGGGTTGTTGGTTCGATTGTTTGTGTTTGGTTGGAGGGAATCAGGAAAAGAAGGACCAATATAATACAAGGATGAGTGAAGAGGAAGCTTAATCAGAGACAGATAACTCAGAGAACATCGAAGCCATTGGGCAATGGAGTCAAGAAAGGGTTTACTTGTGTTCAATGTGCAAGCTTTCAGTTGGGCAAGTCATCTAAATCATATGGATCTTAAAGGATAGAAGATGGAATGGAACATTAAGGACTGAAAATGAAAGGAGGAGAACCATCTAATTCTATCTATAGATCAGGTCAAAGGTCATTTAACTCCAGACCTGCTTGGACCAAATCAGAGGCAATACAAGGGATCTTAGAAAGGCTAGCTGGTCGTGCAAGGATCCTAGTGGACAGGGTTAATACTAGTCCCCAGTGTTCCCAAACCTTCCAGCTAAATCGTAACCAGAACATCTAAATATAGATTTCATCAATTCATACATCAGAGAGCAGGCAATAACATCCACTACACTTGTTAAACCAATTGAAATCAATATTCAGATACACATTTAAGCAGAAAACATAAAGGGTTGGGAGAGCAGCAACATAGGGCACCTAACAAGGGTGAATCCTATGCCAAACTTCTAATGCAAGCCAGTAGAAATGAAATGAAATGAAACATGAAATAAGAGCAAGTCAATCACAAATACAGAGAAAGAGGAAACATCATCAGCTGCTTTAGATCAGGATCCAAAGAAATGTGCTTGTCATATTAAAAACAAAACCGATCAGGTACAACACTGCCCATAGCTTGAACATTCAGTTTGAATACATCAAATATCAGCCTATCTTACAATATACACAGAGAACTTGTCTCAAGAGGAGAATACTTGCATTTCACTGATATCTCATCAACAACCATTAGAAAGTTTCCTTCTGTGCTTTATAGCAAAGGGTGAGCCTAAGATCGACTGAAGGAGTAGGTGAAAATTAAATGTATCTTTAAACACAACAATGATGCATGGTCGAAACCCATTCTGCTTGACCTGCTGTATATTTAATCTCTGTCACCTTCCTTCTGAGAGAATGATCTGCCCCAGATTTGATCTTGACATCTTTTGGCTTGTTGTACTCCAGGTGATTTGAACAAAAAATGAAATAAACTGCTAGGAAGGTCTGTCTCATAAATGTCTGACTATTTTTTGAACTGTAGTTAGGGCGGAAAATCTATCAGGGACATTCTGCATAATAAAAGCATTATGGATGCTTTGTACCTGATGAAGAAAGACATCCTGCTGACAAATAACCCTGATGGTACCTTTCACTATTCCTAGGATCTTTAGATCGATCCTCGGGGTCTTCAAACTGCTGCTTTGCATTCTAAACTTGTGATTAAGGCTTAAGATATTCATTAGTTTTCCTTATTCTCTCTGCTCTGTACTGGGACACTCCGCTACTTCAATTCCATCTCTGACAGGTTAGCTCTGGTTCTAATGGTGATGGGAGATTTTCAGAGTTTGAAATCCTGCTTTTCTTTAGTGAACATCTCATCTCCACCTTCCCGGGCCTTTGTTCATAAATTCAGCCGCTGTGGATGATCTTCCTCGGATTTAGTTGTCCTGGTAGCATAGAAGTGTATCACGGTGGCCATTCTTTCTTTATAACCCTGCAGGAAACACGAAGACTGTGAAGAAATCCATGGACGAGGGCGGTGGGTGATGTAGATGGGCGAAATGGACGTACGGGTGGTGACATGGCGGAAAATGTAGAAGGCCCATGCAGAAAATGCTCTGGTGAAGATGGAGGTCTGTGGAGTGAAAGATCGAACGAGAAACGTTAAAAAACATGAAAACAAATCAATTTTATACAATGGACTGAGAGAAGGTACGGATGGAACACATGGGGTGACGTGGAAGAACCCAGGGGCAGCGGAAAGGTAAAAAATGCATGGACTGATCTGGACCGTCGATCGCGCGGAGATCAACGGCGGGGAGTGACGGACGGAGGGTCAGCTGATACGATGGACGGGAGTTAAACAGTGCGTGGTTCGGATGGACGATAGCCGTTGGATGAAGGGCTTTGGATGAGACGGCTCTTAGCAATTCCGCTACCCAACCACCAACGGAAAATTAATGCGCAAAATGAGAGCAGGTTTGTCGCCGTACAGGAGACACGTGGCCAGCGCTGAATGGAATCACTGGGGCTCCAGGGAAAATCACCGGCTCGCAAATGGTGGTGCAGAAAATACCGGTGGATTTGGAATAGTGCGCAGGGACGGGAGTGGGGACCACTGATCGGAAGGGCTCCGCGCCGTCGGATCATACATTAATTTGGACGGCGGAGATCTGAACAGCACAGGGTTAACTCGGTAGCAAGCTGGCGGTGATCAACAGAGTACGGGAGGTTGAACCGCTCGACGGTTAACACGGAGGGTACCCCCCGTAGTTGACCAGTTGATCGGGCATTGACTGCAAATCAACGGTCGGTAATGACTACGGGGCCTCACCTCATTTGATGCGTATGGGAAAATGGCAGCCCCCGTAACCACCACTTTTGTGGTGGCTCCGCCTATGCACCACCACATGCTGCCAGCGCACCACCAATTCACCATCGCAGCGGGAAAATTCACCAATTCCTGCTCTTTAATGCACGTCTAGTCTTCATTTTCCTGAGTCATTTTTCATAAATCCCGCTACTGCAAATGATCCTCTCTGATTTCCTTGTCCTTGCATCAGAGGCCGCACATTATGTCGATCTTTTTATCATTTTCAAACCTGAAAAACATGAAAACTGTGAGTAAAACCATGGATGGGGTGGAAGATGAGGTGGAGGAGGTGAATGAAAGGAAAAAAAGGGACATTGACAAAGGGAGAAAAAAGGGGGGAAAGTGGTATTTGCAGGGGTATGAGGGGTAATATAGGCCTCTTTTGAGGGATGGATCAGCAGAGTGTATACATATTAGGCACAACACATAGGGACTTCAAGGAGGATGGGTTTTCAAGGGGAAGACATTCCTTGAAGGCTCCAAAACAATTCAGCCCCCAGCTTGCTTGTCAAGAATTTCATAGGGGGGCTAAAAAATCCCACTAAATGTGGGGCGGCCACCATAATAGGTGGAATCTGCCAATTATCCCTCTAGTCGTGGGTGCTTAACGATAAGGGTTGCAGGTCCATAGGACCGCACCCGTCGGCAAACCGTTAGAAATCTTGGAGTTAGACACGGAAGTGATAAGGTTTAACATTATTTTATAATGGTGCATTAACATAAATTTTGCTCCACGTGACCAAGCCTTATCCACGTTGTGTTATGCATCATTTTTTGGCTCTCGGTTCCAGTATTGTGGTTGTATGCAGAGGGGGCTGGCCCCCTTTTGGGCCTCGCCGAAATCAATTCAAACTTAATATAAAACATTTCGATGTCTATGGTTAAGACTTGCCCGTGGCTCACCCGGTTGCGCCGCTCGGTTGCCACAGACCCGACCCGGGGTCGAATCCCGTCTGCGCCAAACAAATTTTGTATAAAACAATTCGTTGACACTTGGGGCCACGTGGCGGCCTCCGGGCTGTCCACGTGGTGCCCTGCCATTGGCTGTCTGCACAGAATATTTTGTAGAATATTCTATGGAATATTCCCAAAATATTCTATGGAATATTCTTTTTTTAATAAAATTTTTATATAAAGTCAAACTGGGTCAAACTGGCCTTTTTACCTGAAATTGAGAAAATTCAAAGTTGAATAACTTTCTCATACAACATCGGTTTTCAGTGTCATTTGCGGCTACAGGATCGTCTTTTTGAGCTCTTTCCTGTCGTTCTAGTTTGGACCATTTCTGAGCAACTAATTTTTTGAGCATTTTTCCATTAAGGACATGATCACCTAATTAGAGGATTACAATCCATTTGGAATATTTTCCTCCAATAACTTGTGGAGACAAAATGTGTCACATGGGATTCTCCAAAGAAATGACGGTAGTCTGACGTAGTAATATATAGTGTCGGAGTAGAGTGATAGCGAAGACCACCATGAGAGAGAGTTTCTCCACATGTGAATATCCTAGTTCGGGTCTAATGAGACCTTTTGACAAGTAATATATCACATGTTCACTATCATCATCGTGAACTTGAACCAGGACCATGCCAAGGGAGGATGGTGAGGCTGCCAGGTAGAGGAGAAAGTCGTGTGAATAATTGGGGGCACTAAGAAGTGGGGTAGAAACGAGTGCTTGTTTCAAGGCGTCAAACGACAGTTGAGCTTGGTCATCCCATAAATATAGTGTTCCTTTCTTCAATAAATGCATAAAGCCTTTCGTCATCTCGGCATAGTTTACTATGAAACAACATAAAATTTTTGCCTTCCCTTGCAAACATTGGAGTTGCAGAATGGATTGTGGTGTGGGAAATTTGATGATTGCTTTAACCTTATCGAAATCAACCCTAATCCCATGCTTGGAGACAATAAAGCCTAGAAGGTGTCCAAATGCGACAAAAAATACACACTTATGTGGATTTAGACGTATATTGTAGAACCTGCACCGAGTGAAGATTTGTTTAAGATGTGCGAGGTGATGGGATCGCTTCTTGGAATGGGCTGGAAGGTCATACAAGTAAGATTGTACAATATGCCTAATGTCGTGAAAGGCGTAGTCCATAGCCCTTTGAAAAGTTGCTCCTGCATTCTTCAGACCGAATGGGAGTTTACGATACAAGAATGTGCCCCAAGGATAGATGAAGGTGGTTTTATGCTAGTCATCCTTTTTAATCACAATATGGTTATATCTCGAGAAACCATCCATAAAGGAAAAATATTCACATCTGGCGCAATCATCAAGGATATGATCTATGAACAGCGTAGGAAAATTGTCTTTTGGATAGGCGGTGTTCAAATCATAATAATCAACACAGACTTGGATGGTGCCTTGTTTTTTGTCTATAGGAACTAGATTGGAAACCCATTCCGTCAAAGGGATAGGATAGATGAAACTAGCGTTTAAAATTTTTTCGACTTCAGTCTTAATGGCGGCCTCTTTGCACGGGTGGACACGTCGGAGTCTCTGCTGAACAGGTTTGGCATTTTCATAACTTTGACTTCGTGCTCGACTATAGATGGACCTATGCTAGGCATTTCTTCGTTAGACCAAGAAAACACATCTTGGAATTCCTTAAAAAGGGATGTCGAGCATGAAATTTCCTCGGGATTGCAATCTACTCCAATCTGAATGTTTTCCACGATACCCGTTTTGACCGAGATATCAATGAGCATTGTCTTAGAAACATTGCCCATGTTCCCTTCTAAATCGATAGTTTGAACAGTCATGTAAATGGAGGGAACGATCTTAGGTGGGTAAAAATATGGGATTTGAGTAGTTATGCGTCTGAATTAAACATCGAAATGCAATGGTGGAACTCTCCCCAGGGTCGTTCTTCTAGAGACATGATCTCTCGAATAACTTCATTCGTATGTAGGACTTCACTGACGAGATCCTTAGAAATAACCATGATGGGCAGGAGGTTTTTACCTTTGGTCGAAACCATAGCTGTGGAGGGTTTAGATGTAATGTGGATGGCTTGCTAAGCCAACTTGGCTGGTGAGAGTGGCATCTGATCTCTGTAGGAATCAATGTCTGAAAGTGCCGGTAGGATCCATGGGTTGATAGAGCCATCCAAAGTGGTGGATATCATTGCAAGCGTATGTGGAACCTTAGGCGACGGGAGAGGAAAGAAACCCATCAGGGAATATGCCTTTAGAAGACCAGTACCAATACTGACGTATGAGTCAAGAACGCCTCCTATTAGGGGTGCAGTGCTACTTGGTAACATGGAATAATCAAGGGTGAAAAAGGATAACTGATCCACTGTGACTATTTTCCCATCCAATAGAAAAAGGATGAGTCAGAAGACCGAAGAAACAATGGCAGTCATTGCGTAAGACCAACTGCGACCCAACAACAGATTATAATTGAGATGACGATATACGACTTCTATGTCCACTGTTATCGTTTTCCCACTAAGAGAAATGGGAAAGATAGCAAGGTAGCCTTTTGGGAGGAAAGTGTGGCCATTGAAAGCTTTAATGGAATTCAATGGTGGAGACAAAGTAGGAGAACCCAAAGCGAGCCAACAAGTAGTTGACATAACGCAGGTCGAAGCACCTTCGTTTATGACAGTACGATGGATTGGTCTCCCTTTCGACACAACCTGCACCTGGAATGCAAGTTGGTGTGAGAGGTGAGGTTTATATTTCTCCATGTCAAAGATAGCTAGCATAGAATCCTGGGGGTCAATTCCCCCAATGGCCAAAAGCAAGGCTTTCCTTTGTGCTGGGAAAGTTTGCAATACTTTGAGAGCAAACATAGCTGACGGTGCCTGCGCCAAATCTTCTACAATGTTGCAGTTTTGGGTGGCACGTGCAGAGGTGTTATGAGTCGTGTGTCGAAGTGTCCCTTTGGGGGGACGAATCGTGGGGTCAGCAGCAAGTCGTTCGATATGCAAATCGTTGGGCAGTGGTGGATTTGAACTAGTACTAGGTTCCTAAGTATCAATGACAAGATTTCCATAAAGTTTGGCTCGTGTCTGGATTTCAACACTCTCGATGCCATAAATGGCAGATGATGCTTCACCGGAAGGATGAGTGACACCATTGCCCCTTTTTGGTGGGTTGTGGTGGGTTGGAAACCATGTGTTTTTGTTGTTGCTGTGGTGTAATATCCCCAAATTGGGACTGCTAGCAAGGCATTCCTGAAAAAAATGCATTTTTTAGGAATGTATGATACAGGATTGGAAACCATCACTTGTATCCCTTAGATCTGACAGTATAAGACCTAACTCCAAGAGGGATTAAAAAAAAAATCCTTCTAGGTGGGTTAAACAGGTCTCCCCACACCTAGTGCAGTTGGAAAATGCCCAAAGAAGGGGCTGCAACAATACAAAATAACTCTGCCCAGAAAATAACGCAGTTCAGCCCAATATATGTAGGAGATCAATATAATGGTTCATTAATCACTTATACATTAGAAAATCATATTTATAATAAGGCCCATACAATTTACAAGAGAAAAATGGAGAAATTTTATGAAGAAACCCTCAAGAATGAGGTGCTGCAACAATGTATTAGCTGTAAGAAGGCTTGACAACGTTATATTATGAGATGAAGCAGTTGTACATTACATATCAGATCTAGAACAGATCTGTGTACAATATATTAGATCCATATCAAATCTGTACACTAGAAGAGTTCTTCTACACATTCCCCTTGGGGTTTTGAGCAAAACATGAGATACAAAGAGTAGATCTGAGATCTAAGGTTGCAGATATGCAGTAATATTCAAAAATGTTGTAGTAAATATAATAGAATTCAGATCAGATCTGAATCATGACATGGATCAGAAATCTAATCCATGGATCACCACAGTGAAGGGAAGAACCCTAAACAACAAAGATCTCTCCTCAAAAGTATGCCAAAACTCCCTACAACTTCCTTTTTGCAAATAATACAGTTATGGGAGAGATACTATGCTGTTGACTCTAGCAATGGTTTGGCCTGAAGCCAAGATTTGATTATGCAGCTCCAATGATCTAATACTCTCTTATCAGGAGGATAGAAGGCTCTCCCACTGAAAAGAGGCACTAGAATGGCCTATATCTGAATAGATCTAGCCTCCACTTGCTCCAGCTTACAAGGACAACCAAACCCTCAACAGGATTTGTGTTGTAGTTGGAATATGTAGCTTGGACAAATGCTTGATAGTGGAAAAGATCAGCAAGACTCCTCCAAGAGCTACTCAATGGAAGAGGTGGGATTCCCGATCAGGAACACCCTAGTGCTAAACAAAATTTTTCTCAGCTAAACAACAAGAGAATAAGAAATGTCTAAACAGACAATATCTTCAGAAAATCATAATCATGAACAACCCTCTCTTTATGTCCTCTTCTTTTTATAAGTTAGAATTCCTATCAAACCCTAAACCATCTCAATGATTTAGCTCTGTTCACATGTGTAGCCTCCAACTAGAACTGCGATGTGCATCTAGGAGGTTCATTGCATCTAGACAACACTGATGATTTGGTCCTAGTTGACTTGGTCAACTGATCCAACCTCTTTCACACTTAAGTGTGTTTATAAAAATAGCTCAGTTTTAGCCTTGTTCACATTGAGCATTGATTTATTTTGCCGATTTAGGAGTTTTATTGATCCACCTTTACAATTTTATTCATAAAAAAAGGAATTAAAACAAAATTAAATATTCCTATTAGCTTGGGATAATCAGGAATATTACAGTCCTCCCCTCCCAAATGTTGCTTATCCTCAAGCAACTGCAAGGATAGAATAAAGAGTTTCCTCCCAAGGAATGGAGGCTGATATGCATTGGGAAACATCTTTCCCAAGTGGACCCTCCATCCCCAAGAAATCATCCATACAAAATGAGTCACCTCCCTGTTATTCATCCATAATTTTCACTATCTGAAGATGACTAAGTATCGTTTTTGGATTTCTAGAAACAAAGTTCATGAGCATTGTGAGTTCTAGAAATATTGCTACCTTCATTATCCTTAAGGTAATTTTTTTCACTATTTCATCATTCCATCATGTCAATGCTCTTCTCACCCATCCCATAAGACCCATTGTGGGCTCATATCATTCAGTTTGTCTTTGTTGTGTCACCTTTGGCCTCAACCCTCTATTTTGTTTTGCCTAACTCCTCCATTGTCCTTTAGGGTTTTAAGGGAATTTTCTTGGTTTCATGACCTCCATGGTTAAACATCAACAAGGCTTATATACCACTATTATTACACCTCCTCCTATCCTTAATATACCTTCACAAACATTTCCCATCACTCCTATCCCTCAAATTCATCATTTTTCTAAAAAAAACCTAGTCTATGGCCACATTTTGACATTTTTAAGACTAGGCCTGTGTTTTTCCCTTTTTGACCCCTTCCCCTCACTCAATTATTTAAATTAAAATTTCCCATACTCCCTAACATCTATCCCTATTCCCCAAAATTTCCTAAAGAATTTAGACAACCCTTAACCCCTTCATTCCACTCCCTCTGCAAGGCAGTCCTAAATCCCCACACCAAACCCTATTTTCCTCTTCCAACTAAGTTAGGGTTTGATATGAAAATGAGGCACAAAAGAAAAGGATTAATTTGATAGATCATGTCAGGAATCATAATTCCATACCAGATCATAAACATCATGCCTCGATCATTTTACAAGAATTCATTCCAAAAGACAAGCCATGTGTCACGCCCAGGGCTAGTTTTGCTTCAAACCGTGTTTCTGACCAAACAGAGATGCAATTGAAAAATGTGAGAGAGGTTTTTTTCCATCATAGGACCAAGAAGAAAAAAATGCTTCAGTTTTTACACAGGTATCATGGTTTGGGAGAAATGTCAAAAATACAGGTGACATGGGAGAACTTTTGCACTGCTGGAGTGACCTTGGGAAAATTGGGTTTTCTCATAAATGGAGTATCAAAATGACTTTATTAAATATTCAAATGAAAAATAGACTTGAATATATTTCCAATGAGCTATCATGAGCTGAATTTGGAATTGCGGAAGGCATCCAAAAGTGGCCTGCTCTAGCACTCTACATTTCTGCACCAGCATTTAGCACTTTTTGACCAGTGTTGGGAGAATCAGGTTTTGGACAGGTAAATGGACACCAAATGGAAAAAAATATATATATTTTGGAAAATAGACTCAATCCAATTTCCCATGAGCTATCATGAGCTCTATTTTTAGTTATGTAAGGCCTCCAAAATTTGTCTACACCAGAACTTTGCATTTCTGCACCAACATTCAACACTTTTTGACCAGTGGTGGGAGAATCAGTTTCTGGATAGGTAAATGAACACCAAATGGAAAAAAAATTTTTTTTTTGGAAAGTAGACTCAACCAAATTTCCAATGAGATATCACGGGCCAAATGCTGACACCAGGAAGGCCTCCAAATGCCCACTGCAAAGAGACGTTTTTCTGTGTTGTGCTCTTGGAAAGTTCAAAATATCCTAACAGGGGTACGGGCAGAAAAACCTTTTCCTGCGCTCCTGTAGCCTCCTCCAGTGCATTTTAAAACCGAGTGTTGCAGTCCTGTAGGATCACTCTGGGCTCCGATGGTTTGGCCCGGTGTGCAAAGGGAGGGCCCAAAATGACAGCGTGCAACCCAGAGGCTGTGTTGCGCTCCTACCATTGTTTTTTTTTTGAATGATTGCTCGATCCACCCGGAGGTACTGTGCTCCTACCACAGGAACGTAGCACTGAACGAGACTTCATTCAGGCGTACCTAGGACACTGTGCTCCTGCCACAAAAATGCAGCACCGCCCGAAAAAGCATTCAGAGGCGCCCAATTTTCCCAGAAAGCTCAGTGAAGAATTTTCTTGTTGTAAAGGACATTTCAAAGAGGTATTTTCACTATTTCACCTCTTCATGGTTTTATGAAAGGATAAGGGCACCAAGTAGGTTCAAAATTTGTGTCGAAGAAATCATATAAAAGACTAGAAAATGATACTTAACCTACTCTTTGCTAGTTTCCTAACCTTGTCAAAAACTCAGCACCTCCTTAAAACCTCTTTACATATTATTTCACAAGAAAGAATCATTTCTATTTAAAGATGATGAAGATAAGGGAGAGAGTGATGATCATGAAGAAAAAGTGATGGAAATAATGATGAAGATGAAGAAATAAGTGAAGAAGAAGAAGATGTCAAAGAGGGAGATGTCCAAGAAGAGAGCAGTGAAGGCAGTAACAAGGATGAGTATGTGGATAAAGAAGAAAACAGAGGTAAAAACAATGATGCAAGTGATGAGAAAATAATTCAAGATAGTGGGTCCCATGGTGAAAAGGATGACTCTAAATAAACAATCACAAGCAGATTTTCAAAAAGAAGACAGTGAGCAAGAAAACAGAGGTCAAACCATTGATTCCCATGATGATCTAAAAAGTGAAAACAATGGGTTTGAAAGTGAAGACAATGACACTGAGGGTACTAATGCTGATAGTGGAGAGGAGACATATGAAAGCAATGGAGAAAGAAAGAATGACAGTGACAAGAATGGCACAGGCAGAAAAGATACAGGGTTTAAAGTTGTTTTCAATAGGCAAGGAAATGATGACAAAGGGCCAAGTAATGAAGACAATAAATAGGGTAGTAAAGAAAAGATCAGTCAAAGGGACTCATCAAATAAAGAAGGGAATGATTCTCACAGTGATGACAAGACCAATGAGAGTTCCCAAGACAATGACCCCACAAAGAGTGCAAACAGTGGTACAAAGGCTAAATTTAACAGTGAACACAATGTGTCAAATAATGAAGAGAAGGATACTCATGAAGTTGGGAATGTACCAAGCAATGATCAAGGCACCTCTTACATTGTGAAGGAAAATGACTGAGCACTATAAACAAAGAAAACCACTTTGCAAGGAAAAAACTCAAAACTGCCCAAAATGAGGGCCTGACACCAAATGATGAAAAATACCAAGCTAGGCTTGGTATTTTGGCCCAAATTTATCTACAGGTCTCTAAGGACCCTTGAGGAACCTACCTACCAAATTTAAGCAAAATTGGACAAGTTTTTCTTTTTTGCAAATTTTGAGCCTAGTGCTGCACTTTTTCCTAGGGAATGTTCAGAGGGTACAACTTAAATTTTTGGATTCCCTATCATGAGAGGAGTATGCTCACCAAATTTCATCTCAATTGGAGTTGTTTTGGTCCCTCAAAAGGGTCAAAAACACTCAATTTTTCACCTTTCTGCCCTCTTTTTTGAGCAAGTGCTGCGCTCCTAGAAGCCTTGGATTTTTCCACCTTTTTGGAAACTTTTCTAGGTCAGATTGAGGAAAACCAGTTATATTTGGAAAGTAGCAATCCACAGCTTTCCAATGGGCCATCACAGAGCATTTTCCGACATCGGGAAGGCCTCCAAAACTCTGTTGCAAAAAGACCTTTTTTGGTGCTGTGCTCCTGGAAGATTTTCATGTTTTTGAGACAGTATGCTGCGTTCCTATGTGTAACTAAGAAAATGTGCATTAGGCAAGTTTAATCATGTATGCCAGAGCCTAAAAGTCAATATTTTTTCTATTTTAGTCCAGAAAATATATTTTGTGCCTCGGACCTTGTAGAGCCTCAAGGACAAGTTAGGATATTTGTTTTTTGGCCAATAGGCTTATAGATGCTCTAGTGAGCTCTCTTACTCCTTGCTTTTTATATAAGCCATGAGGATTCATTGTAAAGGGGGGGACTTGAAGTGTTTAAGAGAAATACATGGTTTTATGAGCTTGGAGAAGATATTGGTCTTGTGAAGTGGATGAATGGCTTGCTTGGCTTGATGATGAAGAGGCATGTTTGCAGGATTCCATAGCTTGGTGAATGGTGATGTTTTCTTGATTTGTTATTGTTTTATTGTACTCATTTATATTTCATTCTTCTTGGTTGTTATAGATCAGAAAAGTATAGGTTGAGACCTACTCATGGAAGCACCTCAAACCTCCTGTTTGTTATAGCTTTGATGTTTTCTCTTTTAGCCATCTTAAGGAATTCTTGACTTCTCCTTAGGTCCACTAAAATTTCTTTTTATTTCGTGAATGGTTAATATGCTAGCTTACAAGTATGATTCACAGTATGCCCTTCTTATTTGAAGTTCTCAAAACCCTATTTTGAAGCCTTTCTATGGGTTATTGATTGAATAGGTTAAGTCAAATAGGTCTCATTCGATCTTGCCCTTTGTCCATGCTTACCAACTTATCTCATAGTTCCCAATAGCTTGATATACGTTGTTTAGGAGTTCCCTCTCCATAAATTGAGTTATTTTTTTATCTTAGGTGTTTTCCCCAAAAGTTGAAGGTGAATTTCTAAAGTTAGGAGTTCTTATGCTTTTATGTTTCACTGGAATGTTCATCTTATATGTTTATCTGTTTGAGTATTGTTCATAGAGATTAGTGGTTTTCCCTACCTCATGATTTGTTGTTTTAGACTATATATGTTTAAGACCTCTTAGTTTTTTCCCAAACTTAATGTTCATTACACCTTAGACATCACCCAAAGGATCCATAAACCTTGCTAAATCGGCCCTGCAGTACACCCTTTTCATCATTTAGAAACTCTTGAATTCATCTAACCCCATAGCCCTATTGATTCGATCATCTCTATTTCCACCTATCCTACTTGATCATCTTACCCCAACCCAAAACAAACGAACCAAATGTGCTTAAAAAACTAGCCTAAAATCAATTATTCAAAGCGAACAAGTTCACATCCTTTGCATAATAGAGAGATCCCTCTCTGAGTCTAGGAAGGCTAGGTTGTAGGACTCCAAAGATTGGTCTGATGTTACCCTGTCATTTGGTTTACCAATCTGCCAAATTGCGAGACACTAACATAATGGCAGTCATGGTGGGACCTGAGTAAGTAACAAGCTTAGATATCCTTAAGACCTCATAAAACCCACAAACATCCTTAGATTGGTATTCAGTTGTTGATGGTGGATGTTATGTATAATTTATTAATTATTATTTAAATATAGTTGTATTAGGTTTATTAAGTGAAAGGCCATGATCAAAGATCATGCCTCTTCACCAAGGGACACCGTGAGGCTGTATTTAAAGCCTTGGTGATTCCCCATTGTAATCATATCATATTTTATCAATAATAATATATACATTTCCAGTTAAACTGAGTTTTTATACTCCATTGGTATCAAAGAAGTCGCTCTTCAGGATCTATGTGAGCAATTCATGGTCTATTTATATAGCTATAAATTTTTCCCTCTCATAAAATTCACTGACTGGAATTTTTTTTCCTCTCTTCGTCTCCTACCGCTGCCTTCATTTCCCTACTCACCACAACCCACCCAGACCCTCACCACCCTCCCCTCACCTCTCTTGCCCCCGCCTCCCCCGCCCACCTCTCCTCCCCACATCCCCTACCCACCTCTCCTACCCCCGACATCCCCTGCCCACCTCTCTTGCCCTTCCCTCCTCGCCCACCTCTCCTGCCCCCGCCATCCCTCGCCCACCTCACTTGCCCCCATCATCCCCTGCCCACCTCTCCTACCCTCTGCTGTCTGTCGCCCCCACTTTCCTCGTCGTCTCCCCAGCCGTCACGGTCATCCTCCCCGCTGTTCCCCACTGTCTCACCATCGCTTCAGTCACCTCCCCGCTGCCGTAGTCCCATCCTCCTGCTTTCCTTTCTGTGTTCACCTCGTTGACATCGTAGGCAATTTTTTTTAAAAACGAAATTTGTTTTAAAACATGGTGACTTTTCGAATGGGTTTTTTTTTAGTGAATGATTTTTTTTTATCATATATATATTATATGAATTACAATCCATAATTATATATATATATATATATATATATATATATATATATATATATATATATATAAATAATAGTATTATTATTATTATTATTTAAAAAAAAAAAAGAGGAAAAAATTGGCAGATAAATATTCACCACCTCATACACGCTCAATGTCTTCGTCAATGTCGATGGACGAATTCCAAAAAAAATTGATGGATCTTGAGAACAAGATCAATAATAATTTTGATGACTTCAACAAAATATTAGTCGATCTCGAGGGTACAGTTGCAAGACATTCCAACGACATCAAAAAGCTTCAAGATACGACAAATCAAATAGAAAGACAAATTTGGTTAAATCATAGCGGGGCCACAAAAAAACATAGCCAAGAAATGAAAAAGCTAACAGAACTATGCGACAAGATAAATCAGACACAACGACCAATATTTCCCAATATGGAACATAATCAACAGAACAATTCAGCAGATTCAGGGAATTCATAAGAGTATCATGAAAAAACTGATTCCCCACATCATCACGAAGATAGTAATGCAGATTCTCAAAATAAGAAGCTATGGAATACATTTTATAATCTATACCCCCTCCTCATTCCACCGTTAGCATATCATCGAAGAGAAAAAATCGAGCTACCCAACTTGGACGGTAATGAAAATAGCGTTTCATGGCTTAATAAAGCCAAAGAATATTTTGAGATTTATGACATTAGCTGTGATGATGAAAAAATTAAGCACGCTTCCATGAAAATGGAAGGAGAAGCATATAATTGGTATATGTGGTGGAAAAAGACGACGCTTGCTATTAGTTAGACAAAATTTAAGGATGCATTCTTTAAAATATTTCAAGGTATAAAAGAAGAAAAGTTTTTTTCAACATTCATCAAATCACGCCAAAAAGGAGATGTCGATGAGTACACTCGAGAATGGGAGACCTTAGCGACACGAGTACCTAGATTATCAGAATCTCGTTTAATCCAGTCTTTTATCTCAGGTCTTAAAATCCATATACAAGAAGAGCTCGAACTTCGCGACATTACATTAGTAGAACTAGCAAGGCAAAAAGAAAAAGTTGCTGAAAAAAAATTTGAAAGGTTATCTTGGTCAAAACCAGAAAGAGTATATTCGAGATGAAGGTTTCCTCAATCTACAAATGTAGATAACATAAAATATGTTCCACCATGCCTTCGTGAAGGAGACAAATATAATATGGAAATACAAAGGATGAGAGAGGGCAAGTGCAAACGTTGTGGCAAAAAGTGGGATCCTAAGCACAGATGTGTTAATGGAAAAGAAAAATTTCTGTATAATTGTGAAGCAACCAATGACTCTAACAATGATGATTCAGATGTATAAGGAATGGAAGACACCCCAGAGTTCTCTCCAGAAGTAGATGATGAAAGCATTCTGCAAGTGTCATTATCAGCCATGACAGGTATATCACAACCTCAGACACTAAAATTAAGAGGACATATTAAGAAAAACAACATAATGGTTCTCATCGACACTGGCAGCACCCACAATTTTCTAGATTCAACCATGGCCAAAATACTCAACATCTTTACTTTTCCCATGCCTAATATGAAGGTAATGGTCGTCGATGGTAAGAATATTGAGCAAGTAGGGAAATTCCATAAGGTTAAATTACAGATTAAGGACTTTAGTTTAGAATCTCCATTCTATGCCGTACCACTAGGAGGAGTAGATGTGGTCTTAGGAATTCAATGGCTACAAACCTTAGGTACTTATTCTGCCAACCATCAGAAGCATTTTATAAGTTTTAAGTGGGAAGGGAAGAAGCACAAGTTATATGGATTCCAAGCACCAAAAAATCAAATCATATCATCATCCCAGATGATGAAGATGATTCGAAAAGGAGCGCCAGCCTATATAGTACAATGTCATCAGTTAGAAATGTTATCTACAAAAAGGATCAGCGAAGAGTCACCAGAAGTACAAGGACTAGTTCAGAAACACGAAAAAGTATTCAAAGACCTACCAATGAAAATGCCTCCTAATAGGGAAATTGAACATACAATAGAAGTCAAGAGAGGATCAGACTCTGTTAACATCAAGCCTTATCGCTACCCGCATCACCAAAAGACTAAAATTGAGAAGATAATCCAAGACCTTTTAAAATGTGGGGTCATCTAAAAAAGAAAGAGTCCGTATGCCGCCCCAGTTATATTAGTAAGAAAAAAATATGGATCATTCTGTCTATGCATTGACTACAGAGGATTAAATAAGATAACAATTAAAAACAAGTTTCCAATTCCCTTTATCGATGAAATGCTAGATGAGCTGCATGGTGCAAAATACTTCTCTAAGTTAGACTTAAGGTCAGGCTATTACCAGATCAGAATAAAATTGGAAGATATAACAAAAACTGCGTTTCAAACACATGAAGGTCATTACGAGTTTAAAATAATTCCCTTTGGATTAACAAATGCACCAGCTAGATTCCAAGCTACTATGAATGAATTGTTTCGTCCATATCTTAGGAAATTTTTACTAGCATTTTTTGATGATAGTTTGATTTATAGTAAAACTTGGAAAGAGAACTTGCAACACTTGGATAAAGTTCTCAAATTATTAGAAGATCATCAGTTTTATGATAAGAAATCCAAATGCACCTTTGGAAAAGAAGAAGTCGAATATCTAGGACACATAATATCCCATGAAGGGGTAAAAGTGGATCCTTCAAAAATCAAGGCTATAAGGGAATGGAATAAACCAATGAATATATCCAAGCTAAGAGGATTCTTAGGATTAATGGGATATTATCGAAGATTTATTAAAGACTATGCACACAGAACTGCACCTCTTACAAATATTTTAAAGAAAAATTTGTTTCAATGGAATGAAGAAGCAGGAAAGTGTTTTGAAGATTTGAAGGAAGTAATGTCTAATGCACTAGTATTGGCAACTCCCAATTTCTCTAAACCATCTATCATTGAATGTGATGTCTCTAGATTTGGTATAGGTGCAGTATTAATGAAAGAAGGGCACCCTATCGCTTTTGAAAGCAGGAAGCTAAATAAGCGAGAGCGTCTCAAGTCCACATACAAGGAGGAAATGCTCGCAATTATGCACGCATTGGCCAAATGGAGACAATATATGTTAGGGAGTAAATTTTCCATCTGAACGGATCATAACAGTCTTCAGTATCTACTTCAACAAAAAACACTCTCTGAAGAACAACAAAAATGGATCGAGAAAATTGCCGCTTTCGACATGGAGATTTTACATAAGAAAGGAAAAGACAGTGTAGTAGCAGATGCCCTGTCCAGGAAAGATGAAGAACCAACACTACTTGCCATCTCGGTTGTTGTTCTTGAATGGCTTAATGAAATTCGAAGTGAGTATGCCAAAGATCCAGAAATGTTGGCTATAATCAATCATCTCCCAGGAAATTCAAAATTTGAGTGGAAGAACAATATCTTATGGTACAAAGGAAGAATTTATCTAAACTCCAAATCCAACTTTATATAAAAAATACTCAAGGAATCACATGATTCCATGTCATCCAGGCCTGTAGGATATTTTAAAACCTACTAAAATTCACGACAGTCATTTTTTTGGACGGGTATGAGTCATGATATTAAAAAATATGTAACAGAATGTGACAAGTGTTAAAGAAATAAAAGTGAAAATATTATGACACCTGTGTTACTTCATCCATTAAATATTCCGAATCAGAAATGGGAAGAAATATTGATGGATTTTATTGAAGGTTTACCTGTCTCTGATGGAAAGGATAAGATCTTCGTAGTCGTAGATAGATTCACTAAATATTCTCACTTTATTGCTATGAAGAAAACAGACTCTGCAAAGAAAATTGCTGAGATATTCTGCAAACATATTTATAAACTACACAGCTTCCTAAAAGTCATTGTTAGTGACAGGGATGCCAAATTTAAAGGAAATTTTTGGAAGGAATTGTTCAAACATAGAGGAACTTACCTAAACATGAGTTCAGCTTACCACCCCCAAACAGATGGCCAAACAGAGGTTGTCAATAAATTTTTAGAAGCTTACCTACGTTGTTATGCTACGGAAAAAGAAAACAAGTGGGTTCAATGGTTGCATCTCGCTGAATGGTGGTATGATTATACGTACCATACATCGACAAAAATGACTCCATTTCAAGCTTTATATGGATACGAGCCCCCAAAGTCGAAAGATTTCGCTTCCGTCCAGTCAAACCTTCCAGCAGTTAAAAACCAGCTAGAAGAACACCAAAAGGTCGTCCAAGTTCTAAAAGAAAATTTGAATATTGCACAGAATCATAGGAAGCAACAAGCTGACCGTAATCGAACTGAGAGATCATTTGAAGTTGGAGACTGGGTGTTTGTCAAGCTCCAACCGTACAAGCAATTGTCCCTGAAACAAAAAGGGAAACATAAATTAGCTCTGAAGTTCTATGGTCCATATCAAATCATCAAGAAGATCAGTCAAGTCGCTTATGGTTTGAGCCTTCCCAATACAAGTCGTGTTCACAACGTCTTCCATGTGTCATGCTTAAAAAAATCACTTGGTGACCATCAGTCACCCTAAACGACACTTCCATTTTTGGATGATGAAGGAAGGATCATTTTAGAACCCAAAATTATCCTATATACCCAAGAAAATAAGCTACGCTCTCATGCTATTACAGAATATTTAATCAAATGGAAGGATTTTTCTGTAGAATAAGCCTCTTGGGAAACTGAAGCATTTCATCAACAACACCCATCATTACGTATTCTTTGAGGACAAATCATCTTTAAGAGAGGGGCAATGTTATGTATAATTTATCAATTATTATGTAAATATAGTTGTCTTATGTTTATTAAGTGAAAGGGCATGATAAAAGATCATGCCCCTTCACCAAGGGACACCGTGAGGCTGTATTTAAAGCCTTGGTGATTTCCTATTCTAATAATCTCATATTTTATCAATAATAATATATACATTTCCAGTTAAACTGAGTCTTTATACTCCAATGCACAACAACCTGCCTTAAAACATCTGAAATCATCCACCTGGCGACTCCACAACTCTCAATAGACTTAAAGACTCCACTGGAGGAAGAACCTGAAACATGACCAATCATCCTAGAAAGAAATAGCACTCAGGCCTAAGTTGGATTCAAGAAATTATTGTTTTGATCTATAACTATGTTCTATCCTACTTTAAGCTTGATCAAGAATACATTGATGAGATCTACATTGATCATTGGAAATAACACAAGCCTCAAATTTCAGATCATGAGCAAACTTATGCACCTGTGTTTACCCCAGATTCACCTGTTAAAAACCTAGTGAAACATGAGCCTCATGCTACCTTTCCTCCTCTTGCTGAAACCTCAAACAACCATATTATCTTTTTACACTACCTATACCCACAAAGGTCCCAAAAAGATACAAGCCTCTGATTTTACCTCCTATCTTCCAAGCCCTCCCTGCAAATCTTGCAAATAAACTACCTAGATTTGATGGAGAAAACTCAAAAGTCACCACTGAAGAACACATTCAAAATCTTGAGAATTTACTTGACCTTTTTGTTAGTATGAATCTTTTTTAAGAAAAATACCACTTTATATACGCATAAAAAATAGCCCTAACATCATTTATGGCTGCCAATATCTTCAAATCTGAAGTTAGTTGATCAAGACAAAGCTGCACAAATCCAGATCTATGCATAAAAAGATATTAAGTAGTAAAAATGAAGTTTTGCTCCATGCATCCAATAAACATGACAAGAACAATATTTTTGAAAGAATTTTTTATATTAAAGGGCACCTGAGAGGAAAACAAGAAAGGTGTTTCCAATTCTCCTCAATGGGATGGGTTCTTGAAAGTCCTCAACACTTCAGATCTAAAATTTCTCTCTCTTGTTGGTGTAGAAAACCCAGAAAAACATAGAACTCAAAGGGAGCTCACAAAGCAAATAATGGAGAATGTGACAATGATAATGGCTCAAAGTCAAACCAAGAGTATAGATCCAGAGTGATCTAATATGCAAATGAAAGGTGACAAATGAATGGGAAAACCCTTCTATTTATAACAAAATATTAGGGTAGTCTAGAACTTGGTGCATGGATAAAATATTAGTAACCAAATTCTAGAACCACATTTTAGGAATATTTTATTATATTTGTTGGAGGGAAAAGGATTTTTAACTTGGGTCAAGTCCTTTATTTATAAATAATAAATAAATAAATGATTTATTTATTATTTTAAGGAAATGGTGGAAATATAATTAAATAAATAATGATTTATTTAATTATTTATAAATGATTTAGTCAAATTTAACTAGGAATATTATTTAAATAAGGATTAAATAATTTATTCCTAGGAAATAATCAAATAAATAAGGATTTATTTAATTGATTTCCTTGTTTTGGGTTAAATATGACTAGGAATAATAATTAAATTAATGTTTAACTAATTATTCCTTGAGGAAATATAAACAAATATAGATTTTTTTATTATTTCCTTTTGGGGTTTCCTGTTTAGACCATAAACAACTTAATAAAGGTGTTTTACTAAGTTATTTCACATAGTGAAAGAAATTTTACTTAGGGTAAAATTCGTCTTACATGGTGTAATTGGGTCCATCTAATGATAATAGGTTAGATGACCAAAAAATGGTGTAACAGTTTTTGAAATAGAAGAAGATGATGTGCATATTAGAATGTTTGCCTTATCATTACAGGGGAAAATTAAGAGTTGGTTTAAGGACCTTCCAGCTGCAAGCATTATCAATTTTCATCAATTTACTCAAGTCTTCCTAGATAGGTGGGTGATCATGGGAAATGAAGTTCTCATCATAAAGGAATACAAGCATTTAAAAAGACAACCAGGGGAGATAGTACAAGACTTTTCATCTAGGTTCAATAAGGTATACAATGCAATACTCGCTAAGATAAAGCCACCTTCAGGGTGGGCTCTCTTGCACTACCCAAGTACTTTTGACCCAGAGATGGAATTCCAGATAAGAGAAAAAGACCCTTCAAACCTATAATAAATGCAGAATATGGAAATTACTATGGAATTAAACATACTGTAAAGAGAGGAAAAGTTAGAAGAAGTAAGGAAGGACAAAGCATCTCAAGAGAAACTGACTTCTTCAGAGGTAAATCTAGAGATGTTGACAGATCCAATCAACAAAATGATGCATGTACTTGGCAGGAAAGAGGAAGAATACAAGGTTGAGGTTGGTGCTAATTATTTAGAGCAGCCGATAGCATTTTCTTAGGAGGAACCAAATTAGTCATTTCAATGCAAAGATAGCTATCAAAACATACTGGCTGACCAAGGTTGAAAAGAAGAAGATGCGGAAAGTTGTCAATTAAGTACTATATGTCTTCCTACATCTTGTGTTTCACTACTAAGAGAGTATTACAAGAAAATTGAAAATAGAAACAAGGTAGAATGCTCTAATGAGTCAGTAAGGGAGGAAATGGATAATACAAACCATTTTTCAAATCCATAAGTTCTCCCCTCAAATCATCTTGGTATGACTGTTTGGATTACAAAACCAGAAATGGAAGATGAGCCAACATCTCTTGAGTTCGTGCCCTTGTGCTTCGAGTCATTTCAGATTGCTAAAAGAAAGGCTATTGGCCACGAATACTCTCCTTTTCATATGATGGAACAATTTTTTTATCAAGTGTGTATAATAGATGACATTCCTCCTATGAATAAGATGTCCAAATATGATCAATATGATGATGGTTATGTTCTCCAAACTCAACATAACACTACAAAGCAATCGGTGATTAGTTTATGGGAAAAACACAGTCATTTTCAATAGCTCAAATACAATGATCAACAAATACCACTCAGATATGACAGTGAAGAAGAAAGTGCAGAAAGTTTGGGAGAAAGAGAAGGGTATTTACCTCTTTGTTGTACTTATTTTCAGTTCATCAAATACAACCTTAATGCAATCAGAAGTCAGCAATATTTGGGTATTTATTTCAACAACAAAGAACACATTCAGCCCTATGTTCAACCTTCCCAAGAGAAAGTGGATTGTTGTAGTTATATCCAAAGAAAGATAAAAATGCCTCCCTTTTAACTGAAGAGGAGATAGATCAACTTATAAACACACAGTCAGCCTCTATTTATTTTCCTCCTAATCTTAACTATCACATAGCAGAAAATGGATTTATAGATCAATTCAAAGAGAAACAATCTGATAGTCCAATATGTACGGTTGGTGAAATTAATTATATTGATGATTCACTAAGGTTTGATCAATATGTTGATAATGATGATGCTTTCCAAATAGAAGCTAACTTTGTATACTATTTAGCACTTGGTTTTTGGGAGGAAGCTCAGTTTTATCAACTTGAGAAAGGTAACCAACCAATGCAGAAGCTATGATAGTGATGAGGAAAGCTTAGAAAATTTGGAAGCAAATGAAGGCTTGAAAATTGATGATCACAAGAAAGTTGCTGCTCGTCTTTCTCAGGAAGATTTGTTTCCAAGGAATGCTCCTACTCATCAACATGGTAGTTTTCACATAGAAATCAGTCCACTCAGTCAAAACCCATCATGTTTGCTAAAGGATAATATTGAAATCTATGATGAGAATACCAGTTCAGATGATCATGAGGAAGAGGAAGAGTTTCTTTCCCAAGAGATTCCTAAAATCAGCCAAGTGGAGGAAGAAGCAGGCCTAGATCAAGCTTATTTTCCAAATCTTCACATTCAAGTATTGTTTCAAGATCCCTTTGCTGATTTGTTAAAGACATTTGAAGAAGGAGTGAAATATGCTAAGAGAAATTTGATGCAAGGTTTAAAGAGAAGTTTAGGCGCCTCTGTTCAAAAGAAATTAAGATGGGAGTGGCCCTTTTGTTTGTTCCACATACTCAAGGAGCTAAACCAAGATCCCTCATGGAATCATCTGCTTGACTATTTGTATTGGAAAAGGGAGTTCACCAGCTGAATGTATATCATGTATAGACTATATTAGGATAGATAGAAATGCAAATAAGCTCAACCTTTGAGCATCTTTTAAAATTTAGATTGTTTTGAAAAAAGAGAGAAAAAACTCAAAAACATAGAAAGAATAAAAAAGAGGGAAGATTTGAAAAGAAGGTATAGCCCCATACCCAAAAAATAGCAATACTGAAAGTGTGCAAGCCTAAATGCTACTACTGATGAAAAAAATAATGTCTCGTTCTGTCATCTAGCCCAATAATGGCTAAACATGTTTTCAGGTTATTGTTGATAAGTTAGTGAGAGAATGTTGGTCAAATCATTTAAGCTTGACTTGTCAAAAGAAAATAGATTAGAAATGAAAGATGCTGGTTCCACATGATTAAATATGAGCAAAAGAGAAGGATAGGGATTATTAGCAAATGATGAAACATGGCTCTCATACCTTCTAGTTTTTTTTTGCTTATGAGAATAAATTTTGTGTGCAGTTTGTCTTGATGCCACGACTCATGATGAATCAAATTGTCTAATCCTGGTTCAATTCATGCTTTAAATTTCTTGTCAATAGATTAGAGAATGAAGTCTATCATACTGCTTAATCTTGAAAGTCAAATAGTCTAGGTAGAGAATAAAAAGAGTTCACTAGCCTAATCTAAACTCTTGGAAGTGATAAGAGTAGATGTAGATAGTTTGTTTTTCTTTCAAAAGAAGAAAATGGCAAGGGATTGCTAGTCCAAGTGCACCCAAGGAAGAATAAAATGTTAGGCAAGTAGGCTGGGTAGGTGTTAGGACTCCACTATGTATCATTTTGAATACTCTGTTTCAAGTTATTTTCATTTAATGAAGAAGACAGCATTGCTTTGAACGCGTTGAGTTGATTTCGAGCTAGATTCCGTCTGGTGGTAGAGGGCCCCTGCCTCCTGAACGGCTTTACTTTCGTAATTTAGATAAGTATCTTAGTTTGTTTTCACGTTTTTGAAGTTTGAGTTCATAGTTAATTTCATTAGTCACTATAGCTATACTTGTTCTAAGAAAATCTTCCAAAAGATCATGATAATGAATGAGAAATGGCTGTAGTGTTATAGATTTTAATTGCAATTTCTTTTGTTCATTATCACAGTTGAACTTATTCTAAGCAAACTCTTCCAAAAAAATCATTATGATGGCTAAGGCATGACTGTGATACTGAAGGTTTCAGTTGTTTTTTTACACTAAGTAGCATAGCTGATCTTACTCTTAAAACGCTCTTCCAAAATATCATAACAATGGGTAGGAAATAGCTGTGATGTCTTAGTTTTTAATTGTAATTGCTTTCAGTTTTCATGTTTGCATTTGCATTGAATTGTACAGCCAGGATTGTTCTAACAAGCTCTTCCAAAATACCATTCATGATGGACAAAATAGGCTTTAGAATCCCATAGATTAATTGCATGATAACTTAGTTAGGGTACTCTGGATTCAAATTGCATTCAATTCATGCTTTGTTATTTTGTTTCAAGTTTGATAATGGCTTGTTAGTTTAGCACTGTTTATTGTAGACTGGTAACACTTTAGTTCAGTTCTAGCTTAGCTCACTGTATTTTCATTCCACAATTTAGTTATCATCCATTGCATATTAAATTACATTAGTTGTTAAACTTAAATACCACGGCCTTCATTATTTACAAAACTTATTTTGTTCTAAAAACATATATTGACTCATAATCATCTGAACAGAAGATAGTATCAGTCCAAGGCCTGGAGTACTTTTGCAACCTTTTTACCATTTCATAAACAAGCCTTTCCTCAAAGACTATTCTAAAAGGAAATCTGTAACTTTTGAGTGAGGTTTAGTGGAGTTAAAATAAGTTGCAGAATAGAATTAGGAGCTGGTTTTAGAATAGAAATCTTATGATGTTACCAATGTTCTTTTCCAAATATATTTCAACAAACCTTTAGTCATGGATGAGATGTTGTATCATTGTGAGTGGATTGTTTAATTGTTCAGTTAGGAGAATTTTTACACTTAGTTTCCCATTCCTCAAGCTCTTCCAAAATATCCTTAATGAATGGATTGGAAAAGTTAAGTTCATGTTGTGATTCATTTTCTTGAAGTCATTATCAAGCTTTGCATTGATTAAGTCATAGTTTAGGTTTGGTTCTGTCTCAGTGTTTACATTTGTCATTTGTCATCAAAAATTTATGCTCCACTCTGTTTTCTAATCAGTAGCTTCTTTCCACCAGCATTTAGTTCTTTCCCTTGTGAACATAAAACCATAAAAAGACCAAAAACATCATAAAACACTAACACAGCGTAGTAAGAAACAAACACCTAGGCACATACAGTGCACCTCACTTCAACAGTTTACCAACCCTGGTTGACAATTAAATGAACTCAATTTAGGAGACTAGGTTGAGCCCAAACATTTTGGCGCCGTTGCTGGGGAAGTGAAAACTAGGTAACCTTTGTTTCTTAACTCCCAAAAACAATTATATGCGTAGAGAGAGAGACTCAAGGGGTAGATTCATAAGCAGCAGAAGCAGAAGTTTGATTCCTAGAGCACCACTTGTTTCACCTAGACCGAGAGCTAGTACACCTTCAAATCAGACCCACATTCCATCCTTTGTTGATCCTGGACTTCTAGAAGACCTAAGATCATATATTCCATTAGAGAAACCTTCCACTTCATCCACTGAACTTGCCTTAGAAGAAGATCCAAAGACTCCTGTTAAGAACACAAACTTTTCCACTTCCACAGGAGAATCAACCATGGCAGAAGAAGGAGGAGGAGGAGTCTTTAATGGAGAACACACATTATTTGGAGGGGGTAGAGGTAGAGGTAGAGGAGAAGGAGGTAGAGGTGCAGAAGGAGGAAGAGGTAGAAGAGAAATGGGAAGCTCTTTTGGGTTTCCTATAATAGATGAAGAAACTAATACAACCATGAAAAACATTTCACCCTTTGTCCTTCCAAACTTCTATGGACTTAAAACTGAAGATCCTGAAACCTTCCTATTTGAATTTGAAATCCTGTGTAGAACTTATGACTACTTACAAGATGCTCAAAAACTTAAACTATTTCCTTCAACATTGAAAGGAGCGGCATTGAAGTGGTTTATGAGTTTGATCAACAGTTCTATTAGGACATGGGAAGACATGAAACAAGCATTTCTAGAGAGGTATTTGGATTATTGTATGCCGATCAATCATAAGGAAGAAGTGTTTAAGATGTTACAAAAAGAAGATGAAAACTTGGAAGATTTGTTGGAGAGATTTCATTACAACATCAAAAGAGCAAAAATGGAAAACTTAGATCAAGACACCTTAAAAGCTCTTTTGTTGAAAACAATTAGGGATGAATAGTTGGATATCCTTAACATGATGGGAAAAGGGGATATATCACAGCTCACATTACCTGAAATATCTGAGTTATGTATCAACCTTTCAAGAGGGAAATCTAAAACTGTAAAAGGTCCAAGAGATCCTACTCTTGCAAGGGCAAGTAAGTCTGCTTCTGGGACAGTAAGTAGATCAGAAATAGGACATATGCTTGATGATTTCAAATCTGACATCTTAGGGAGTCTTAGTGAACAAATAGACACCCTTAAGATACAAAACAAGCAAAAAGCTGAATCTGATGCCTTGGCAATCTTTTGTCCCAAATGTAGAAAAAAACATGCCTTGAGAGAGTGTCCATTGGATGTAAAAGTTGTAGAGACCTGTGTCATTTGTTCTGAAAAACATGAGACCAAGAATTGTCCTTCTCTTCCTGGTCTCAAAGCTGTCTTTTAGGAGGAAACTCCTACAGATTCCACAGAATTTCTTAATTTTGTCTCTAGAAGACCTTGGCAGGGACCTCAAACACAAGGATTCCATGATCAAATGTATAATCAACCTCCACCTTGGAATTATTGGCAGCAACCTTGGCCTCAATTTCAAAATAAATCTCAAGCTTGGGCACAAGGAGCACAAAATCCCTTTGGAAGATACTCTCAGTACTATCAGTATCCACCATCCTATCCAACATACCCACATTTTTATCCTCAAAATCCTCAACAAAATTTTCAACAAAATCCTCAACAACATCATCAGAACCTACCACATCAAAATCAACCACTTCCATTACCATTCCCTCAAAAATCAAATCAGTTGCCTGCTCAACCCATACTAAACCCCAATAATAAAAATCCTTAGAAGACATACATGATAGAAGGCCAACAGTTTCCAACTTATTTAATTGCTCCTTTAGACCTTAGTGATGTTCAACTTAGGTCTGGAAGAATACTTGAAAAGAGGAAACCTTCTGTGATCATACAAGAACAAGATAACTCTGAGGAAGACTCTCTACAGGTGAATAAAAGTCTTGAAGAAGATACATCTTTTCAAGACCCAAACACTGAAAAATTAAAGCAAAAAGATCCAATAATTTCAACTCCTGTATTAGAGCAGCCATCAACATCTACTTCTATACCTCCCTTTCCAGAAATATTACAAATTGATAGAGGTGTATAAAAACAAATTATGGTGCCTAATTATGATTTCCTAGATGAGCTGAGAAATGTTTGCATTAAAATTCCATTATTACAAGCCATCAAGGAAATTCCAATTTTAACCAAAACAATAAAGGAGTTGAGCATGAAGAAAACAAGAAAAAGAATAAGAGAAACAAAGAAAATTCAACTGGCAGGAAAAATAGCAGACATTATGATGGGCAAGATTGCTATTCCAAAGTATCTTGACCCCGGAAATCCAGTTGTTAAAATTCACATCAATGGAATTGAAATCCAAAACACACTCATTGATTTAGGAGCAGCAATCAATATCATGAGTAGACAAATCATGGATAAATTGAAACTTCCTAATCTTCTCTTTACACCCACATTATTACAATTAGCAGACAGATCTGTGATCAAACCAGAAGGGGTAATAGAAGACATTCCAGTGTCCCTAGATTCTTGGGAGTACCCTGTGGATTTCATGATCCTAACTCCTAAGAATAATCTAGGAGGACATCTTGTTATATTAGGAAGACCTTGGTTGGCTACAACTGATGCTTTTATTAGTTGTAGATCCGGTGATATGTACATCTCTGATGGTAGTTCAACTAAGAAATTCACTTTGTATCCTCCAGCTAGGACAATTACAGATTTAGATGATACTCAATGGATAGAGGATGAAGAAGACTTACAACCTCTCTTCACAATTTCGGAAATTAGTGAAGATAATCAAATTCTGAATACTCTAGAAAACTTTGAATCCTCTTCAGAATACAAACATGAACCATTTCAAGAGGGATCCAACATTGAGTTTTTGTCATCAAGACAGATGTCTCTTCATTCTATGGATAAATTTGGAAGCTCTACAAGTGAGATATTTCCAGGCAAAACTTTGAACATAAACAAGAACCTAGAAAAATCTCAACAAGAAGAGTTAGTCAAGGTATTATAGAGACATTCTTCTGCATATGCATGGGAGTACACTGACATGAAAGGGATAAGCCCCAAGACTTGCACTCATCACATCTATATAGAGGAAAATTGTAAACCAATCAAACAACCTCAAAGACGGATGAATCCAAATCTTAGGGAGATTGTTAAAGAAGAATTGCAAAAATTGTTAAATGTCAACTTCATCTATCCTATTTCAGATAGTCAGTGGGTTTCTCCTTTGGTAATTGTGCCAAAGAAAAATGGTAAATGGAGGGTATGTGTTGACTACCGAGAGTTAAACAAAGCTACTCTTAAAGACCATTTTCCCTTACCTTTCATAGATCAAGTGTCAGATACATTAGCTGGCAAAAAGTACTTCTCATTCCTAGATGAGTTTAGTGGTTACAACCAAATCCAAGTAGCGCTTGAAGATCAAGACAAAACCACATTTTCCTGTCCTTGGGGTACCTATGCTTACCAAGTATTTCTATTTGGATTATGCAATGCAACTGCCACATTCCAAAGAGCAGTATTAGGAATTTTTTCAGATCTAATACATGATTGTGTAGAGGTATACATGGATGATTTCACAGTTTATGGAAACACATTTGAAGAAGCCTTAGAAAACTTGGAAAAAGTTTTAAAGAGATGTCAAGAAGCAAATCTTTCACTTAGTCATGAGAAATGTTTCATGATGTTTACTGAAGGTATTGTTTTAGGGAATCATATTTCAGGGGATGGGATTAGAATTGATGAGTCAAAAGTTGAAGTCATCTCTAACTTATCTATTCCAAGTTGTCAAAAAGATGTTAGGAGTTTTCTAGGATTTACAGGATATTATCGGAGGTTTATAGAAAACTTCACCAAGATAGCATCTCCACTCTTCAAATTACTTACCAAAGATTGTGAATTTAAATGGAATTCTGATTGCCAGTTAGCCTTTGAAACCCTGAAAACAAAAATTTCTGAAGCACCTATTTTAAGGGGACCTAACTGGAATTTACCTTTTCATATCTCAACAGATGCTTCTGATACAGCTCTAGGAGCAGTATTGGGACAAAAAGACCCGATTCCTTATGCCATCTACTATACCAGTAAAAATTTGACTCCTGCAGAGTTAAACTATATTGTAACTGAAAAAGAGTTTTTAGATGTTGTTCATGCCATAAAAAAATTCAGACACTATATAACAGGCTATGAAACTTTTGTTCACACTGATCATTCTGCAATTAGATACTTAATGAACAAATCAATTACTAATGGCAGAGTCATAAGATGGTTATTGCTCTTACAAGAATTCAACATTACCATTCTAGATAGGCCTGGAAAACAAAACACAATAGCTGATTTCCTATCTAGACTCCAAAATATCAAAGATGACACTCCAGTTGAAGATCAATTTCCTGATGAATATCTTTTTGCAATCTCTACTCAAACTCCATGGTTTGCTGATATTGCTAATTATTTAGTTTCGGGAAAATTTCCTTCAATTATGAATGCAAGGGATAAAAGAAAAATCATTAATGATAGTGCAAGATATTCATGGGTCGCTAATGAGTTGTACAAGACAGGTCCAGATTTGATCATTAGAAGATGTGTTCGTGAAGATGAGATGCCTGAAATTCTCAAGGCATGTCATGATGAACCTTGTGGCGGACACTTTGCAGATAAGAGGACAACCTATAAGATCCTTAATTTAGGATATTATTGGCCATCCTTGTTTAAAGATGCTAAGGAGTATGTCAAAAGGTGTGACAGTTGCCAAAGGGTAGGGAAACCTTCTCCTTCAGGTGAGATGCCATTACAACCTCAGGTACACATTGAACCTTTGAAAAATGGGCTTTGGATTTTGTAGGACCTATTAGTCCTCCATCAAGACAAAAGAAATATATATTAGTTTGCACTGATTATGTTACTAAGTGGGTAGAAGCTAAACCATTACTTGTTGCTAATGAATCATCTGTAGTTACTTTTCTTTTTGAGGATATTTTCACTCGTTTTGGTGTCCCAAGGGAAATTATTACAGATCAAGGAGCTCAATTTACATCAAGGCTAGTGGAGAAAATGATGGAGAAGTACAAAATCAGACATAGAAAATCTACTCCTTATCATCCACAAACAAATGGTCAAGTGGAATCTACTAATAAGGTCATTGAAGGAATCCTAACAAAGACTGTTCATTTACATAGAAGAGATTGGGTAGATAGGCTTCCTGAAGCCTTGTGGGCCTATAGAACTACATGGAGAAACACAACAGGCCATACTCCTTATGAACTTGTTTATGGAAAGCAAGTTTTGTTTCCCATAGAGTTCCAGATTCAAACCTTCAAAATGGCAGTTCAGCTAGGACTTGATTTAACGGAGGCACAAAAGCATAGATTGGAGTAGATTAATGAATTGGATGAGATCAGACAAGATGCAGTTCAGAAAACAAGTCTAGTCCAACAGCAAAGGACTAGATGGCATGATAAGTACATCAAAGAGAAAAAATTCAAAGAAGGTGATTGGGCTCTCTTGTTTGATTCAAAATTCAAGGATTTTCAAGGTAAATTTCAAACACATTGGCTAGGGCCATATGAAATTGTTGAAATTTTTGACAATGGAGCAGTAAAAATCAAGACAATAGATGAAGAAGAGGTCACTTTTCTTGTGAATGGTCATAGATTGAAGCTGTATCACAAACCACTCTCAAGAGAAGAATTTGTCAAGAAGTTCCAGGAAAACAGTGATGTGAAGTTAATGAAGAATAATCTTTCTTCTTCATTAACTTGATTGAATTTTCTGAAGTCATTTTTTTTTTTAAATAATAAAAAAATAAAATAAAAGTATAAACATGAAAACCAATCACTGATTGGCATGTTTATACAAAAAAGATAGGGTGAAAATCAGAGTCTTTCTGACACTCTAACTTTTCCATTTTGTTTCTGCAAGCAGCTGTTACAAAATCATAAGTTTAGATCCATTGCACTTATGATCCATCTCATTTCATTTCATTCCATTTACTTATCCATCCATACTCCATTTCATTCATTCATTCATACCTCACTTCATTCCATATTTCATTCATCTCATTCCATACTTCATCCACCTCATTTCCATATCAAAATTTAAATTTTGATGTTTTTCTGCAAATGAATAACACATGTCATGGATTGCAAGCCATTTCCTATATTCTTCCACTCCATTTCATAAATTATAATCCATCCCACTCCATCATTCACTTCATACATATCCCATTATACCATGTTTCATCATCTATCTTCACCCATTCCATATAATATTTCATGTATATTCCAAACCACTTCATTCCATGATTAAAACTCTCTACAGGTACATTCTGCAGCTAAACATACATTCTGCAGCTAATCAGACTTTCCGCAGCCAGGCAGTCATTCCGCAGCTACAGATCCTGAAGGCACTGATCAACAGACATTGAATTGCAACAAGATAATCCAGTATATCCATGGACAAGAAAAATTAAGAAGGATTATGAGGACTCACAAAGTAATGGTTTCCAGAGGAGAACAAAGTATATAGAGACCACAAAAAGCAGATGAAAAGCAAAGGTAAAAAGTTCTGGTTATAATGGCATATCATAAACTTTAGTATAGTTTTAGTTATGAATCATTTGAAAAGTTTTTTTGATTATTTTTATTGATCATGCCAAATATACTGAAAATGCAACAAGATGATGGAGCTTAGTGAAATGAAGTTTCCTTCACTAAGTGGGCCCGCAGGCTATTTTTGGCGCAAAGTCTATTTTTAGACTATGTCTATTTTTAGACATATGGAGCATGGTCTAGGAGTTGCATGATGCTATTCTTGGATGATTGGTAAAGTTTGTAAAAATAGATGGACCTCTATTTTTAGACATACAGGTCGAAGTCTATTTTTAGATTGCCTATCTAAAAATAGGTCAGTCAGATATTATTAGCTCTTAATAATATTTGGACTATAAACATTATCTTATTCTCTTACAAGACTTTGGCTTGGAGCTGGGCGATGTGGCCCATGCATCTGGCGTGTAAGGAATTACTTATTCCTTGGGGTTTGGTGAGCTCATGCATGGTTGATTTCTGCTTAGGACTTCGGCGTGTTTGGTGGAGTTGATGAGACAAGCTTGTTGGAGTTGTGTTCCTGGCTTAACTTCGGCTGAACTAGTTGTGATTAGTTTAACTAGCTAATCAACGGTAATGAGTGGAGTGAATTAAATATTATTTAATTCACTAATTATTAACTCATTATTCAACTCAAGAACACATTAGTTTACTACAGTGCATGGACAGTTCAGTGAAGACCAGTGGAAGAGGTAGATGAAAGGGTGAGTTTTGCTATTAGTTGCGACATCAGTTGTGCATGAGATTTGCACAAGCATTGGAGGAGATTGCCCATGAGGATTGCGCAGTTGAAGCCAAGGAGATTCGAACTTGGATCTCTCATTACACCAAATTGGATTGCGAAGTAGAGGCAGGCAAATAGTGGATGAGTTTTGAACCTGTGACTTGTTCAAAACTGAGCTAGTTTGTGTGTAACTTTTGGAGACAGTACTGAGTACTTGTGAGGAGTATTGTATTGAGATTGTTACATGTTCTCTTCTATTATAATATACAAAATAGCTGGGGGTTTTCAGCTATAAGCTTTCCCCATTACATATTGTGTTTATGTGCGCATGCGACTGTTTCTATTTCTGCAAATTGATGATTGATTGTAGAAGAGATTATGTGTTGCATATGAATTCAAATTAGTATGTGATCAGGATAATCTCGGTGGATAAATATTCATTATTCAACAAATTTCTACATATACCCTTCGCAAAACTTTGGATAAAATCCTTCATTTCAAATTCTATACCCGATCATCATTTAAGCGGTTAGAAGGCTGAAGTGTTTGATTTTCTTACGTCACCCAGCCAAATCATTTAATGATGATTTTTGAATCCGTTGTAAAAAAATCTCCGCAGTATTTTCACTCATTGATTTGTTTTCTTCACCTCACTTCATTAACTCGTTCCGTAACTACTTCCTATCACTCCATTCCGTAGCCAGCCCTTCATCATTTCATTCCGCAAAACAGAGGTATCTCTATCACCGTGAGCAGAGGTATATCAGTTTGAAATATTAAACCACTATCACCGTGAGCAGAGGTATATCAGTTTGAAATTTGAAGCCACTATCACCGTGAAGCAGAGGTATATCAGTTTGGAATTTGAAGCCATTGTCACCGTGAAGCAGAGATATATCAGTTTGAAAGTTGAAGCCATTGTCACCGTGAGCAGAGGTATATCAGTTTGAAGATTGAAGCACTATTACCGTGAAGCAGAGGAATATCAGTTTGAGGGTTGAAGTTATTGTCTCCGTGAGCAGAAAGAGTACTAATCTGAAGATTGAAGAAGAAATTATGGGCCTCATTGTGAGAACTGAACCAGTGGGCACAAAATACCTGGAAGGATACCCTCAAAGCAGAGAAATGTTGCAACAGGCAGGATGGCTGCAATTCCTTGAGAAATTTAATGGATTCCACAAAGAAGTTACTAAAACATTTGCAAGGTCATTCAAAGGAGCCGAGGTTGAAGTTGGAGATGTTAAATTCACTGTCACAGAGGTTTTTATTGCAGAAGCAACAGGATTTCTTAGACATGGAGAAAGATGGTTTAAAAATAGAGAATTTCATAATGAATCATGGAAGAAAATCCTAAAATCACCAGGTATGGATGTCACTGTGTTTAAAAAGGGAATTCGAAGTTCTGCATTAAAAATAAATGGAGAAACATATTGCTTATTCTACAAAAATTTATCACTTGTGAAGGTAGATATGGCACATTTTATGTTTACCATATTAGGTTGATAATGCATTTTCTGGAGGAAGAGCTAAATTTTCCCTATTTCTTGCTTCAAAGTTTAAAAAAGATGGCTTCTAGTGTTCAAAGGAGAGTCCAATTCCTAGAGACAACTCTATACCATCATGGCTTGGTTAAGATTTTAATTGAACACCATTTAGCCAAAACAAAAGATACTTGGGATAATTTCTTAGTAAGAAATCACTTTGAGGAACCAAAAGAGCCTTCACCTGAACATTAGCCTACAAGGAGAAGCAGAAAATGGAGAGCCTCTAAAATTGAAATTGACAAAACAGTACAAGAAAGTAGTGAAGAAATAATCTCTGAGAAGTTGACTCAGATTAAGAGACAGCTTAAGGAAGAGAGGGTAATCAGAAAATCTGCCATAGAAAAAGGAGAGGGATCATCCCAACCAAGAAGAAGCCATAGACTCAGGGGGAAACTAAGGAAAACACAGATCAAACAAACCGGGGTGATAAACATAGAAGATGAGGAAACATCTATTGAAGAAGATGTTGAAGAAGATTTTAATGAAGAAACCCCTAAAATTGACCCTGCATAGCAAGAAGTTTATGACTATGTTGAAACATTGGAAAGGAAAGCTTCAGAGAGTAGAGATAGAACCCCTAGTCCTCCACTGTCCGAAATAGATATGTTAAGAAGAGATAGGTACGAGCTGGAAGTACTTAATAGACATATCAGAACTGAGAATGATATTCTGAAGGAACAAGTCAAACTCAAAACCAGTATGAACTCAACCCTGTCTCTACAAATGGACAAAGTGGAAAAGGCTAATGAAAAGTTGAAAAAGAGGAACAAGAAGTTAATCAGGGCACTTAACAATTTAAGGTTCAAGTTAGTCATCAGGAAGCCCAGAAGACCTTTAACTTCCAGGCAAAGAAGAAGAAGAGGGTTGGATGTTCTTGCAGAAGTCTCTGAGTTTATGGAATAAGTTGCATGAGGACATGCAAGAAGTCAGCAGTGGGGGTATGTTGAGCCCCAAGATTGTTCTTTCTTTTATCTTACTTCACTCCATTTTCCTTTGTCCATTTTTATCCTAGGCCCAAATGATCAATGAAATTAGTTAAAATTACTTTTAGAATGAATAACATGGCTAACTTGCTAAGTTTTGTGATTTTGTCATTGTAATGCATTTTGAACTGAAACTAGCTATAGAATGCAGACATTCCATAGCTAACCACCAATTCTGCAGCTGTCTTCACATTCAAGCATGTTCCAGGTGTCCTCTCAGGAAAAGCCACACATGGGTATATTCCACATCATGTCCTCATCGTTCGTTGCTCACCATGAAGAATGAACCGAATTCTGGACGTGGTTTTGGTACGTGGGAACTCATTCAAGGAGGCAGACTCCTAATAGGACTAGGACAGTCCAGATGTCCTTTGTCCCTCTACGCTGCCATCTTTAGAGTTCTAGTATGATTTTGATATGAAAAGACAATGATCCCCGTATTGTTGCAAGTTCTGTTATGAAGATTTGATATAAATGCACTCGGGAAACCGAGAGGCTAGCTCTAGATTTTGATTAGATTTCATGGATTGACTGCTATATTTCTGAAGACCGAGAATACTCTGTTTCAAGTTATTTTCCTTTAATGAAGAAGACAACATTGCTTTGAACGCGTTGAGTTGATTTTGAGTTAGATTCTGTCTGGTGGTAGAGGGCCCCTGCCTCCTGCACGACTTTACTTTCGTAATTTAGATAAGTATCTTAGTTTGTTTTCACGTTTTTGAAGTTTGAGTTCATAGTTAATTTCATTAGTCACTATAGCTATACTTGTTCTAAGAAACTCTTCCAAAAGATCATGATAATGAATGAGAAATGGCTGTAGTGTTATAGATTTTAATTGCAATTTATTTTGTTCATTATCACAGTTGAACTTATTCTAAGCAAACTCTTCCAAAAAATCATTATGATGGCTAAGGCATGACTGTGATACTGAAGGTTTCATTTGCTTGTTTACACTAAGTAGCATAGCTGATCTTACTCTTAAAACGCTCTTCCAAAACATCATAACAATGGGTAGGAAATAGTTGTGATGTCTTAGTTTTTAATTGTAATTGCTTTCAGTTTTCATGTTTGCATTTGCATTGAATTGTACAGCCAGGATTGTTCTAAGAAGCTCTTCCAAAACACCATTCATGATGGACAAAATAGGCTGTAGAATCCCATATATTAATTGCATGATAACTTAGTTAGGGCACTCCGGAGTCAAATTGCATTCAATTCATGCTCTGTTATTTCGTTTTAAGTTTGATAATGGCTTGTTAGTTCAGCATTGTTTATTGTAGACTAGTGACACCTTAGTTCAGTTCTAGCTTAGTTCATTGTATTTACATTCCACATTTAGTTGTCATCCATTGCATATTAAATTACATTAGTTGTTAAACTTAAATACCACGGCCTTCATTATTTACAAAAATTCTTTTGTTCCAAACCTATATTAATTCATAATCATCTGAACAGAAGACAGTATCAGTCCAAGGCTTGGAGTACTTTTGCAACCTTTTTGTCATCTCACAAACAAAGCCTTTCCTCAAAAGACTATTCCAAAATGAAATCTATAACTTTTGAGTAAGGTGTAGTGGTGTCCAAATAAGTTGCAGAATAGAATTAGGAGCTAGTTTTAGAGTAGAGATCTTATGATGTTACCAATGTTCTTTTCCAGATATGTTTCACAAACCTTTAATCATGGGTAAGATGTTGTATCATTATAAGATGATTGTTTAATTGTTTAGTTAGAAGGATTGGACAAGTTAAGTTCATGTTGTGATTCATTTTCTTGAAGTCATTATCAAGCTTTGTATTTTTGCTAAGTCATAGTTTAGGTTTGGTTCTGTCTCAATATTTTCATTTGTCATTTGTCATCAACAAATTAGGCTTCACTATGTTTTTAACCAGTAGCTTCTTTCCATTAGCATTTAGTTCTTTTCCCTGTGAACATAAAACCACCAAAAGACCAAAAACATCATAAAACACTAACACAACGCAGTAAGAAACAAACACCTAGGCACATACAAAGGCACTCCCTCTACTTCAAAGAACTTACCAACCCCGGTTGACAATTAAATGAACTCAATTTAGAGACTAGGTTGGAGCACAAATGTACCCACTGCTAAATAAGATATTTTTTCAGTCATCTAGCCTAATCATGGCTGAACATGTTTAAATTTATATCGATAAGTTAGTGAAAGAGAGCTTGTCAAATCATTCAAACTTGACTTGTTAAAAAGGGATAGATTAGGGAATGAAAGATACTGGTTCCACATGCTCAAAACAGAACCAAAGAGGAAGATGAGGATGCATAACAATGATAGATCAAAACCCTTATCTTTCTATTTTACTTTTATGCAAAATAATTTTTGTGTGCAGCTTGTTCTTATGCCACAACTCATGGTAAGTCAAATTACCTAATACTGATTTAAACCATGCTTTCAATTCCATGTTTATAGCTTAGAGAATGAAGTTTGTCAAAAAGCCTAATCTTGAAAAATGATTAGATTAGGTAGAGAATAAGAGAGTTCATTAGCCTAATCTGAACTCTTGGAAGAAATAAGGGTACAATTAGATAGTTTGATTTGTGTTTTAAAAAGGAAAAATGTCGAGGGTTTGCAAATCCAAGTGCACCCAAGCGAAGAAAAAATTTTAGGCCAAGTAGGTTGGGTAGGTAGAGATGAAGTTGAGCTGATCATGCCTTTCAGATTATTGAGATCATAGCTTCAAGCAAACATTAGCAAATGAAAAAGGTAAAAATCTGCCCAATGGATGAGGCACTAGTCTCCATCAAGCCAGTGATCTGAAAGTTCTGGACACCTCCTAAAAAGGAGTTGCCCGCCCCAAGTGGAGCCACTCTTAGTCATCAGTAATTTTTGCCTTTGTTTATGACTAAATTATTATCCCAAGATTTCTAGAAACAAAGTTCATAGACATTGTGAGTTCTAGAAATCTCACTGCCTTCATTATCCTCAAGATAAATTTTCACTATTTCATCATTTTGTCATGTCAAGCTTAGCTCACCCATCCCAGAAGACCCATCATGGGCTCATGTCACTCAGTGTGTATTTTTTGTGTCACCTTAGGCCTCAGCCCTCTATTTTTTTTTTCCTAACTCCACCATTGTCCATCTAGGGTTTTTTAGGGCCAATTTTCTTGGTTTCATGACGTCCATGGTTAAAAAATCGACAAGGATTGTACCTTGATGCTGTTACACCTCCTGCTATCCTCAATATACCTTCATAAGCACTTCCCATCACTCCTATCCCTCAAACTCATCATTTTTCTACAAAACCTAGCCTATTGCTACAAATTGACACTTTTCGAGACTAGGCCTATGTTTTTCCATTTTGGACCCTTTCCCCTCACTCAATCCTTGAAATTCCACTTTCCCCTACTCCCTAACATCCATCTCTATTCCCAAAAATTTCCCTAGGAATTTATACAACCCTTAACCCCTTCATTCCCCTCCCTCTAAAAGGCAGTCCTAATTTCCCTACACCAAACCCTCATGTCCTCTTCCAACTAAGCTAGGGTTTGCTATGGAAAAGAGGCATCAAAGAAGAAGATCCATATGGTAGGAAATATCTGAAGTCATGAAGCCATACCAATGCATAAACATCATGCCTCCGTCATTTTCCAAGAATTCATTCCAAGGGCCAAGTCATTTGCCACACCTAGGGCCAGTTTTGCTTAAAAATATTTTTATGACCAAACCGAGATGCATTTGGAAAAAGTGAGAGAGGTTTTTGTCCATAATAGGGCCAAGAAGAAAATCCTCCTTCCGTTTTTACACAGATATCATGTTTTGGAAGAAATATAAAAAACACAGGTGTCCCATGAGAATTTTTGCACTACTGGAGTGACCTTGGTAAAATGAGGTTTTCTCACAGCTGGAGTGTCCAAATGACTTGTGTGATGAGTCAAAAGACAACTAGACTTGAATTTATTTCCAATGAGATATCATGAGCTCAATTTTGAATTAAGGAAAGCCTCCAAAAGTTGTATGCACCAGCACTCTTAATTTATGCACCATCATTCATCACTTTTTGACCAGTGTTGGTACAGTTAGTTTTTGGACAAGTAAATGGAGACCAAATGGGAAAAAAAAAAAGTATTCTTGGAAAGTAGACTCAACAAGCTTTCCACCGATCTATCACAGAGCCCATTCCAACACTAGGAAGGCCTTCAAATTCCCTCTGCAAATTGGCATTATGCACAGACACAACAGAGCGCCTACAAACTACCTATTATACACCAGTGTTACGCACAGGAATATTTTGTCTAAAATTGCTAAAATGAGTCAAAATTTTGGTTTCTCACCTCCAAATTTTCTGCAAAAGTCAATACACAAGGTTGGTGGTTTATTTTCTTACCTCCAAAGCTTTCATTTTCCTATGTAAAGAGATATTCAAAGGCTTAATTAAACCAAACCCTGGGATGCCTAAGAAATCAGTTTTAAATATCTTTGGTTAGGGTTTGCAAAAGAAAAAAATGTTGTGTATGCAAGAGAACAATGAGATGACAGCAGCAAAGAAGAGGAAAAACCTAAAAAGAAGACCAAGAGAGTGATGATAACATGGATAAAATTGATGAAAATGGTAAGGACAGTAGGGCAGAAATAGAGCCTAATGATGAAGAAAATAATGATGACATAGAGGAGGAAAATGAACATGACAGTCTGAAAATAAGGAATCCATTAAGCCATTGGATCAAAACAGTGATAGTGGTAACACTCATAAAACAATCTCTGGTGCAGAAAAGAGTGTTGATGATGAACAAGATGACAACCAGGGGGATTATGAAAAGAACAATGAAAATGACAATCAGCAGGAAAGTGCCCAGGACAGCCAAGAAGAAAATTATTTTGAGCATGACAGTGAGCCCAATCACAATGACAAAGGTGTTGAAATAAATGAAGAAAATAAAGATGAAGATACAGGGGAAGAGGGTGAAAAAACTGAAGACCAAGAGCAAAAAAATAATGAGGGTGAGACATATTTTGAGGGTGAATACATTGACCAATATAGTGATACAAATGATACATTCAATGATAGTTGTCATGACTATCATGACACTCATCATGCCTCCATCATTTGCCAAGAACTCATTCCAAGAGTCAAGCCATTTGTCACTTCTAGGGCTAGTTTTGCTTCAAACTATGTTTTTGAGCTAACAGAGATGAATCTGACAAAACTTAGAGAGGTTTTTTTCCATCATAGGTCCAAGAAAAAAAACCTCCTTTATTTTTTACACAGGTATCATGGTTTGGGAGAAATATCAAAAATGCAGGTGTCACCGAAGAATTTCTTCACTGCTGGAGTGACCTTGGAACAATCAGTTTTTCTCACAGCTGGAGTGTCCAAATGACTTACTGGATGAATCAAATGACAACTATACTTGAAAGGATTTCTAGCGATCCATCACAAAGCCAAATACTACATCGGGAAGTGGTTCAAAACTTGGTTGCAAAACACCATATTTTTCTGCTAAAGTGGTGTTATGCACCGAGCAGTGCTAGGAGATTTGATTTTTGAATAGGGAAATGGCATCCAATCAGTACAAATCAAGCATTTTTTGAACTTAGACTCATAATAATTTCGAACGAGCCATCACAGAGCCAAATCCGACATCGGGAAGTGGTTCAAAACTTGGTTGAAAAACACCCTATTTTTCTGCTGAAGTGGTTTTACGCACAAAGTAGTGTTGGGAGATTTGATTTTTGAAAAGGAAAATGGTATCCAATTAGCACAACTCAAAAATTTCTGGAAATTAGACTCATCGGGATTTTCAACGAGCCATCACGGGCCCAATTCCAACACCGGGAAGGCCTCCAAATGCCTTCTGCAAAATGGCACTACGCAAAGGAGAAGTTTGGCCAGAATTGCCACATAGAGATCAAAAACCTAAAAGAAGCAAAAAATCATGACAGCCTTGGATTTTTGGCTAAGGATTCTCATCAACTGTCCAAGACCTCTTGAAGGACAATTCCACAAATTTTGAGGCAAATTGGACAATTTTTTTTTTTTCCAAATTTTGACCCATAGGAGCATATCACCCTAGGTGTTACGCACAAAATTTTTGCATGTTCAGCTCTCAAAGTTTACATTTTTGGATTTTTCACATCACCAAAAGTCTACTCACCAATTTTCATATCATTTGGAGCATGTTTACCCCCTCAAAAGGTCAAAAAACATCAAAAATTTGACCTTTCTGCCTCCTTTTCAGACCAGGTGTTAAGCACGGAGCAGTGTTGGGAGATTTGATTTTTGAGTGGGTAAATTTCATCCACTCAGCACAACTCAAAATTTTTTGGAAATTAGACTCATCACTATTTTCAACAAGCCATCACGAAGACAAATATGGTGTTGGGAAGACCTCCAAAAGACTACTGCAACAGGGCCTATTTTTGCATTACGCACCTGGAAATTTTTCACTGTTTGACACATGTTACGCTCCTGTGGCTGAGTGGGAAAAATGTGCGTTTGGAAACTTTTCTTAGGCATGTCAAGCCTAAAAGTCAATTTTATTTCCATTTATAGTCGGAAAGTATATTTATTTAGATATTTTTGTGCCTTGGGCTTTGCAAAGCCTCAAGGACAAGTTAGGATATTTCTCTTTGGCCAATAGGCTTGTAGATGCTCTAGTAGGCTCTCCTATCCTCATTTTTTATATAGGACATGAGGATTCATTGTAAACTATTGGGACTTGATGTGTTTAAGAGAAATACATGGTTTTATGAGCTTGGACAAGATATTGGTTTTATGAAGTGAATGAATGGCTTGTGTGGCTTGATGTTGGAGAAGCTTGCTTGCAGGATTCCATAGCTTGGTGAATGGTGATGTTTTCCTAACTTGTTAATTTTTTCTTGTCCTCATTTTGTTTCACTCTGCTTGGTTGCTATAGATCAGAAAATTATAGGTTGAGATATGCTCATGGAAGTGCCTCAAACCTCTTGTTTGCGATAGTTTTGATGTTTTCTTCTTTTAGTCACCTTAAGGAATTCTTGACTGCTCCTTAGACCCACTAAAACTTGTTTTTGTTTCATGAATGGTTAGTATGTTAGCTTATAAATGTGATTCATGGTATACCCTGCTTACTTAAAGTTTTCAAAACCCTATTGTGAAGCTTTTCTATGGAATACTGATTGATTAGGTTAAGATAAATAGGTCTTGTTTTGATCTTGCCCTTTGCCCATGCTTACCAACTTGTTTCAGAGTTCCCAATAGTTTGATATATGTTGTTTAGGAGTTCCCTCTCCATATATTTAGTTGTTTGTTTATCTTATGTGTTTTCTCAAAAATCTGAAGGTGAATTTCTAAAGTTAGGATTTCTAATGCTTCTATGTATCACCGGAATGTTCATATTACATGTTTATCAGTTTTAGTATGGTTCATAGAGATTAATGGTTTTCCCTACCTCGTGAGTTATTTCTTTCAAACTATATATGTTTAAGACTTCTTAGTTTTTCCCAAACTTAATGTTCATTACACCTCATACGTCACTCAAAGGATCCATTAACCTTGCTAAATCGGCCCTGCAATACACTCTGAATCATCATTTAGACACCCTCGACTTCATCTGACCCCATAGCCCTATTGATTTGACAGCCTCTCATTCCACCTATCCTACTTAGTCATCTTACCCTAACCCAAAACAAACAAATGAATTACACTTAACAACTAGTCTAGAATCAATCATCTGAAGCGAACAAGTTCACATCCTTCGCATAATAGAGAGAACCCTCTCTGATTCCAAAAAGGCTAGGTCTTAGGACTCCAAAGACTGTTCTGATGTTACCCTATCATTTGGTTTAGCCAATCTTCCAAATCAGAGGACCCTAACAGCTTGTGACAACAATTATGACTGAACCACGATCTTAAGAACATGGTTTTTTCAGAACCAGTATCAATTATAAGTTACAAAATTTGAATGGTGATTTATGCCCACTTGCTTTGGAGTCAAAGACTACTATGTAAAATATCACCAAATACCGAGATGCCATCTCTGAGATCCAAATATCTTTCATTGGTTGTTGCTCTGTGATATTTCAATTAATAAGTATAATTAATTGAAAAAAATTTATAAATAACAATACCCATAAAGATCAATATGCCACAGTACACATATTAAAATCACAACCTGGAGGTGAAAAATAACTTGTAATTTGTATTTTATATTCTTATAATCTTAGAAGAAAATTATTTTGTGCAAGAAAAGGGTTGCACACACATTTGGTAGAGTAGTGCATGAAGTAAATTAATTAGTGAACCAACATAAATTAATTGTGTTGGTTTGGTCTGTCTTTAGAAGCTTGTTGGTTTGGTTTGTCTTTACTTCTTTTCAATTTCACTCTATGTATTTCTGATTTTGTTATTTTTAATTTCTTTATTGCTTTCGTTGATTTTATGTTTCCATTGTGTCGATCCTTCATGTTACTCTTGGAAACTATAACAAAGATCTAGAATGTCTTTCTTTTCAAGATTCTATTGCAGAAACCAATAATTTAAGTTATGAATTAAGTTATGAATTCAGCCGGCTACTATCCATCATTTGGACAATACTTAAACCCTTTGTACTCTACATTAGCCAATTACCAACATTCTCAATTCACTACCCAACCATTCTCCATTAGATACAAAGCAAGAACCAACACATCATATATACTACATAGTCACATCACCAACCAGAACATCATGTACATAAGAGCATAACATCTAAACCATAGGAACTCACTCAATTAGATACCTTCAACACAGCAGGACTTTCTAATACTTATACTCACTCATATCTTGCATAGTTATATACTACAAGTGCTAATCACATTGTACCAGTATAAGCTAATTACAGGTATAAGCAGCGTACATGTTTCTCTGTTCTTTCATTACCCTTACAAGCTATAGTACTGATCTACGTTGGTTCATATTAGCATATCTACTATGTTTCCATAATAAGCTTGATGTTGGTGGTATAGCTTCTACTTACAAAGAGCTTTATATCACCTTCTCACGAAAAGCTTACTAGTCTGAATACATATGGTACTTACATTGTTCACATATAAGCATATAAGTCTCTACATAATTACTAGTAGTGATGTATATAGTAACACTTTATATTCATGTAAACATGATTATAGTTGGGGTTCCTATGTTTTGGCTGATTGGCAAGACCAAAAGATGAGACAACATCAAACCACTTTCAAACCTCAGGATCTAGCCCTCCTGGGTCCAGAGATGGATCTTTCTATGTGAGAAAAGGTTTTATGTCTTTGAAGCTCAAAGTTTAAGGTTCTAGGCTAGTTATAGGCACAGGGTTTGTTTGTTTGATTGTTTGTTTGGTTGCTGGTTATCAGGAAAGAAGGATTTCAATGTAAGACCAAGATGAACAAAGAGGAAAAGGGCTGAGGTGAAGTATTCCAAGAAAGCATTCAAGACCATTGGGTAATGGAGTCAGGAAAGGATTTTCTTGCTAACCAATAGGAAGGCTTTCAATTGGGCTAGTCATCTAAAACATAGGATCTTAAAGATGATTGTGTGATAGGGAAAGGTAGGAGAGGAGGAGATAACACGGATTCAGAGCACAAAGTTAAATACCAGCTGGTCGCACAAGGATCCTAGTGGATAGGGCTAACTCTAATTCCCAGTGTTCCCAAATCTTCCAACTAAATCCATAACAAGAAACATCTAAGAGCAGATACATTTAATTCATACATCAGAGAGCAGGAAATAACATCCACTACACTGGTTAAATTAACTGAACTCGATTCTTAGATAACACATTTAGAAGAAAAACATCAATGGCAAGGAGAGCAGAAACATAGGGTACCTAACAAGGGTAAATCCTATGCCAATATTCTAATGCAATCCAGTAGAAATGAAATGAAATGAATGTAAACACAGAGATAGGAAAACATCACCACTACTTTAGATCAGGATCCAAAGAAATGTGCTTGTCATATTAAATAGCAATACCAGTCAAGTACGACATTTCCAATGGCTGAATACTCAGTCTGAAATCATATTCCTCATCCTATCTAACACTTTACACAGAGACTGTGTCTCAAAAGAAACTACTTGCAATTCTCTAATAACTGATCAACAACCTTTACAATGAGTTTTTCATGAATTTTTATAGCCGAAGTGGAGCAGAGAAGGTAGGTGAAGAACTAAATGCAAGATTAAAGACTCTAGAAGAGGGACACCTGTCAAGCCCACTTCAGATAAATTATGTGTGCATTAACTGGGATGCCTCAAAGATGGTCTTCACGTGTTTCCATTAACCTGTGTATGTCTTTAAAGGTACTTTGAAGATATCAGAGAACTTTCAGGATCTCAAATAAAAAAAATCAATGATTCAAGTCTCGCCATGTTGTGTAGCTAATGCTACCGATAGTATCTAGACTAATATTGTCAGACATCAAATCTTTCTAGACAATGCATATATAGAATAAAGAACGCATGGGTGCTTCATCCTTTCTTAGGGAAAAACATTTTGCTAATGTAGCAACCTTGATACACTGATTTCTTCGTGCTGTATCTTCTACGTGATCCATGGGTCTTCAATCTGATGCTTTACCTTTAAAACTCTGAACATCAGGCTTAAATATCTTCATTTGCGTGCCTTAAGCTCTCTGCTGCTTAATTTAAATCTCTGTTTGCAGAATCTGGGCTTTAATGGCACTGGATAGGTTTCTTCGCGGAGGTTGAACTGTCCTTGGGTAATATTTATGCCGCCGCTACCTTTCCAAGCATTTTCCTGTAGTACCATCTTCCAAATTCAACCTTCCCTGCGCAACACACCATTATAATAGTACAATTGAACCATGGCAGTTTCACGCCTTTCTGAAACCCTGCAAAACACAAAAACCGGTTAAGAAAACAATGGGGGTGGTGGATGCAGTGCGGATGATGAAAATGATCGCGTAGCTGGTGAAATGGTGGAACAATGCAGAGGAATGATGGAGGGAAGTCTTGGTGAAGGTTAGCGGAGCGCAGAGGAAATTTGAAAGAAAAAACCTTAACAAACTCGACCTTCGAACCAATATATGCAATGGGATGGGAGGATGTACGGTGGATACACGTGGGGGTGATGTGGCGGGACCAGGAGATGGCAGGGAAATTAAATCTGGACCGTCTGATCTCGGTGGAGATCGATGGTGGAAATCACGTCGGGGGCGATGGACCATGGGCCAGGGGTACAGTGACCATGGATTAAACCCCGTGTAACTCTTTGGAACGACGACCGTTGGATAAGGCGCCCCAGATCGGACGGCTGATATGCATATTGCTCCATATCCTGTGCCGAATGTTAACGTGCGATGAGCAAGCGGTTTTGGAACAATGCACCTGACACGCGTCGTTTGCTGAGTGGAATCGTTGGGCAATGGGAAAAAACTGCCTACCGCCCAAAAATGGTGCGATAGATACCACCGGGTTTGTGAACAGTGTTTGCGGCGGGGACCACCGGGACAGACGTACTGCGGACCGTCGGATCTGCGGGTGAATAGACGGCAATGGCGCGATCGAGGCGATGAACGGGGTAGACCACGGGTGCTGCAGAGTTAACACAGACCATCCGATCTACACCGACCGACGGTTGATATTGCCTCCGATACCAACTAAGATAAGCACTTTTTTTGGTTAGCACCTGGTTTCGGCACCCAAGTCACACGGTGGAAGAAAAGCCGAGGGGCTGGCCGAAAGGTGCTAGCCCTATTATAATGTTAAAAGTGGGTTTTTAATCCATTTTGGTGCATTTTAAAGCCAAAGGAGGGTAGCGATAGGGAACAAAGGTGAGAATTTGGCTAGACAAAGGGTAAAGGTGGGTTCTCAAGGGGATTTGGGGAGGTTAAGGGGACCATAAAAGGGGGAATCTGCAAAGCTACAAGGGGAGAAATAAGACCTTTTTGGAGCAGAAATTATGTAATCAATGAGACCTTATAAAGGGAGTCAACAGAGGGGAATTAATCAAAGGCAAAGGCACAGGAGACTTCAAGGATGATGTGTCTTCAAGGGAGATGCATTCCTTGAAGGCTCCAAAACAATTTAGCCCCCTACTTTGCTTTGTCAAAAATTTATAGGGGGGCTAACAGTGGCTCCACCTGGGGATGGCTTCTTCTTGAAGGAGTCAAGAATTCAAAGAATAGATCTTTGGAGTAGGTCATTTGCCTGCTGCTTGGCACATCCCTTTCTTTCTCTAGATCAGCTGCCACAATATGAAAACATTACATCAGCAGAAACACCTTTCCCAACAAACTACCTACCCACACTACAATCCTAGCATTTTTTCTTCTGGGGTGCATTCGAACTAGCAAACCCTTTACATCATTTATTTTTATAACAGAAAATAAACCTATTCTAAATCTACCCTTATTGCTCCATGAGACCAGATTAGACTGTTGGTCTCATATGTTTCTCTACCTAATCTAATATCTGTTGGGATAAAACTGTCCAGCAGATTTCTTCTCTATATTCTACGACAAAAATTTAAAAACAGTCAAGCCAGGATTAGACTGTCTGACTTGCTATGGGTCCAAGGCATAAAGACAGTTGCACATGGACAGAAAATTGCAAAACTTTGAAGGCTTGAAATCTGAAATCTTGAAGCATCCTTCTTTCTCTTTGTGACTCAAGTTTTGAGCATTTTAGAGTCACTTCTTTTCTTCATTTCATCTCTGGCTTTGGGCATGTTAGAGCTGATTCTTCTTTCTTCTTTGTTGGTCCAGATTTTGGGCATGTTAGGACCAGCTGTTTTACTTTATTTGGCTCAAGTTTTGAGATTATTAGAGCCAATATTTTGCGCATCAGAGGTTCATGTTTTAAGCCTGTCTGAACCTCTCTTTTTCCTCTGTTTTTTGGAACATTTTCTCTTTTTCCTTGAAAATAAAAACTGCAATGGTATGTACAATGGTAATGGGAACTGGAAATTGTAAATCAGCAGAAGTAGTGTTTGAGCATCCTGCCATTGACAGGACCCCCAAACAGCTCTGTACCATATAATTCTTGTAGGAAGAAGGCATTTGGACCCACAGTGGCCTGGATGATGTATGGACCTTGCCACAGACTGTCAAACTTGTTGTGCTTTCCTTTATCCTCCCTTCTTGAGTCCCACTTCAAAACTTTATCCCCAATTTTTAAATCATCAGCTTTGGTTCTTTTATCAAATAATTTCTTTATATTCTCCTGAACTTTCACTTCTCTGTTGTAGACCTCTTCCCTTGTTTGCTGGAGATGAATTGTCTGGTTTATCCTCCTCACCATACTGTCCTCTTCTGTTTGAATCTCCTGGACCAACTTAATCACTGGTACCCCAAGGCTGGTAGGAAACACTGCTTCTGTTCCATAGACAAGTTGATAAGGTGACATGCCAATATATTTCTTTGTTGTAAGCCTGTCATCCAGCAATGCATGTACCAGCTTGTTATGCCATGACTTTTTGTTCTCTTCCAGCAGCTTTTTGATGATGATCACTAGGCTCTTGTTTGATGATTCAGCTAATCCATTACCTTGAGGGTAATAGGCAGTTGAATGACTGAGTGCTATTTGATACCTGTGACAAAAATCAACCATTTTCTTTGATCCGAAAGCAACAGCATTGTCAGTGATTATTTTCCTTCGGCAGCCAAACCGAGAGAGGATATGACCTTCTAGGAAACTAATGATGACTGAATTTGTGGCATACCTAGCAGGTATGGCCTCTATCCACTTAGTGAAGTAGTCTATGGCTGTTAGGATCCATTTGTGTTGTGCAGAAGAAGCAGGGTGAATCTCCCCTATGAAATCTAGGCCCCATTGCAGAAAGGGACCTTTAACATTGATGGGTTGTATAGGTAAGGGGAGGAGTTTTCTTTTGCCTTCAAAAATCTGTCATTTGTGGCAGGCAATGATCATTTTATGGACATCTTTGAAGAGTGTAGGCCAATAGTAGCCAGCTCTGAGTATTTTGTTTGCAGTGGCTTTCCAACTCAGGTGGCCTCCACACTCTCCCGCGTGGAATTCTTGTTTAATCCTCTCTACCTCATTTTCAGGCAAACATTTAAGTAATAGGCCGTTTGGATTCTTCCAATATAAGCAGTTATTCAATATGCAGTAGCTTCTGGCTTTTAGTTTTAGGAATCTGACCTTGGTCTTTGATAGTTCAGGGGGGGCATTGAGGTGTGTAAGCACATACAAAATGTCAAAATACCAAGGAGAGCTCTGAAACTTTTCCTCAACAGTGGGATCAGGCAATTCTTGTTGCTCATCCAAGGTATTTACCATGTTAATGTCTAGGGCTTGTAGATTTGATTCAGCCATTAATTGAGCTAGGCCCTGACCTTTAATTAGTTTGGTGGGTTTTATCTCAAGGTCGTATTCTAAGACCACAGCAATCTATTTTCCCCTTTTCCCATCTAGGTCCTGGGACAAAATGTCTTTAACCACTATATTTGGCACATAGGCTATGGTGTGGGAATGCAGTATGTACACCCTAAAGTCTTTCAAGGCCTTAATAAGAGCATAGGCATGTTTCTCCATTATGTTGTATTTCAAGGGTGCATCCCTAAGTGGATAGGCCATGTCAGCATCAAAGCCTTCAGGGTATTTCGCTAGGGCCATACCTTGGGGAGGTTTCATATGTGGAGGGAGAGCATTGTAAATGCTGTTAAATCTCATTGTGTAATCATGGACACTCTCTCCTACGTTTCTTTTAAGGCTCATATATTCTGCTAGGAGTTGGCGAGGATTGGCCTTAACCCCCCATTTTTTTATGAAGGTCTGATATAGAGATGGAAGGTCATTAATGCTACCTGGGGGTAGGCATTTAAACCATTTCTTCACATCACCCCCTAAACTCTGGGCAAAGATTCTCATTTTGACTGTATCATCATCTATTTCCATGTAATCAAAGGAATCTTCCATCCTATCTACATGATATTGTGTTGTGGTAGACTCTTTTGTAATGAAGTGTGGGATCTTTGATTGATAATCATTAGGTAAGGGAACTAGAGGCTGAGGTAAAACCAGAGGTGCATACCAGGTTGCCATGATGATGTTTTGATGAGGTAAAGGGTTGACTTGGGCAGCTGGTATGTGGATGACAGGGATATTATGACTAGCAGAAGACTGATGAGCAGACTTAGGGTGACTGAGCCCCAAGTTTTGTATGAAATGTATATTAGGAGGTGTAAAGGGAGGGGTCTGTCTATTCCCAAGGTGTCCACCACTTTGGGGTGGTGAACCAGGAAGCTCAAGGTCTGGCTGGTCTAGGACACTGGATGACCTAGTTCTAGGTAATCTATTAGGTAGGTCTAGGTCAAGGTGCAAGTGTGATAGAGCTGTAAGATCTTCTGGTGCAGAGTTAGCTCTATGGATGTGGCTGGAAATAGTTGATTGTTTATGTGTATGAGATCCTTTGAGGATGCTCTCAGGGTTGTCAACTATTTTAGGTGGGTCTGGGTTAGGGTAAGCTCTTGTATGAATGGTTCTAGAAGCCATAATGTTGTTTTCTGACCAAGCAGCTTAACCCTACTTGTTACTTCTACCGTGGTTTGATGTTGTTATGGAGACTGGTCTCCCAGTGGAGTCTAATGTGAACCAAGATAATCAACAAGCCTACTGATCACCAGTGGAGTCTTTAAAACGTTTAGGGAATATGGAGTCGCCAAGTGGAAAGGTTTAGGATGTTTTTGGAGGGTACACTATCCACCACAGTGCTTATGAGATGTCCCCTTTCAAGGATATCTTCCAAACACAGCAAACTCTAACCATATATTGACTGGGAGGGAATTTACCAGATACGTCACCTCTGAAAGAGCGTGAGATCTGGAGGCTACCTGGCCCTTTCCAAACTCTATCTAAGAGTGTAGGAGAACACAACAAATGGTATAGAGGTTGATCTGTGAATAGAAATGTTTAACTACCAACCTAACCAGATTTTTCTAGGTTTCTAAGGCTCTTATGATGTAGTGAGGTGAGAAATACTCAGAGTTCCCCAGTGGAGTCGCCATTATGTTGGGGTTCCCATGTTTTGGCCATATTGGCAAGACCAAAAGATGAGACAACATCAAACCACTTTCAGACCTCAGGATCTAGCCCTCCTGGGTCCAGAGAGGGATCTCTCTATGTAAGCAAAGGTTTTATGTCTTTGAAGCTCAGAGTTTAAGGTGCTAGGCTAGTTATAGGCACAAGGTTTGTTTGTTTGATTGTTTTTTTAGTTGTTGGTTTATCAGGAAAGAAGGATTTCAATGTAAGACCAGGATGAGAAAAGAGGAAAAGGTCAGAGGTGAAGTATTCCAGGAAAGCATTCAAGACCATTGGGCAATGGAGTCAGGAAAGGATTTGCTTGCTAATCAATAGGCATGCTTTCAATTGGGCTAGTCGTCTAAAACATAGGATCTTAAAGATGATTGTGTGATAGGGAAAGGTAGGAGATGAGGAGATAACATAGATTCAGAGCACAAAGTTAAAGACCATCTAGTCGCACAAGGATCCTAGTGGACAGGGCTAACTCTAATCCCCAGTGTTCCCAAATCTTCCAACTAAATCCATAACAAGAAACATCTAAGAACAGATACATTTAATTCATACATCAGAGAGCAGGCAATAACATCCACTACACTGGTTAAATTAACTGAAATCGATTCTTAGATAACACATTTAGAAGAAAAACATCAATGGCAAGGAGAGCAGAAACATAGGGTACCTAACAAGGGTAAATCCTATGCCAATATTCTAATGCAATCCAGTAGAAATGAAATGAAATGAATGTAAACACAGAGATAGGAAAACATCACCACTACTTTAGATCAGGATCCAAAGAAATGTGCTTGTCATATTAAATAGCAATACCAGTCAAGTACGACATTTCCAATGGCTGAATACTCAGTCTGAAATCATATTCCTCATCCTATCTAACACTTTACACAGAGACTGTGTCTCAAAAGAAACTACTTGCAATTCTCTAATAACTGATCAACAACCTTTACAATGAATTTCTTCATGAATTTATAGCTCCAGTGGGGCAGAGGAGGTAGATGAAGAACTAAATGCAGCATTAAATACTCCAAAAGGGGAAGAAAGCCGAAGCCCACTCTGTATAAATTTTGTGCATTAATATAGGATGCCCTTGGGTGAAAGAGTGGTCTTCGTCAGGTTTCCATTAACTCCAGGTATGTCTCTGATGTACTTTGGCTGCAGTGCTCTGTAAAACTTCTGGTGATCTGAACAAAAATAAATCAATGATTCAATTCTGCCATGCTATGTAGCTAATGCTACTGATAGTATCTGGACTGTTGTCAGGACATAAAATCTTCTAGGACACGGCATAGAATAAAGAATGCATGGGTGCATCGTCATTTCTTAGGGAAAAACATTTTTCTCATGTAGAAACCTTGATACACTAATTTCTTCGTGTTGTACCTTCTGCGTGATCCATGGGTCTTCAATCTGATGCTTTACCTTTAAAACTCTGAAAATGAGGCTTAAATATCTTCATTTGCATGCCTTAAGCTCTCTGCTGCTTAATTTAAATCTCTGTCTGTAGAATATGGGCTTTAATGGAGCTGGATAGGTTTCTTCGCGGAGGTTGAGCTGTCCTTGGGTAATATTTATGCCGCCGCTACCTTTCTAAGCATTTTCCTGTAGTACCCGCTTCCAAATTCAACCTTCCCTGCGCAACACGCAATTAAAATAGTACAATTGAACCATGGCAGTTTCACGTCTTTCTGAAACCCTGCAAAACATGAAAATAGGTTAAGAAAACAATGGGGGTGGTGGATGCAGTGCGAATGATGAAAATGATCGTGTAGCTAGTGAAATGGCGGAACAATGTAGAGGAATGATGGAGGGAAGCATTGGTGAAGGTTGGCGGAGCGCAGAGGAAATTTAAATGAAAAAACCTTAAAAAACTCGACTTTGAACAAATATATGCAATGGAATAGGCAGATGTACAGTGGATACACATGGGGGTGACGTGGCGGGACCGGGCGATGGCGGAAAAGTCAACAGCAGGGAAGACAAATCTGGACCGTCAGATCTCAAAGCAGATCGATGGTTGAAAATGCAGAAGAGGGCAACGAACGGTGGGCCAGGAGTACGGCTGCCATGGGTTAACTCGCACACAGCTCCGTGAAACGACGACCATTGGATCAACTACCCTAGATCGGACGGTGCACGTGCATATCGCTACGCATCCACAGATGAACGTTAATGCGCGATGGGGTAGTGGTTTTGAAATAGCGTCGGAGCCACGTGTTGTTTGATCAGTGGAATCGCTGGGAAATGGGAAGATACCGCCTACCGCCCAAAGGCAGTGCGATAGATACCACCGGGTTTGTGAACAGTGTTTGCGGCAGGGGCCACCAGGATGGATATACTACGGACCGTCAGATCTGCGAGTGAATAGACAGCGATGGCGCGATCAGGGCAATGAACGGGATAGACCACGGGCGCTGCAGAGTTAACACGGACCGTCCGATCTGCGCCGATCGACGGTTGATATTGCCTTTGATACCAACTGAGATAAGCACTTTTTTGGTTAGTGCCTGGTTTCGGCACCCAGGTCACACGGTGGAAGAAAAGCCGAGGGGCTGGCCGAATGGTGCTAGCCCTATTATAATGTTAAAAGTGGGTTTTTAATCCATTTTGGTGCATTTTAAAGCCAAAGGAGGGTAGCGATAGGGAACAAAGGTGAGAATTTGGCTAGAGAAAGGGTAAAGGTGGGTTCTCAAGGGGATTTGGGGAGGTTAAGGGGACCATAAAAGGGGGAATTTTGGGATGGAAAGGGAACTTGGGAAAAGGGAAAAAAGGATAAAATGAGGGAAATATGCAGAGCTACAAGGGGAGAAATAAGGCCTTTTTGGAGCAGGAATTATGTAATCAATGAGACCTTATAAAGGGAGTCAGCAGAGGGGAATTTATCAAAGGAAAAGGAACAGGATACTTCAAGGATGATGTGTCTTCAGGGGAGATGCATTCCTTGAAGGCTCCAAAACAATTTAGCCCCCTACTTTGCTTTGTCAAAAATTGCAAAAATTTATAGGGCTAACAATTATAGTTTACTTATATTATGCATAAGCTGGTAGTTACAGATACAATTAATTTATTTAGACAACCAACATTGTAGGATATGCTTTCATGTTAGTGCCTTAAATTTGAGATTTACCCACCTAGAGATAGATAGATACTTTCCTGCCTTA